>CM068319.1:8979924-9159924 GCA_034766995.1 Acanthacorydalis orientalis | reverse complement strand
AACTAAAACTTAATTTTCCCACAATTATAATAGCACTGTAGCTAATTTCATTTTTACAAACGAATCACTTCCCACATACCGTCTTTTTCAATCAAAATGTTCACCAATCGCTCTAGAAATTTTATGAACCAATCAAAATCAATAATAAGTAATTATAAAAAATTACAATCAGAAAATTTAATAACATTGTGGAAGAATATCAATTTTTACACATGAAAATTGAAGTTTTAATATTTCTTTCAGTTTTCTCTTTTTATTAAGTGTATCAAAATACTTTAATAATGTATTAAATATATAATCATTTCAGACATACCAACATCATTTTATATTAAAAAAAAACTTTCTTACAAATGATAAAGTTTAATTTTAGTGTCGACATTTTTATTTTAATAACTATTCTGTTAGTTTTTTATTAGAAATAAAAACAATTGTTTTATATTAAATATATATATATATATATATATATATATATATATATATATATACAAGAAGGAAACAACTACAGAAACTTATTCAATTCTACAATATATAAAAAGAAAAACTTTTTCAACTACGTACGAGGCTTGAAAGCCCATTTAGTATCATTAACTGCGACAAGTACGTACACGAAACCTGGTAAATCATTCCCGGGGACAATTTCATTAACTCGGCACGACTTCATAACTATCCTGGGTATTAAAATCACACCTCTGAGATGTAAAACATATCGTGAAACAAAGTGGGTGTCGATTTACCGTGTATAATTTTTTCTCCTCGTGCTATTCGTACGTACTTCCTGATCGTTTTCGATAAGGCATCGATATAAATAAGACCCGTGTGGAAAACTAATCCCAATTACACTGTTGTATTTGTGAATGGGCTCGTTTATAATGAATATGTATTTGAATTCAGTATTCTTGGAAACGTTTAGTTAACTTGGATTTCTATCTTTTTTTTTGTTTTCCTTACACACACACACATATATGTATATATATATATACAATATATATATATATATATATATATATATATATATATATATATATATATATATATATATATATATATATATATATATATATATATATATATACATATATACATATATATATATATATACATATATATATATATATATATATATATATACATATATATATATATATATATATATATATATATTTGTGTGTGTGTATGTGTATGTGTCAATGTATATTAGATAAATTAATGTAGACTTGTTTGTTTAATAAATAATGCTTTCATTATAACTATTTTAAAATATAATTTATTTCATTATATAATTTTTAAATCTTCTATTATATCCATTTGTTAAATTTCTTACCTTTTTTATTTAAAAAAACATGAAATTTCAATACTAAGAAGTCTATTCTCCTCAGAGCACTTGTAACTTGTTTTATTTATGTATATCTAGGATGAATATTTTATGTTTAGGGATACAACTAATGTCATTACCGCCCAAAATCACACACAAAATTAAATGATGCGGATGCGTCGAAACTCATCCACAATATTAGAATCGTGAGAAAAGAGGTTATATTCTCGATTAGAGATGACAGCGGAGACTACGCATATACCGATCAATCCAAGGCGGAGGTCCTGTCACAGCAGTTTGAGAAGGCGCATCGCCTTATAAAAAATACAGAAGGTGAGCCGAAATTCGCCGAAACTACTATGAAATATGTCTCGAGGTGGCGTCCACACTCTGTCACTGATCCGGATACCATCTCCTGAATATTACCTGGTGAAGTCGATACCGCGATACGAGCCTCAAGACCGTTCATGGCTCCCGGCATCGATACTATACAGAAGATAGTGTTGTGCTATCTTCTACTGAAGGCAAACGTCAAGATCACCAACATCTTCAATGCGGTGATACGTCTAAGTCACTTTCCGTCGAAATAGAAAATGGCAAAGATTCTATTAGGAAGGTCTGTAAGAAGAGTGACAAGGTTACCAGTTGCCTGTCGATCAGCCTGTTGACGATATTAAACGAATTTCTCGAAACAATGATACACACCAGATTGCAAAAATATGAAATGATGGCCAACAATATCAGGCCTGTGCAATTCGTCTTCAAACGTGGTCTCTCCATAACATTACAGTTGGCTAGGATCGCCCATGAAGTTACTACAAAGGGAAGTCGCAAACGCTGTACAAGTATAATCCTTCCAGATATTTAAAAAGCGTTCGACACGATCTAGCACAAAGGACTAATGTTTAAACTCCTGCAGTATCAGGTGCCGGCATACCCAGTCCAACTTATAGACAACTATCTGAGAAACAGGTCATATCATGTCGAGTAACATAGACAGTTTTCAATATTTAAGTGCATAGCTGCGAGGGCACTGTAAGGATTGGTGCTAGGGCGAGCGCTATTCAATTACTATATCAATGATATTCCGAACGCCATGCATGTTGATCTGGCGCTGTTTGTAGATGATACCGTCATCTTTAGTACCAGGCAAACATTTAATGCTATTATGGTTCGAAGACGTTTTTGATATGCTTGCCCTATAGTTCCACAATTGAAAGATCAAACTAAATGCTGCGATTAGAGAGAGTATCATTTTCTTCAGAGGACAGAGGAAGAACTTAGCGCATCTAAACATAGACCGATCCGAAAGGATTCTGGCTCTCCTGGAGCGATTCTGTCAAATATCCAGGCATATACATTAACAAAAAACTGACATACAATAAGAATGTTGCATGTGCACGTAAAAAATAGTACCTCGCCCTGGCGAAACTCTACTCTTTTATCGCCAGGCATGGCGGTCTTAACGTAGACAATAAACTGACGCTTTATAAATAAGTTTAGTCATGATGTATACTTCTCTTATTTGACGGCATACTTCCAGGACGAATACCAAAAGATTACAGTACAAGTGTCTGAAAATAGCGATGAATAAGGATACTAATTATCTCATGGCAACGCTCCCCGAAGAGGCGCAAATAAGCAGGTTGCTGATTTTATAGATAACACCAGCTGGAAATTCCATTCTCGAAAGCCGCTCGGTAATTCACTGATTGAGCGGCTGCCAGCTGCGAGGGTCAATCCACTTATGAATCTAGTCAGTCAACATCGCCGAAAAAATAAATTTGTGCAGCCGTGTTATTTCACGGAGCCGTTGCAAACGGAAACAGGAGCACAAACAACACATCTTAACTGGACATCAAGAGAAATGGTATGCTCCTAGAAGTAAGGGGTATGGGCCTTTTTTCGACAAGGTTATCTGGGTTTTTTTAAATTTTACCAGATGTCACTATTTGAAGGGGATAATAACAACAATCAAGCTAATACTATCGGTCGAAAAAGGCTGATATCGGAGTTCTATGCCCCCAGGTACGCTCAAAAACATCACGATTAACAAATATAAGTCGACTAAAAACTCACAAACGTAGAAAAAAAAACACAAAATTAAAACATACCCCCGATTGAACACCTAGGTTTGAACAATCATTTATTTAAAGCTAAATGTGTGCTATATTTAATCGCCTAAATATAAATGTAGTGATCAAAACATATACAGAACTGATGCGGTAAAACTATTATTGGTCTTAATCAGACAAAACATATAAATAATATAAAAGTTCCCGAAAAACTCACATGAAGACAGAAAGGATGAAGTTGTTTAAAATACTGTAATCGTATATTAGAATTCATAGACTTTGAGTTTTAGCACATTAAAATGATGACATGTGCTGTAAGGGGTCTACGGCATTAAAAAATCAAGTTAAGTTTGAAAGAACGTTTAAATTAAGTTAAAAAGTTGTTTTTTAACGAAACCCTGGACTTGGTCGACCATATCGAAGTCGTTACAATTTATTTCAAATGAATGTAATTCGAAAAATGTTCATGTATGAATATTTTATAATACAATTCGTTTTTAAAATAATGTAGCTAATACTTATTTAAAATGGATAATAATAAAACATGTAATAAAATTTTATGTAAATTTTTTTAAACAAGTGTATCCGAATAGTGATGAATTAACAGACAGATTATCTACATTGTAGACTAATCTATCATCACATGTTATAAAAACGTTAATAAAGAACACAGTGACAGAGATATATAAAAAGGTGCTTACTGCAGAATGCATAAAAACATCGTTCCATAACGTTTCTAATTAACTGTGCACAGCGGAGACAATGAATAAAAGAAATGACAATTGCAATAATTTAATAGATGAATTAGTTATTTTTACGGCTTCCGGAACTCATTTCGAACAGTAATCAACATTTCATTATAAGATTTCGCTCGCATTTCTTATTGCAGAAGATGATAAACATGTTCCGAAAACGATAACAATAAATTATTATACATTTAAAATACATTCGGATTGTTTTTTTCCGTCGAACGATATGTTTTCTTGTTTTACGACAATTTTTTGTGTAACATTAAATGAAACAATATGTAGTTTATTTTGAAGATAAACAGTATAAAGCGATACAAGTTCAATGTATATATATATATATATATATATATATATATATATATATATATATATATTAGTTTGTAACATATCAATTTGCCGAATTTCAGTCAGTCAGAAGTCGATCGCGATTGAGAAAGGTTCTGGGCAACATTTACAAATTCAGCTATTTGGAATTGACTAATGTACTGTACCCTTCAATTGTTTTTAAATACGGAGCTAATGTTATTTTTATTTTTTGTATACACTTTAACAGGATTGAGTCCACAAAAGATTTGCGTCTACTTTTTTAAATGACTTCAAGTTTGTACACAATACAGCGGTAACAGATAGAAATATCAATGGGGCATTCGGAGAAGGATCGGCTAGCCAGAGAACAATTCAATTATGGTTCAAAAAATGTCGTTCCGGTCATATGAATCTCGACAATGAGCCTCAAGGAAGGCATAAAACCATTGTGAACGAAGAAAATTTGAGAGCTATGGTGGAAACTAATCCACATAGAACAGTTCGAGCTCTCGCATGTGATTTAAGTGTTAGTGTTATGACTGTTTCTCGTCACCTCGCTGCAATAGGAAAGGTGAAGCTGGATAAGTGGGTACCGCACGAATTAACAGATGGTCAGAAACTGAGACACTTAGACGTGTGTTCTTTATTAATGATTCGAAATGATAAAACGCCATTTTTAAATCAAATCATTACTTGTGAGGAAAAGTAGATTCTGTATGATAACAGAAAAAGATCTGGACAATGGTTAAATGCAAATGAAGCTCCAGAATACGCACCCAAATCGTCATTACACCAAAAAAAAACTTACAGTAACTGTGTGGTGGATGAAAAAGGAATAATCCATTATTCTTTTTTTAAACCAGGCGAACGGCTGATTCATATTGTCGAGAAATCGATAATATGAATGAAAAATTAAAAACAAAACAGCCAATGATAAACAATACATATGGGCCAATACTATTGCAAGACAATGCTCGACCACACACATCTCGAATCACAATTTCCAAATTAAATTCATTAAATTATGACATTTTACCGCATCCCTCCTATTCAACTGGTCTTTCAACGACAGACTATCATCTTTTTCGCCACTTGGAATATTATATAAGAAATAAAAAAATCCGAAACCAAACAGGAGTGATTAGAGGATTCGAAGACTTTATAAGCTCTAAAAAAGTCGATTTTTATAAAAATGGTATAAACAATCTAATTTCTCGTTGGTAAAAGACCATTGAAGCGGATGGAGCTTATTTTGATTAAATATATTTTGTTTTGTTAAAAATATTGCGTTTTAATTCTCACCTACATATTCCGCAATTTCATTTGTTACACCCTAGTATATATATATATATATATATATATATATATATATATATATATATATATGCATATATAATATATATGTATATATATATATATATATATATATATAAACACAAAAACTTTAAAACATTATTCTAAACGACAAAAAATACCATCTATTATTTGAATGCTGTCACGCATTTACCACAAAAGCGCAATTATTAAGTTGTAGCATATATTTGCTCTGTTTTCAGACATGGATAAAATCAAGACCATAGTTGTTAGAGGCCGCAATTTGACAACATGTGAGATTGGTAAGGCATTAAACATTACTTCCAATACTATTTCAAGACATTTACTCAAGTTTAGGTGATCAGGAAGCTCCCTATTTACGTGACGCATCAGTTGCGTGATAAAAAATTTTTAAGCGAACTTTTGTTGAGATTCTTTACTTAAACGCAATGAAAATAAATTTTTCCACAAACACCTCATTACTGACGATGAAAAGTGGATTTAATACAACAACGTTATCCGAAAAATATCATGGTCACAGTGAGGTGATCCAGCACAGACATTCACAAAGGCTGGTTTGCATCCAAAGAAGTTCATGTTCTGCATTTGGTGGGATTGGAAGTGTATCGTGTACTACAAGCTAATGCCACCAAACAAAATTATTGATTCCACTAACAAGTGGATGATACACCCTTGGAAACTGAGTTTGGGACCAAACTTCGTGTAATGGTCGGGTCACCCAATTGTATTAATATAGTAACCTATTAGCTCACACTATCGAACCATTTTCGAAAAAAAGGCTCCAAAGTTTCCAGCTTTTGAGAAAAAGATTTTTACTCGTTGTCATCTAACTTGATAGCTAGATGGTATCAAGCCGGTTTCAAGTGTCTGATATGTCAGGTTCTTGAGTCTGACTCGATCCATGCAGTTTTTTTTTCTTCACCTGAATAATTATTTAACGCATTTTATTAAAAAAAATTAAATAAGGATGAAATAAAATTCTCTTCTAATTTTTTTTTCGAAAAATGCTCTTTTTTAAATTTTGGCAATTTTATTTCATAAAATGATTTTTTCACTAATTTTTTTTTAATTTTTTGCATTATTTTGCAAACATATTCGTCTATTAAAGTGAAATATACCATCAATTCATGTGGTATATTCCACGGAATATTGTGTATAGAGAAAGCCATAAAATTCTTTCATGGATATACCACCTGAATACTTTAACACATTACCGGCCACTAATGTTTTGCTAACATTTTCTATGGGACCGGCGATTTTAGATATATACAATTATTTTAGAATGTGTGTAATAAAACTGCGATAATTTTACTACTACTTGGTACATCTCAAAAATATTCACAAAATTCCTCTCCAAAAATACTTCCCTTATCCATTATGAAGGTATGAAATTTTAAAACAGAATTAATTTTTACTATAATTATTTGAACACTTTTATGTATTTACCGGTCCCTCCGAAGTCAAAAACCTAACTGAAAATATCCCCAGTAACAGGATTGATAATATTCGAAAGCAAGAAAATACCGTTATCTGGATTACAATCAAGAAATATCATGCACATCAACTAAAACGAGAAATCTCGTTTACGGTCGCCAATGTGTTAATAGATGAATATGTTTTCAGAAAAATGAAAAAAATTTAAAAAAATTTTGAAAAAAAATTATCAAAATTTTAAAAAGAGCATTTTTCAAAAAAAATTGCAAACGAAGGTTTTTTCATTTTTATTTAAATATTTTTTTTAATTAAATGCATTAAATAATTATTTAGGTGAAGAAAAAACACTGCACGGATCGAGCTAGACTCAAAATTGACATATCAGACATTTGAAACCCGTTCGGTACCACCTAACTAGCAAGGTAGTTGGCAACTGGTAAAATTCTTTCTCTCATAAGCCGATGCGTAAAGTTTGGAGCCTTTTTTCCGAAAATCGCTGCATAGTGCGAGCAAGTACGTTACTGTAATAATACCTTTGGGGTACCTTACTACTACATGAAGTTTGATCCCAAACTCAATTTCCGAGTGCGTATCCTCCTCTTGTAAGTACTACTCAGAATTAAACAAAATGAAAGAAACAATAGACAGTAAGACAGAGTTGGCCAATAGAATGGGCATTGTTTCAACATGATAACGCTAGACCATACGTTTCTATAGAGACTCGGCAAAAATTGTTGCAACTTGGCTGGGATGTTTATTGCACCCACTATACGAGGTCAGACAATTAAGTAATGCGACCGATTTTTTTTCTCAGCCTGTGGCAACACTGCGAACCTGTAACTCCGCCACCGTAATAGCAGATCCCTACTCTCTCGATTGAGACCTTGACCACACTCGTACGATCATTTCTTCGCCAGCTGTTTAGTGTTTTGTATCAACGCGCGAGTAGTGCATGTCACGAAATTGGAACAGAGAAATTTAGAGCAACGGTGCGCGATAAAATTTTGTGCAAAACTCGGCGAAACCGCGACAGAACTTATGAAATAGTGCTTAAAGTGTATGGTAGTGATGCCCTGAGTCGTACTCAGGTGCTTCGGTGGCATGCCGATTTTAAAAAAGGCCATTTTAAAAAAGGCGATTTTAAAGTGAAAACCATGTTGATTTGCTTCTTCGACAGCAAAGGGGTGGTTCACAAAGAGTTCGTACCACCTGGACAAACCGTAAATCAAGTATTCTACCGCAATGTGCTCGAAAAATTACGAAAAAGGGTGCTCAGAGTGCGTCCAGAGATCGCGAAGACTTGGGTTCTGCTTCACGACAATGCTCCCTGTCACAGTGCGTTCAGTGTCTCTCAGTTTTTGGCGTCTAAAGGCATCGCAACGTTACCACAACTGCCCTATTCACCGGACATGTCACCCTGCGACTTTTTCCTATTTCCCCATATGAAAAAAATCGTCAAAGGTCGACATTTTGACTCCGTTGAAGATATCCAAGAATCTGTGACGAGGGTACTCGGAAAGGTCCCACAAGAAGTGTTCCAGAATTGTTACGAAAACTGGAAAAGTCGCTGGAATAAGTGTATAGATGCGGGAGGGGACTACTTTGAAGGGGATTGCAGCGATGTACCTTAATTTTTAAATATACTCAATTTTTGAATTTTGTCGCATTACTTAATTGTCTGACCTCGTATAGTCTAGACCTTGAACCTTCAGTCTCTCATTAGTTTAAAGCTTTATAGAACTCTTTTAACGGTGTAAATTTAACAAATTTGAACTCCTAGTAAAACCACTTGGATCAGTTTTTTGCTAACAATTCGCAGAAATTCTTCAAGAGAGTAATTCTTCAGCTACCAGAAAAATGAAAGTGGATCATCGATGAAAATGGCGTAACATAATCGATTAAACTTATTTCGGAATTTACAAATAAATGTTTTTAGAAACACTAAATATACGGGACGAATATATGTTATAATCAAATACAATATATTACTGCGGTACCTCTTTCGGGTCTTTCAGAAAATCACAAGTATTGTGCTAAAATGATTTTTATCTTGGCCTTTAAAACATGATAGTTGAAATTAGCAGTGTTCTTACTGGAAAGTATGAACTAAAAAAAATCAAATTTGTATTTTTAATATTAGAAAGAGTTTATTAAATTAAATATTGTTACTTTTTAAAACAACACCCCCATCCTCTCCTACTACCCCTCCTCCCGGGAGTTGAAGAGCGTAGAGATCTTGGAGTGGAGCCCCCAAGTCTTTTAATTTTAAAAACTGAATGCAGTTTTATTATGGATAATATATTAATGAACATTAGATTTTAAGTGCGCCTCCTGACAAATTCATGTATATGTGTTACAAAGAACCCAAAAAGTTCGACACCCCTGGACTAGAAAAATATAAAAAATGAAGAAACGTGTTGTAGATTGACGAAACAAAAATCAATTTGTTTCTAATTGGTGGCAAACGTACCTTACGAAGACATCTCTCACAATTATTCAGTCTAGTATTGTGACCAGTAATAAGTAAAAATAGATTGTTGTAAATAAGTTTAAAAATAGATTGTTTCATTTTCAAATTAAAAAAATAAAATCCATAAATAATTAAAAAATTGTAGAAAAATACAGATTCTCTGACATAATTCATCACAAAACAGAAAATTATTCAACATCAAAAAATTATTACTATTTATCTACTTTTCGGTACTTTTCGGTCATATTGCATCTTCTGATTTATCTACTTACTGTCTTTTTTGCACAATCATCTTAAAAGGAAAATGTAGAAAAGATTCGATGACGTTTAGCCATATCTTAAAGGCTTTTCTACATATAAAGTTACATTTTCCTACGAAAAAAGCATAAGTAAGCTTATGAAAACTATATTACTGTTGAAGTTAAAGAAGTATTTAAAAACTTGTATAATTAATTACATATAGAATAATTTTTAAAATATTTTCATACTTCATGTTCGTTTAAACACAAAATTATTAATTAACAATTCAGTAATTAATATAAATATATATAATTATATACATATAAATATATATAATTATATACATATATATATATTTATCAAGAGAAATTATTGATTGGGAACCAAGGAATACGAAAAGACCGAGAAAGAGACCAATGAACAGATGGGATAAGGATATTAAAAACTTTCTTGGAAAACTGTGGAAAAGAGAGGGACTGAATCGAACAAAATGGAAAATCATGGAAGAGGCCTTTATCCAGCAGTGGATTGACAGGGGCTGAAGATGATGATGATGATGATATATATATATATATATATATATATATATATATATATATGTGTGTGTGTGTGTGTTTTGTGTGTATTAATAAATTTATAATCAGTTTTCAACAAAATTTTCGTAGAATTTCTAAGAACTCTTACGAATTAATAGAGAAAAAAAACAAACAGAAAAGTTATGGTTTGTGAATGTATATATATATATATATATATATATATACATATATGAAGTATTTAAAGACGAGCCATATTAATTTTGTTCAATACAAACTATATTAAATTGTTATCTATTCGATACAAAGAAAAGTAAGTCTCACAAATAATTAAATAAATAGACATTCATTAATAATACACGAATCGCTTCGACTTAATAATATTATCCGTCCATATATGTATATATTTTGAGTTTATTTGAATGGGTTTAATTAAATGATTTATGATAGTTTATGAATTCATTTCATTAGACTACGAAAACGAAATAACAGACTAATATATCATTAATCATAGGATATTTTCAGGGTTTCGTTATACGGTTCTGTATTTTTCTTAACAGTTAATATTCTTTTATTATTAATGTATTGTATGTAGATTTTTTGTTTGTGCAGCATCTTATAAATTTCTCGTAATTTTACTGAAAGAATGATCCTCTCATTTATATATATATATATATATATATATATATATATATATAAATATAAATATGTGTGTGTATGTGTATATTTGTGTATTGTGTTTATAAAAAATAATTCTGTGGCTTTAATTCAATTTAAATATATAGTACATAGTATTTTATATATATATATATATACACACATATATATATATATATATATATATATATATATATATATATATATGTGTGTGTGTGTGTATTTGTGTGTTGTGTTTGTAAAAAATAATTCTATGGCTTTAATTCAATTTAAATATATAGTATTTTATATATATATATATATATATATATATATATATATATATATATTAAATATGTAGTATTTAATA
This sequence comes from Acanthacorydalis orientalis, assembly GCA_034766995.1. Classification (NCBI taxonomy): domain Eukaryota; kingdom Metazoa; phylum Arthropoda; class Insecta; order Megaloptera; family Corydalidae; genus Acanthacorydalis; species Acanthacorydalis orientalis. The sequence continues at coordinate 9,148,464 of CM068319.1, read as the reverse complement.
TACAGTATTTTTAAATGTTGAAGTTGGCATTTCAAAATCCTAAAACGATGAGAAAAATTTTTATTATAAAACAGAATTATGATTGATTCAATTTAATTATAACTCTGTTTTATAATAAAAAAATTTCTCATCGTTTTAAGATTTTGAAATGCCAACTGCAACTTTTAAAAATACTATATATCTTGACCAAACAGCTAGTATTACCTCACAAGACAGTAAAGAACACAATGGTGTCCAAAATGCAGATGTTAGAGTTTGAATTTTTTGCATTTCAGTTGATACAAATACGGCCGAAGTTATGGGAAAGATTTGTTAGACTTTGAATGAAAGTGTTCAGACACATAAAAAACCCAATAAGGCTAAAACAGTGGAAGAAGTCCAAAAATGCGTTGACGACTTCATCGACTCAAAGTAGTCATATTTTTTTCAACAAGAGATTCATCAGTTACCCGACAGTTGGAGTAAAGCTATATAAAATAATGGGGGATATTTTGAGAATTGAAATATATTCCATTTTTTTCCCTAAACATTCATTTTTTAAAAAAACGCATCGTATTAGTTTGTACAACTAATTTCTCTCTCTCTCTCTCTTTCTCTCTGTCTCTCTCTCTCTCTCTATATATATATATATATATATATACAGTCAAGTCTTTTTTATTCAGTAGATATGTTATACAGAAAATCGGATATAAAATAATCGCATAAAAAAGATATAACTTAATATGAAAAATTAGAAATACGTTCCAAAATTTTCTAAAACCGCGTGAAACCAAAACAATGAGTTAAAATAAACTCAAAGTCGCATAAAACACTTAAAAAATCAGAAAAATAAGAATGTCTAATAAAAATAAAAGATCCTTCGAAAATCTGAAAGAAATTGATATAAAACTTTAAATAAGGTTGTTTTAAAATTTTATTCATTTACTTTTGTTGAAAAGTAACAATTCTTTTTACATTTTTTATCAGAATTATAGTCACTATCTGACAATGTTCGGCACTATTTGCGAACTGGTGAGAAATCACTTTCATCACTAGAACAGATCTGAATGATAAAGACAATGGTTCTTCACAAAAAGAACAAGCATTCACTTCACCCTCGTTCTGTGTTGATTTTTCCTATGACAATATAATCAGTAATTAAACTTTGTGATAATGATTTTACTAATTTTTTATGCAGTTCGCGATATCCAGACATATAATTATTCAGCTCACGTTGGAATTGAAAAGCTCATCCAGAATTTGTGTCATGAACAAGAAAATGATTTTCCAATTTATTGCGAAGTTGAAGACCTTCTAGAATTATATTTGCAGTGAAGGGAATAGATTTTTCTTCCGCTTCACTATCGTTTTCTACATCTTCGAAGATATCTAAGGTTATATCAATAATACCATCGTCGCTTAAGGCATTATCCAATAGCGATTCGTCGACATCATTCTGGCTAAAGGTGTCTAAACCTTGGAAACCAATTTCAAGTGCGAAAATAATGATTTGAGATGATAATGTTGACATTTGAGTTGTTGCACTATTTGCAACACATCCAGGCCAAGCTGCTTTCCAGCAGGCATTTAAAGTTTGTGGTCTTATTTTAACAATAGCAGATATAACATGATTTAAAAAACCCAAAATAGAATTTTTTACCAAATGTCAGTAACTGTTAATGACACATTTTCTAGTTTATCCAATGTAAATTTCTAAGTGCGCTTAACGAAATATTTTTTAAAAGTAGCAATTACGAGTATATCTTGATCTCATGGATGAAAATGCTTGTAGTATTGGATGAAAAAAGGAGTACTTGCACATTTAGATGTTCTAAATGCGAATGACCTGATAAAACCCCAACAATTAATAGAAATTTAATATCAAGAGCTTTCTGCATTCATATAATTTGCATAAAATATGCACCGCATAACTTCAAAACTGCACTAAAAAGATACGCATAAAAAAGACTAAACTGTATATAATATATATATATATAATATATATATATATAATATATATATATTTAATATATATATATATATATATATAATATAATATATATATATATATACTCGTATATATATATATATATATATATATATATATATATATATATAATATAAGAGGTCAGACAATTAAGTAATGCGACCGATTTTTTTTCTCGGCCTGTGGTAACTGCGAACCTGTAACTCCGCCACCGTAATAGCAGATCCCTACTCCCTCGATTGAGACCTTGACCACCCTCGTACGATCATTTCTTCGCCAGCTGTTTAGTGTTTTGTAACAACGCGCGAGTAGTGCATGTCACGAAAATGGAACAGAGAAATTTAGAGCAACGGTGCGCGATAAAATTTTGTGCAAAACTCGGCGAAACCGCGACAGAAACTTATGAAAAAGTGCTTAAAGTGTATGGTAGTGATGCCCTGAGTCGTAGTCAGGTGCTTCGGTGGCATGCCGATTTTAAAAAAAGCCGTGAGAAAGAAGGCGAGAATGAGCAAGTCCAAAGTGAAAACCATGTTGATTTGCTTCTTCGACAGCAAAGGGGTGGTTCACAAAGAGTTCGTACCACCTGGACAAACCGTAAATCAAGTATTCTACCGCAATGTGCTCGAAAAATTACGAAAAAGGGTGCTCAGAGTGCGTCCAGAGATCGCGAAGACTTGGGTTCTGCATCACGACAATACTCCCTGTCACAGTGCGTTCAGTGTCTCTCAGTTTTTGGCGTCTAAAGGCATCGCAACGTTACCACAACCGCCCTATTCACCGGACATGTCACCCTGCGACTTTTTCCTATTCCCCCATATGAAAAAATTCGTCAAAGGTCGACATTTTGACTCCGTTGAAGATATCCAAGAATCTGTGACGAGGGTACTCGGAGAGGTCCCACAAGAAGTGTTCCAGAATTGTTACGAAAACTGGAAAACTCGCTGGAATAAGTGTATAGATGCAGGAGGGGACTACTTTGAAGGGGATCGCAGCGATGTACCTTAATTTTTAAATATACTCGATTTTTGAATTTTGTCGCATTACTTAATTGTCTGACCACGTATATACATATACATATATATATATATATATATATATATATATATATATATATATATATATAATATAATATATATATATATAGGTACGTTTAATATATATTAAGGTACCACTTTTTTCAATCGGAAATTTGCAGTGTCGCTTGCATTTATGCTCTTTTAAATCTATAAAGTGTTTCTATTAAAAATTTAGCTTATTTAGTTAATATTTAAAATAACAACCTGATACAAAACAGTTCTGACTGTGACTGTATTCACTTTACGAATGAAATGTAGCAATTTTATAGTAACAATCCACTATGATGGATAATGACATTTGGTAGATATCTTGGAAAGAAGATCAGCTGTGAAATTACAATACGTTGAAATCTTGAAATTGAAAAGGCGTGTTTATCGTTTTTAGGGTTTAACGAACTATGTTTTATCATGCCAATGCGAGACTACACAAAATTCGCTTAAGAAGCCATCAAGCGTGATAAATTTGATTCATTCACACACTGTCTTTACAAATCAGATCTGGCACCATCTAACTTTTACCAACACACAATTATCAAGTGTGGTCTTAAAGTAAAGCATTTTTACTTTGATGATAATTATAGTGACTCTAATCCACAGTCATATATATATATATATATATATATATATATATATATATATATATATATATATATATATATAAATTAGCGTGCAATACTTGATAATCACATTAATAATTATTGTAAATATGTATTATTCTTTTATCAGTATTTTGATAATTTAAATTAATTATTGTACATATATCAATAAAATAATAAATGACAAACACACGTTTCAAGACAGAGCAAAAGAGACTAGACGCGCGCTCATAGGCCTGCTTCGCTTATGCCCGCCTTTCCCGTGAGTATATAAGCCGGGAAATTAGCAGCACAAATCAGAAATTTCCAGGCAAACACAAAACCTGCAGAAACAACACAAAACAAAATGCAACAACAAGACACATACAACCCCGATCGTAAGCGGTTAGCGCCACGGCGCGAGAACCACACACACACAACCACGTAAAATCACACAGACACATTACACCTTGCAAATAGTTTGTATATGATTGTCCTCAATAAATGTTTATTTGATTTGATTTTGAGCATAAATTAGTCTGTAAGATCAACTAGGTTTTTTGAAAATTTTCTTAGCGATAAAAGTCAAGATATGACACAGAAACAGTAAGATTGTTAATAATGCACGACAAAGTCTAGATAAATGGTTGGATAAACTGTCAAAAAAAACCAACATAAATCAGTCGACTTCGACTCACATACAGTAAGCATCTCTTCGCTATCTGTCTGTCTTGAGGTGTTGCCCTCAATTTTAAAATAACACTGTAGTCTTCTTCAACACTAGATTTACGGAACCCGTCAATTTGACGGATTTCAGATTTTATACTTAAAAATAAAGAAAACATCAATGTTATTTTCTGAAACATTAAATTGACTTTTGTTGGTATAATGATATGAATATATATCTCAATTCAATTTATCCAGCAACTTTCTATTTTCGTGTAACTGTATATAGAGTACACCTCTTTATCCGAACACCCGTCAAATTGATGGGTTAACAAATTTTGTGTTAAGAGTCTTAAGAGTTGCTATACATCAAATTATAACTAAAACCACGAAGTGATCTGATACTGTGGAGGACAAAGAAAACGAAAATGTGAAAGCGAATGCCGTATTTCTTCTCATGAGAAATGATTTAGCGTATATGCCATACAATTTTCGGTTGAATGGGAAGAATTGAGCTCACAGACTTTTCTTCATCCTTCTAGTTATTTAGAATTGGAATTCTATTTTACTTACAATTGGAATTTACTTGCGAAAAAGTTACTTGCAAAAAAAACTACTCTAATTGGGATTATAAGTGCAAATAAAAAAGTAATACCAAAAATTGAAAAATCTGAGAAAGATAATAAGGTCCGGTTTTCCATACGAATTTATAAATCAGAAAATAATATTCTAACAATTTACAAAGGCAAGTTACAGAAAAAGGTATTATTACTCAGTTCATGATATGAATATGTAAAAATAGGGAACGATAATAAAGGTGTCCTGGAAACAATTACATTCTACAAGACCAATTTTGGTGTGGATATGGTAGATCAAATGGCACGAAAATGTCGCGTCAAATCAGGGTCGCGTAGATGGCCATAGTATTTTATGACATCTTAGATTTAGCAGCTATCAATGCGTGGATATTGTAAAAGGAGACTATTGGACTAGATATATCGAGAAAAAAAATATTTTTCAATTGTCTGAAGAATTAACGTGAGACTACAGAAATGAATTAGAGAGGGATTAGAGAGATGATCGTAAGGCTACTTCCAAACAGTCGTCGGATATAGGAAATTCCAAAATAATAATCTGAAGTCCTGCCAAATCGGATTTGGTAAAAAAAATATATGCAATAATATTTTCCGTGGGTGCAAACAGTTTTTGTACGGAAAATCTACCCTCAAAATAGAATTTATATGTAAAAAATGTACTGTTAATCTCTGTTAATAAAAATTTAGTGATATAAAATAAAATTAATTATTATTACCAAAAAAACTGTATTTTAATGCATCCGTCAAAATGACGGATTTCAGTAAAAATAGGTATATAATAAATGCCCGTAAATCTAGTGTTAACACTGATGATTCGCCCTGTATGCCGAACATTCATCACAGCACTTCGGACCCGAGATAAAACCGGTTCTCAATACGTGACTTGGAGAAAAAGACAGTATCTCGTTGCTGTGGGCAGTAACTCCCACAGCCTCCAAGTTTAGCGCTCTGTCTCTCCCATCTGGTGGTTCGACCTGTAAGACGAACGATCATCACGACTCTACGGACCCGTGACGACACCGGTTCTTATTACGGGACTTTGAGGAAAAGACGGTACAGCGTCTCGTTGCTGTGGGAAGTAACGTTCCCACAGCCATGATCGGTCTAACCTCTATCTCCATGTGCACAAAGTCGGGATCCCTTCGATTATCTTTTAGAGTCAGATAATTCACCGCCGCAACGAGCGGATAAATATTTCTGTGCATACGCTTGGCGTACCTCAACAGCGCTCGATAAGAGAGCTGCGCACCCGACAATAATCTTTAAAATATTTTATAGAAATCTTAATGGCCCTGCTAGGTTTAGAAAATCAAAAAAATCTATTTTTTTTCATAAATAATTGAATAAGGCCTTGAAAGAACTGAACTATGTAGGCCCAGGGATCTCCGATTAAATGTAGATACAGAATTTCTCCCATATTGTATATATAAACTTGTCTTCGAATTTTAAATGCGTTTTTCTCGAAATGTTTTTTTTTCAACACACTGGTGTGCATAACTTTGGAACTAATTATCCGATTAACTTTAAATTTCATATACATCTTTCAATTAAGTGTCTGTACTCTATTAACTACTATGGTATATGTATCTTTACTATTTCTATTTTTTTCCATGAAAAGGCCGTAAAATTTCGTTAAAAAATACCCTTTTTTTCTATACACAGCCATTTTATTTATAATGATTTTTTTAATGCCCATAGTTCATGCAATTAAAGACTCCTTTTGGATTAAATAAATAAGTAACTAGCGAGTGATCTGGTTGTATTAGTACATTTCTTTTAATACAGGAATTCGTTTATCGATCCTCTTAATGTATGAAGCTTTCAATAATATTTTTATGTGTTGATTGATTTATTATTTATAAAAAACTCTTAAGAAAAGCTTTTTTGTACAATATGATTTTAGGTAATATAAACTTTTTCCATATTTTCATATTGCTTTCTTTGCTTAAATACAAGCTTATTCTTTTACTCATAAGCCAAAATACTTATCCTTTTATATCTAACGTGTGGGTGAAATTATTAAAAAAACTTTTATTTGAGCTGTAACATAAAAAAATCACTTTTAAAGTCATTTATTTTGTATCATAAATTTAATTCTTGTAAATTTCAGAGAAATACAAATATTGTTTGAATATTGTATATTAATTATTAATATTTAAAATTATGAACGGATAAAAACATAGAACGGAGATAAAGTTGAAAAAAATTAGAAGTCATTATTTTCTAAATAACTTTGACAGACTTAATTTTCCAAGATGATAAAAAATACCGTAAGGCAATTGAATAAAATTAAAATTTTGTACAATAACTTCGCGAAACTTCTTTGAGATTTTTAATAATAATTAGTATTTTCACTCGTGTTAATTAATTCACGATACTTGAAACAGACTGAAGTCTACCCTTCCCTTTTTTTTAATCTTAACAATCTTTAATATCATAACAAATTAATCTTAGCTTAATTAATACTGAATATATATTTGTGTTTTATTTAATTTTAGATACATACTTTTTTGTAATCAATATTTTAAGTCCAATTAATTAATTTTTAATACATACATATTTATATATATATATATAGTTAACTGCGTATTTAATTACTGAATACTTTTTACTTGTTAACATTTCATTCATTAACGACAGATTAACATATAACAGATTCTATTTTTATTCTGGAAAAAGTGTGAGGAATGCAGTCAACATTTTTATTTATTCAGTTGATGAAATTAATACAAGTAAGAGAGAAATTAATACTTTGAATTATTCGTATTTTTTAATCGATTATTTATTAAATAAGAGAAATAATTTAATAGAAAAAAGGAGCAAGAAGTAGAAAATCCTGTTTTAAAAATAAAATTACTATGACATTGAAAAAAAGATCTATGGAATATTTTATAGTAGAAAACTATGAAACTAAATTAAAATATATAACTAATAAGATTATTTATTATACCTCGAGATTTACAAGAATGTTTTTGAATATTTGTGGATTTCGATTTATAGTATGACTTATACATAATATTTATGTTGTTTTAGAGTGTAGCCAATATATAATTATTTCTAATATTTGAAAGTAAGCTCCTATACTCTGTCTGTACACGTTATTAAAACCAGCTTATTAAATTATTTTTTGCCACTTTATCGGCGACATTCGATGTAGTAAGTAAAAGTATGATGCCGGTTATACGGCGTCATTCGACCGCAAAGTGTTAAAGCTAACAAGACTTCACAAGATTGACAAATGAACATTTAACATCTACAGTAAAGATGCCATTATCACAAAAAAAACTCGATATTGATAAAATAGTTTCTACTAGAAGATTCGAAGTTTCTAGTAACGAATATCATTTTTTTTGATTTCTCTTATTTACAGTTTTGTTATACCATTTGATAATAATATCTAAAATTAATGTATTCTTTTAATTTTTCTAAATTTATTAAAGAAGAAATAAATGTAAAATTTAAATAAGTTATTTTCGAATAAAAATAAAAGACCTTTTCTCGCTGGATATTTTATTTGGGGTGATTTATGACGTAGAATTACGTCTATAGTTTTATTGAGCACGGTAAAATGTTAGCGTTGTTAGTGTTACCAAACGATGTAACGCAGGTTCGCGCTCAGTACGCCGCAACAGTTCAACCGATTCACTCAAGATCAGAAATTTTTAACAGCTAAAGAACTTTGGAACATAAAAATGTTTTATTTGTTAAAATCCGTTAATTAGATTAAAAGTTATGACCTTGCACATTTGAACACCGATTATCATGTTGTGTCAGTATTAAAAAGTAAAAATATCTCGAAAACATTTCATCGTACGATAAAAACTAAAATATCTGAAGATAGAGCTTTCAAAACTGTAAGAAGAGTCTACATTTTTATTGAGTGGGGTGTCATGTTAGCGGTGGAGCGTTACCAAAACTGTAACGCAGGTTCGCGCTCAGTACGCCGCAACCGTTGGACCGATTCACACCGGATTAAAAGTTTTTAACAACTAAATAATTTCGGAACCTAAATCGTTTATTTATTAAAATCCGTTAATTAGAATAAAAGATATGATCTTAAAAATATAAACATCGATTTTCACGTTGTGTCAGCATTAAAAGGTGAATATCTCAAAAACTCTACCGTATGATAAAAACTAAAATATATTCATATAGAGCTTCTAAAACTCTGTAGAAAAGTACATATTAATTTTAATATATTTTTTTTAAAAAACTTGAAACATTTTCACTTCTTTAACCCGACGTAATTCTATGTAAACTCCTGCGATTGTGTACATATACAACCTCTATTTTTCGAATACGGTGTATTTTTTTATAAGTATATTATTAAAGAATCAATGTAAAAACTACTGCGTAGTTGTTTTATCTTATACTCTCGGGGAACTTGATAAAACTTGTCAAATATTTTGAATAATACATTGATACAAAACTTTTGTAAAATATTAACATAATCGATAAATTTTTAATCATTTGTATATATTTAAATTATTTTGTGTACTTTTAGTTTAAAAAAATATTAAAATCGTTTCTTTGTTTTACTTGACTTGAAATTAAGTGATATTAAAGAATGAAACCCACAAGAACAAAGAACATTTCTATAATTATAAATTTGATAATTTAAATACGTGAGTTGATTTTATTACAAAAACGTTTTATAACTCACAAGGAGGCTCTACATCCTGCTCATTGCGCTCACCGATTCCCTTTTCCCCGAAGAGGCGGCTTTTTTCCCGGTAGATAAGGCTCCCCCTCCCTAACAAAAATAGAAATTAACAAGTTATAAACACAAATAATGTGCCTGAAATGCAAGTCGTAATTTTTTTATTGAGAAAGCTTATAAAAATTAACAACAAAATACAATGATAAAAATGTAACATTTTTTAACTCAAAAGCTTCAGTGGTTACAATATTTTGAATAAATTTCTTATCTTAGAACTCAATGTTGATCATTCAACAATTTCTGAATATTTTAGTCTAATTAGAAAAACATAAAAGCTGGATAAATGAGTGTCGCGTGAACTAAACGAAAGTCAAGCAATTCGAAGACACGAAGACTGCTCTGCGCTTCTTTTGCGTAACAAAAATGATTCGTTTCTTGATCACACTGTCACATGTAATGAAAAGTGGGTTCTCTACAACAATATAAAATGTTCATCAGTAGATAGACGGAGAATAAGCACCAACATAGTTTTCTAAACCGAAGCTTCATGAAAAAAAGATTATTGTCGCGGTTTGGTTGTCAAAAAGTGGCATCATTCACTGCAACTTCTGAAATCCTGTTGAAACAATAACAGTAGAAAAATATTGTCAGGAAATTGAAAAAATGTATGCGAAGTTGCATTATTTACGAGCAGCATTAGTCAATCGAAGAGGACCGATTCTGCTTCATAACTACGCCCGATCACATCTCACAAATGACTTCAAAAAAATTAAATGAACTGGATTACGAAACCTTACCTCGCCCACATTATTATCCAGACCTGTCTCCGACAGCTAATCATTTTTTTAAACAATTGAATAATTTTCTACGAGAGAAAGTTTTCAAAGATTAAGCATCATCTCAAAGCTATTTCGATGAATTCATTAATTCCAGGACTCCAGAATTTTATTTTGTAGGAATAAACAAAATTATTTCCCGTTATGAGAAATGTGTACAGGTTAATGGTCTATATTTTGATTAATAAATATAAATTTTAACTGGCATATGCTTCTTTATACTCGATACGTAAGAACCGCAATTATTTTTGAACCCACCTAATATATATATATATATATATAATTGTCCTGTTCATTAAAATTAATAGAGGGATAAGCATTAAAATAATTATTCTTTCCAGACATTGTCTGAGGAAAATGTTAAATATAAAATCAATATAAAACAAAAATTTTTTGAGAGCATGTGAAAATATTAGAGAAATAAAATAAATATTTAAAAAGTTCGTATTTTGATGTCACATTGAATTGTTTATTTTATAAGAAAGAGATAATTTTAATTTCTCTTTACAAAAATGTTTAAAGTCTAGGTTTATTAATGAAACGTTAATTTTCCGAGTAAAATAAATCATCTCACTTATTAAAAAAAAACGAATATCCTATATAAAAGTAAAATAACCCTTCTTGTATCTTTTTAACAAATCATTGAGGATCGCAAGGTTCTACATTTTTTAATATTAATTTCACATCTTTAAATCTATATAAAAATTTACGAAATGCATCTTGTGTCAATTGATAAACATGAATATATGAAGAATCGTTCAATTTAATTTAAAAAAATATCACGAATCAAAACATTTTAAGTGTCGCAAAAATCTTATTTGTATTTTTATATACACATCAGTGTATGCACTTATATTGATTGTGTATATATACATATATATATATATATACATACGAGTATATACATATATATATATATATATATATATATATATATATATGAAGAAGAAAATTAAAAACAGAAAATGAAAGATCGTTTTTATATTTCACCTCTGACCGTTCTACAATTGAATATTTCTCGTTAGAATTTTTTTAATTATCCTGAAAAATGTTATAAGAATGATAACGTCGACCAATTAAAGCAGACGTGTACAACAGACTGAGATGTTTATTGAATAATTTTTAATATTTATACCAATTTAAACGACTATGTGCATCTCCTTTAATTTGTTATTAACAAAAATATGTTTATAAACAGGATACACGATAAGAATATGTTTATGTAAATAATCATCAAATTATAGTTTGACATTCTGTATTAAAACTGCTCATTTAATTTCCTGTTCCAAAAACAAGTTATTTATAATTTTGTACTTTTGGATAAAAGTTGAAAACATGAATATACTTTTTTTGCTTTGAATACACTTTTATCTTCGCTTTGATCATGAAATATGTTTAAACTAGGCATCTTGTTACAAGTAAAAGCTTTCTAATGTGTTCTAGCTTTTTATATAATGTAAATAATTATTTAAATTTGCAGAATTAAAACTTACAACGAATTTTTTTTATACTTAATTACATTTTCAAAACTTTTTAAAGTTAAATAATAAGAACATCTCTTGTTTTATAACAAAAAAGTATAATGTCAATAAAAACTTACGAATACGGACAGGAATATTTCACTGATTTAATAAATACTGTTTGCTGAGATTAAAACCTATTTTCAAAATCGCAGCTGGCAGAAATTAAACAGAAAAAATATTCATAAATGACGTCATGTTGGTCGAAAAATGATTTCGTTTTATGATCTTCAAATTCATATACATTTTAAGCTTTTTTGATTGTCCTAGCTGTTTCAAGTTACCCTTAACTGTTGAATGAATAACGTCTATATTTTGTGCAAGCTCTCGAATTGTTGTGCATGGTTTTAATTTAACTGATACCTTCACTTGGTTGTTATGTATTGAAGAAGGACACCCGCGACCTTTTCATCTTCAAGACTTTCGTCGCCAGCACGAAATTTTTGTAACCACCATTACACCATACGTTCCTTAACAGTACATACACCAAAAGCATCGTTTAGTTTACAAGCAGTTTCTGCTCCTTTATCTCCCGTTTTGAACTCATACAAAAAAATTCTCTCATTTGCTTCTTTTCCATCTTTAATTCAATAGCCTAATTTGAAGTAAAATTAATAATGAGACCAAAGTTGATGTTACCAAAGTACAGACCGGAAAATATACTTTAAAACAATATTAATATTTACAGGATGAAATGACACTTTCATTGAAAAAATTAAGGTTAGAATTCAGAGAATAAATCGTAATTATTTTCCTACCAACCTTAGAGAATATACACAATGTTTTAAAGGTAGATATATAACTTATTTTTTATAGTTACTACATGTGTTAAAAAATAAAATATTTTCTATGTAATTACTTAGACTTCGGATCTAGCTATAAAAAATAATGTCAGTCAAATGGCCACCTCTGGATGCAGTAGAAAGAGAAGCACTTTCAATGAGATTTTTTCATCACATTTTGATAAATTTTCTAAGTTGTTCCACTGAGATCATGGTGAATATTCCCGTTTAGTTTTTCAGTCCTCTCTGGATTGTTTGTATACAATTTACTTTTGAAGAATGCCCACAAAATAAATCTGGTCCGGTTACACCTGGTGATCTTGATCGCTAATCTATGGTGCAGAATCTTGAGATTAATTGAATCGGTCATTTCAAAAACTGCATGTCATGTTCTTTTCAAAATTGCTTTTCTTTGTCGCAATGAGATCCTTAAGGTTTGCCTCATATTCAGTATAAAAATTACATTAGTCATGTTACGCCTAGCTGTCGAACCTATTCATTCTTTTTTGCCTAATGACCGTTATTTTGGAGTTATTAAAAAACAGTACGAAAACATTATCATATATATGTACCTAAGAATACGTTAATATAGTTTACTCAATCCAGTAACCAACTGAGTCTTATGGGAGAAGAGTTCCTGAAGAACAGAAAAAACATTTGCTCCTTCAATATAACAGGTGGGCTGAAAAGTTCGTAGGCTGACACATAGATGGCGCTACTAGTATCAAATCCATATGATTTTTAGTTAGCCCTAACCTTCAAAAGACGCGTGTATAAATTTGACAGCTGTTTCATTATTAGTATCTGAGTTATAGCATTTTTAGTGAAAGAACTTTTGTTACCTTGAAAAAATGGATAAAAAGGAATTTCGTGTGTTAATAAAGCATTGCTTTTTGGCGAAAAAAAATACTGTTGAAACCAAGGCTTGGCTTAATAAACATTATTCGGACTCTGCACCAGGAAAATCAACCGTAGAGAAGTGGTTTGCTAAATTTAAACGAGGCGAAATGAGCACCAAGGACGATGCACGCAGTGGACGTCCCAAAGAGGCTGTTACCGACGAAAACATCAAAAAAGTCCACAAAATAATTTTTGATAACCGTAAAGTGAAGTTGATTGAGATAGCTGAGACCCTAAAGATATCAAAGGAACGTGTTGGTCATATCGTGCATGAATATTTGGATATGCGAAAGCTCTGTTCAAAGTGGGTGCCGCGCGAGCTCACAATCGACCAAACACAACAACGAATCGATGATTCTAAGGAGTGTTTGGAGCTGTTCAATCGTAATAAATCCGAATTTTTGCGTCGATATGTGACGATGGGTGAAACATGGCTCCATTATTTCACACCGGAGTCCAATCGACAGTCAGCCGAGTGGACTGCACGTGATGAACCGACTCCAAAGCGTGGAAAGACGCAAAAGTCGGCTGGCAAGGTTCTGGCATCAGTATTCTGGGATACTCATGGTATAATATTCATTGACTATCTTAAAAAGGGAAAAACCATAAACAGCGACTATTACGTAGCGTTATTGGAGCGTTTAAAAGACGAAATCGCGAAAAAGCGGCCTCATTTGAAGAAGAAGAAAGTGCTGTTTCATCAAGACAATGCACCGTGTCACAAATCAATGAAATCGATGGCGAAATTGCAAGAATTGGGCTTCGAATTGCTTCCGCATCCACCGTACTCTCCAGATCTGGCCCCCAGCGACTTTTTTCTGTTCTCAGACCTCAAGAGGATGCTCGCTGGACGGAAATTTTGCTCCGATGAAGAGGTAATCGCCGAAACTGAAGCCTATTTTGAGGCTAAAGACAAATCGTATTATAAAAATGATATCGAAAAATTGTATGACCGCTATAATCGTTGTATCGCCCTCGAAGGGAACTATATTGAATAATAAAATCAAATTCTATCAAAAAAAAAATTTACATGAGCTTTCAATACGATGCTAATAAATCTGGAATGGTGGAGACTGGGGAATTCATAGATAGTTCAACAAAAAACACATTCTAGCCACTAAAAAAAACTATAACTATGATATTACTTCCGTCTGCCAAAGCATACGGATCGAAAATTTCCATAAAATATAAAAAATAGACAATTTAATACAAGTGAAAGATAGCATCTTGGACGATCACATGTCATTTTGCAACAAAATATTCAACCGACCATTCACCAGTCACCTTAATAGTATTTCCCACCTAATTCTTAATGAAATAACGTCTAAACACAACTTCGAACCAAATACCGTACAATATTCTCACTCTACATGGATGTAAGAGTTATTAATGAATCAATTGTAAATTTCAAGAAGCGGATATTTTTCTTATTAACGAAACCTCTTAAGTCAAATTGAGCTTCATCACACATGATGGATTTCTTCTAAAACTTCGAGTTATTTATATTAAACTACAACAATGAATTACTGTATTCCAGGTAACGTTCATGATCTTTGGATTGAAGTTCTTGTATTACCTGAATCTTATATGTAAAAAATGTAAGTCTTTCTTGAAAACACTAATACAGAGCGAATATAAATTTCAAACTCCTATATTCTATTATGTGATCAATGTGCTCGGTATTTTGGCCACATTATGACACAGCATCAATTTTCTCCATCGATCGTACTGTGTGAATACACCTAGAATTTGGTTGCTCTACCAATGAACATTCTTTTTTGAACCCCTTCACTAATTGGAATATCGAGAACTTACTTAACATATTATTTTGACCGAAATTTTCACATGGTTTTCTAATCGTGTTTGAAATTAAAGACAAAGACATTTCATAACTCTTCCCTCTAGTAAATTAATTTTTTTTTAGAAAAAGTACCTTTTTAATTTTGTTTTACAAATCCAATCAATATATATATATATATACAAATTATCAAAACAAACAGTTCAAAGACAATAAAAAATCTCGATTAATCAATGTAACAATTATCAATTAAGAAAACACGGGTAAATACTGGCAACAGTACAGGCACCGCAAAGTCTACACAAACAATCTGGCTCCCTAAGGCCATGTATTACATTATGAACAATAAAAATCAATTTTTATTATATTTTATTTTTTATATACGAGGTTTGAAAATTTAATTCACTGATTGGCGTTCCAACACTGGAGTCACATAAAATTAAATCAAAAGTAAAACAGCATATAATAGTTCACAATTTTATCAATAGAAGATGGTTGAAGAGAAGATCTAACAGCTATTAGTTTCTGTACAAGAAGCGTATGCGTCTTTCTGTTAGTCATCGTGTGGTGTGTGTGTCTAGTCATCTTGGAACAACGAGTAAATATTTGTTGTTTCTGAAAATTAGGAAAAACTGCAATAGAAACTTATAAAGTATTAAACACTGTGTACGGCGATAACATCTTTAGTCACGGAAGTGTGTTTGAATGGTTTAAAAGTTTCAAAGATGGACGTATGTTCAAAATAACGCTAGAACCGGGCAGATCTAAATCCAGATCCGATCGCAAAAGTTCGTGAAATTGTGATAAAATATCACCGAATGACCGACGAATGATGGTAGATGAGTTGAACATCAATAAGGAGACAATTCGACAATTATTACATGAAGATTTGAGAAAGACGAAGGTATATGTAAATTTCTTTCCGCAGTCTTGCGGATAAGCAAAACCAGATAAGGGTTGTATCGTTCGCAATCTGAGTTCAGACTTGTCTCGTCAATAAAAATTTTCTTAACTGTATTATCACTGGTGATGAGTCATGATTGTTTCAGTACGATCCTGAGACGAAACGTCAGAGCATGCAGTGGCTTGGAAAATTATCACTCGGAAAACCCACAAAGCTTTGTTTCGAAAAATCCAGAATGAAAATTATGCTAATTACTTTTTTCGAAAAACATAGCGTGATGCATAAAGAATTTATTCTTGAAGGACAAACAGTTAATAGTACATTCTACATTGAAACGATGAGGATATTATTGTAACGCATTTGTGGAGTGCGATAGTAATTTAGAGATAGGGGTAGTTGGTTTCTGTTGCATAACAATGGACCTGCCCATTCTGCAGTGGCGGGTTAGGGGGATCCCTGGAACTGAACGGTCGCCTGGGACTTCGTAAGCGACAAAGTTCCGTTGAAGATCTCAAAAATAATAAGTAAACTTAAAATATCATATAAAATACCTCAAAATATTTTCAGCGAATTTTTATAATAAAGTTATCCATTTTATGAATTTCAGTTTTGATGTTTAGACATTGAATAAATACTTAGAGTTCCAAGCTAGAACATTTTTTTGTTATATGAAACAGCACGCAATGTCAGTGGCGGGTTAAGTGGGTGTCGCATCTGGTGACCGACACAGATCCCGGGCTCGGAGGGACCTCGAGCTTGTGGAAAAAAATTAATCATTACATAAAGAAACGAACCTTACACTGCAACATCATAGCTGATAATAATAAATTTGTGTGAAAAATACAAAATGATATTGATATTATTCATTTTGATGATGAATTGGAATAATTCCTACTTCTTATATATGAAAATAAAAACAAATTCAATACTGCCACAAAAATATACCAAGTAGTAAATGAAGTGTTCTCGACGTTTCCAAATACTGAAATTAACTTAATTTTTTTTAACTATTCCTATTTCAAATAAATCGGAAGCAAGATCGTTCTCAACATTAAGAAGAGTGAAAAATTATCTTCGAAATACAATATCAAAGGAAAGGCAGGAAACAGGAAGGCTCTTTTGTATAGCAAACAAGAAATATTAAATAATATCGCTGCTTTGAAAATAATCGGTGAGTTTGCTCGACAAAAATCAAGAAAAAAGTTTATTTAACTTCTTCACTCCAAAATGAAATGCATGTGGTTTCAGTTACAGTTTTACATAGTTGAAAGTTTTTATTTTTTATCTTTCTGAAAAATAATTCAGAATATTTTATTTTGATGTAATTTATATATTTATGGAATAAAATTATAGATATAAAGAAAAATAGCTATATAATATTACAAAAATATTACAATTTATTACAAAAAGCAGTTTTTTTGGTCGATAGATAAATTTTGGCGGCCTTATAAATTTTACGATTAGGAGTCCCCCAACTAGGGTAATCCTTCCCTGCCATTCTGCACTGACTGTGAAATCATTTCTCATGAAACATGACGTTGTTAAAATCAATTATCCTCCCTATTTACCTAACTTGGCATTTGCAGACATTTTTCTCTTTCCTAAAGTAAAAACTGTTCTCAAAGAGAAACGATTTCAGGACGTAGTAGATATTAAGAAAAATGTAACCGCCAAATGGAAGTTTCTTGGGACACCCTAGCTGACTTTTTCAAAAACTTCTAAAACGTTGCAATAAATGTATTGAAGTAAATAAAAGTTACTTTCAGCAAATATCGAACATTTTTCATGTTACATAAATTGTATTTCTTTTCATTGTATCAATACAGGAATAAAATTTCCAAACCTAGTATATATATATATATACATACATACATACATACATATATATATATATATATATATATATACAATCTGTATATAACTTTTGAAATATGACGAATTTTATTCTAATAAAATGTATATAAATTTATACTTTACCATTCAACGCCCACGCATCCATGTGAAACGCACAATAATAATATATTCACATTTTTTGAATTCCGATCGGTATTTTTACAAGTATTCAATTATAAAGTTCTTTTCAATACTTATAAAAGAGACGTGTACTAATTATTATAATACAAAAGCTCTTTGTTGATTATTTAATATTTTATAAAACGTGACACGGTCTCTTTAAAAGAACAAAAAGAGGATGTTACGTGTACGTAACTTCGTGAAGTATTAAAAATTAATAATATTGATGAGAATATCGTCCACAATATTTAAATATTTGTGATACATATTGAGAAATTAAATACAAGTATACATACATATATATATATATATATATATATATATATATATATATATATATATATATATATATATATATATATATATATATGTATGTATGTATACACTCGTCATTGCTTTTGTAAACTTTACAAAAAAAATGATAAAATTCTTATCAACTTAGGTGTACAATACGGGGATTCTATCTCGCTGTATTATTTTTTCATTCTTGAAAGTGTTTTGAAGTATTTCATTTCAAATGCTGTTGATAGAAATAAAAATGATAAATAAACGAAGTTATACAGAAATGGTCCCACTTATAACTTTCGTTTTTTTAAAAAAGAAAATTATTACAGAATGATCATAATTCGTGTTAAGGCCTGAATAATAGTCATTTTACAACAAAATATATAAGGAGGTAGCTTAGAAAGCAGCTGTTTTTGTGGGGTTCTTTGAGCATTTATTTCAATAACAAAATATGTGAATATATTTATCAAAGTATTTGCTCTCGGAAGCTATAACTGTTTCTCATTTTTCTAGTAGAATTTGAATTCCGCGACGAAAGAATGGTTTGTCTTTTGAATCAATCCATTCAACAACCCAATTTTCGACTTCTCCGTAGTTATGGAAATGTGTATTTTCCAAAGCGTGTTGTATCGATCAGAACAGATGGCAATCGCTTGGGACCAGGTCCGGAGAATACGCTGGGTGCGGGAGAACCTCCCATTCGAGTTCCATCAGTGTTTTTTTTCACAGTTATAACAATATAGGATCAAGTGTTGTCATAAAAAAGAAGTATTTTCGGCGAGTTGATGTAATTTATGGTCATTTTTGTATCAAATTATCATTCAAACGTTCTAATTGTTGTCGATAAAGTTCGGTGGTGATTGTTTCCTTCGGTTTCAACAGCTCATAATACACGACACCCTACATATCCCACTTAATAGAGAGTATTGCTTTGTGACCGTGGATGTTTCACTTTGGTGTAAACGTTGATGGTTGACCTGGATCAACTCATGATTACTTACGTTTCGGGTTGTCGAAATAGATCCATTTTACATCACCGATTACGATATTCCATAAGAAACTCTTTTTTTATGCCTTCCAAGTAAAGAAATCAAGATGTTTAAACGATTAGCAATGGCATTTTCAGTCAATTCATGTGGCAGCCATCTCCCTCCCTTCTGGATCTTTCCCATGACTTGTAAACATTGTCAAATGGTTGATTTATCGACTTGGAAATGTTGGGTCAATTCTTTGAGTATTTGAGTAGGGTTTTCTTCCAATAGAGCTTGCAGTTGTTTATCTTCGAACCTTTTCGATTGACCTGACCGTTGTTTATTGTGAACGTCACAATCACCACTTTTGAATCGTCGAAACCAAACTCTACAAACTGTTTCAGATAGAGTAGATTCACCACAAGTTTCCTTAAAAAATCGATGAGTTTCAGATGCACTTTTTTTCAAATCAAAGTAGTGTAAAAGTACACATCAGAAAAACAACTTATCGCGTTCCATTTTAATTCGATTATAGAAAAGAACTTGTGTTTGCAAAGGATGGCGTCTGATGACTGAATTTTAGTGAGAAATATTCTCACTTCAAAATGACATAAGGGACATCTGTCACTGCTCACAGTATATGCGCCTAGGCTATCTATACGTGAACAGTGGCTTTCAATGCAACCTCCTATTACAGATTAATGTAAAAACAAATTATACTGTTAAGCCATAAAGTTAGCCGTTGCTAACTAAATGTGTATGGACGTGTATATCCATCATTGATGGATTTTTCCTAATTAAAATTGTTTACTGTGCATAAAGTAGGGTAAACGTAATCAGTGAAAACTGACAATCAAAAACTGACGATTTTCTGGAATGTTATTTAAGAGTGCACATCATAATTTAAAGATTGTCCAATAATGCTCAGTTGTTTTTATAATAATCAATAAAATCTATTAAGACGAATTTTTCACCTTACATTTTTCATTCATAGAAAAACGCACTCTTTTTTTAAAATTTTGGTATGAAGAAAGCCAGAAAATTTTTTTACTTCAACCTCACTTCTTAAAATCACTCGACTAAATGACGACTGACAAACTATCCTCATATTATCAGTTACTAACTGACAGTTTCAATATAAATGAAACTCCATATTCCAAATTTTTGAATTACTTCAGTTGGATTGACAGTTAGTCATTTCGACACATACATTATCATTTTGACTGTCATTTATACTCTGACTGTTTTAACCGATGATGTGTACTACAGTTAAGTAATAATGATAAAACTTTAAAATACAATTTATTCAACAATTAAAGCAATTATTGACAATTAAAACAGTGTTTCGTGCAAAAATAATAAAAATTAAAAATAAATAATAGCTCTTAAGATATTGTAGGAATCAAATTATACTTTTCATAATCATCAAAATATAATCTGAAAGAAAAGTATAATGAAATTTGTATTCCAGGTTTTTATTTATACTTGCTAGAACATTTTATTGAAATGCATATGTGTTTGTAGCAAGATTCTTGGAAATGTTTGGTAGTACATACATATATGAACAATTATTTTCCCTTTTAATAACTAATACGACTTTACACCGGTGAAGATTGACAAATGAATATTTAATATCTAAAGTAAAAACATCATTATCACAAAAAAATATACCCAATATTGATAAAACAGTTTCTGCTAAAAGATGCCAAATTTCTACTAAAAATGTTATTTTTTTTTAATTTCTCTAATTTAAAATTTTGTTATAACATTTAACAATAATACCTAAAATTAATGTATTTTTTTTAATTTTTATAAATTCATTAAATAAAAACAAATGTAAAATTTAAATAAGTTATTTTCGAATATATATATATATATATACAAAACTCCTTTTTTCGCTCGCTAAATTTTTTTTAAATGACTTTTTTTGTTTGCGGCGCACAGACTGTCTTAAACTGAGTTTGGTGGCACTTTTTTATATATGAGTTTGATGCCATTGCTTTAAGTAATATCATAAAATAATACCGGTTCACAAAAATTCATAAAAAGAAAAAATCCAATAAAACAGATGATCAAACTATATACATACATACATACATACATATATATATATATATATATATATATATATATATATATATATATATATATATTCAAATTGTATAATATTAAAATAACTTTCATATGAAACAATTTAAATTTCAATAAACGAAACGAAACATAAAAATGTATATAAAACATACTCTGTGAAAAAAATATAAACTGCATGGAATAAAGTGTTTATTTTCAATAACAAAGTTTATTGTTGAATATTTGAAATGAAGGTTGACCAATGTTAAACAACCTACATACAATACATCAACCACAACGAGAAAATGTTTATATAAAAATAAAACACAAAAATAGAAACACAGAAAAAAATAATATTCATGTAATCATAAATTGCTGTGAAATATCAAGTCGATATGTTAATAAGTTTGTTGTGAACAGCTGTTTAAATAAAATCATCTCGTTATATATTTCAAAAAGATTAAATTAAACATCGTGCAGAGATAACGTTTAAACAACACCGATGGACATTTTTAATGAGATGAAAAATAGATTGGATACTAGTGTGTGGTCATTTACAATTGTGACAATGGGCTGCATAATTTAAGTATAGTCATAAAAACTTGACACCATGGCGGATAAAAAAAAGTACAACATCAAAAATCATTAGTTAAATGCACATGATAATGTTTTCGTGAACCACCTATTAAAAATGTCAAATTGCTAAGGCTGTTAGCATCTCAGATAAGCGAGCCTTTCATATTGATATGAAAAAATAAATAGCCAGATATGAAAAAAAAACTATCGCAAGATGGGTACTACGTTTACTGACGATTGTATTGCAAACAGGAAACGCAATCGAATCAAACTTTCTCAAAAGTGTTTGGATCATTTTATGAAGAATACGACTTTTTCTTCGTCGATTTGTAACCACCGACAAGACGTGGGCATATTACTATACACCAGAAACAAAACAATAATAAAAACAATGGAAGTATCGTGGTTCTCCATCACAAAAAATAAGCAGTCTATTTTGTCTGCAGGAAAAGTTATGATTTTCATTTTTTCGGAATATTATGGAAATATTGATGGTGGATTATATTTCAAAAGGTGTAACAATAATGAAATATTATACTTACTTCTGGATCGAATCAGTCAAAAAATTCGTAAAAAATATAGAGTTTATTAAGAAGCTAGTTGCATTAACCCTAGTAATCCTCAACCTTATGTCTTCCGTATAAAGTTTTAGATATTGGTTATACAATCCATATAAGGATCAGAATCCTTATATGGAAGTATTAGGATCCATATAAGGATCAGAATCCTTATATGGGCACCTTATATATACCTTATCATCTTCTAAGGCATATAAAGTGACTTTATATGATCCTTATACAGTAATGAAGATCACATTTTATAGGCTTAACGACCATATATGGATAATAATGATGACATACAAATCATATATCGTTTGTTTTAGATGAATGTATATGTTCCTTATACGGTTCATATCAGGATGAGGCTTACTAGAGAAGAGATGAAAGATAGATAATAAAATCTTTGGCTGAATGTAAAATAATAATAAATTATATTAAACAAATATAAATTACGTGTAAAATATATTAGGTGTAAAAATTAATTATGTCCTTTTAAATCGAATTAATCTTATCTCTGTTTTTAATTAAAATATTTTCTTATCGTTTAAAGATTTTCAAGTGACACCCTTAACATTGAAAACACTATATATCTTGGCCAGACAGTTGGTATAGTCATAAAATAGTAATGAACACAATAGCGTTCAAAAATTAACAGATTAGGTATTACATACTTTTAGCATTCTATTTGAAAAATATGCTGCCGAATCCGTAAGAATGACTTGTTCAGCTTTGAGAGAAGGTGTTGTGATGCATAAAATATCTAAAAAAATGTTAAAACAGGGAAAAATGTCCGAAGATAAATAACGACTTCATCAATTCAAAGTTGTCATCTTTTTTTCAACGGGAAATTCGTCAGTTATTCAATAAAATAATACGAGATAGTTTAAAGACTGGACTGTGTTCCATTTCACCGTAAACATTCATTTTTTCATACAAAAAAGCACCGAATAAATTTGTACACCTAATATAAAAATATTAGTTATCGTACATAATAACAGCAGTGTCTTTAGTGACATCCATAGCACTTGAATCACATATCTTTAACACTAGAACTACCAAGAGCGTCATTTTGACGATTTTCAAATTTCGTGCTTAAAAATTTCGATATAATTTATGTATTGTTCTAGAATTTTATGACGACTTTTAATGAAATATAAGAACAATTAAATATTCCTATTCAATTTCCACTCAGCTACTTTAACTTCCATAATTAGTATGACCTTTACCTATTTATACCAAGACCCGTCAAATTGACGACATTAGCAATCTCAAAATTTATAATAATTTGGCTAAATAAATTTATAATAAATGGCTTTCCGTACTTAGGCAAAGATGAACTTAGACCATCAGGAGTATCTTTGAGTGAATTTGTAGTTTTTAATCTAGTAAAAACTATGTAAATTGTGGAAGAAATATAACAACAGATAACTTTTTTACAAGTATAGAACTCGCAAAGAAGCTACTGACCAAAAAAACAAGTCTTGTTGGAACTATGCGAGCAAATAAGAGAGAATTGCCGAAAATAGCTAAAGCTAGAAAAGATAACATGGCTGTTTTCTCCACAAAGCTCTACAAATCCAATGATATTGTTCTAACGATTTACAAAAGTAAGCCTCGCAAAAAGTACTACTTCTTAGCTCTAAACACAAATCTGTAAAAATTGCTTCTAATCGAAAATAAATTCCTGAAACTGTATCGTTTTACAATGAAACTAAGTTTGGAGTAGATATAGTTGACCAAATGGCCCGCAAATACAGTGTAAAAGCAGGGTCACGTAGATGGCCTTTACAGGTATTTTATAATATTTTGGACTTGGCATCAATCAATGCGTGGATTTTATATAAAGAGACTTGCGATAAAAATATAACAAGAAAACAATTTTTGTTTCAATTATCCGAAGAACTCTCCAGTGCATATAGTTGCTGCAGAAAAGAAGCCTCCTCCCAAAAACAAGAACGGAAAGCAATGGATTGTACTCCAGAAAATTCAAAAAAAAAATCCTTATGAACGCAAATCTTGCCAAATTCGATTGTGCAATAGAAACAGAGCGGTTTATACCTGCAATGCATGCAACAAATATGTTTGTGGCAAGTGTTCATCACAGATAACATGTATTTGTAAAATATATGATTCATAGTTATTCCATACATATCAAATGTGCTATAATATAAATGCAAATAGAAAGTGTTTTTGTTTGTTTTTTTGTATTAATAATTAATGAATTATTATATTAAGTGTTGTTTTTGTTAAATTATATTCTTTTATTTACATAAACTAAGTGAAAAGTTAAAATGAAAGCCATGATCAAAAATACGTCAATTTTACGAGTGCGGTAAAACTAGGTATATATTTAACATCGGTAGTTCTAGTGTTAAAAAAATCTGCATTTTAAAAAAATATCAATTAATTATAAATGCCTGTTTTATATAAGTTGTAGATTTCAACTAAATTTCTTTTATTAAATCTATTTTTATAAATAAATGATGTATGAAAAGTAATACAAATTGAAACAAATCAATTAACAAATAACACATTGCTCATGTTTCAACTCAACAACCATTAAATATTCAACATTATCCCGATAGTAGTTTATAGTGTATAACCAGGCGCAACAAGTTAATTCCGTTAGGAAAACACTCAGTTCGATACAAACTGACAACTCAAATGTTTCAAGGTAATATTCCATACAACATCGTGCTTCAATAGATACTATTTTAAAGTTATTATAAGAGATATTTAATTATAATAAAAGAAATTATATTCTGAATATACATACATATTAACATATATATATATATATATATATATATATATATATATATATATATATATATATATATATATATATATGTATGTATGTATATGTATGTATATATACATACATATATATTAATAAAAGAAATTTAATATAATTATATTCTGAATATACAAACATATTAACATATATATATATATATATATATATATATATATATATATATATATATATATATATGTATATGTATATATATGTATGTATATATATATATATATATATATACTCGTATATATAATAAAAAAATTATATATACGAGACTTTTATACTTTTGCCATGATTTTCCTTAGTTCAATTTTGTTAAATTGTCCTGAATAATTTTATAATTGTTCTAATTATATTAGATTGGTGCAAGAATAATTGCGCTTTTTATTATTTTAAGTTTGGCGCCGATTTTTCTAGTTACCGTTATATTTTGTTATAGTCATGCGATACATCATTATAAACGACGAAATTAGCACTACTGATTTCAGCTTATATCTATTGTTTTTATTCTTTAGTACTATTGGATGTAGCCTCTTAAATTATTCATGGACAAAAAACAAATTCGAGATATTTTGTTGTATGTCTTTAAATTGGGACGTAAATCAAAAGAAACTGCTCGAAATATCAAATTTGTTTTTGACAAAGAATCAATTAATGAACATACAGCTCAACCTGGTTCCAAAAATTTCGTAATGGAAACGAAAGCCTCGATGATGAGGAGAGTTTCGGACGTCCTTCATCTACGAGGTCCGACAATTAAGTAATGCGACCGATTTTTTTTCTCGGCCTGTGGTAACACTGCGAACCTGTAACTCCGCCACCGTAATAGCAGATCCCTACTCTCTCGATTGAGACCTTGACCATCCTCGTACGATCATTTCTTCGCCAGCTGTTTAGTGTTTTGTAACAACGCGCGAGTAGTGCATGTCATGAAAATGGAACAGAGAAATTTAGAGCAACGGTGCGCGATAAAATTTTGTGCAAAACTCGGCGAAACCGCGACAGAAACTTATGAAAAAGTGCTTAAAGTGTATGGTAGTGATGCCCTGAGTCGTAGTCAGGTGCTTCGGTGGCATGCCGATTTTAAAAAAGGCCGTGAGAGCGTCAAAGACGAGGCGCGGAGCGGAAGGCCAATTCAAGTGCGAACCGACGCGAATGCGCAGCGCGTGCGCGCCCTTGTTCGTCAAGACCGGCGACTAACCATTCGAATAACCGGCGACTAACCATAAATTACGAAAAGGGGTGCTCTGAGTGCGTCCATAGATCGCGAATACTTGGGTTCTGCATCACGACAATGCTCCCTGTCACAGTGCGTTCAGTGTCTCTCAGTTTTTGGCGTCTAAAGGCATCGCAACGTTACCACAACCGCCCTATTCACCGGACATATCACCCTGCGACTTTTTCCTATTCCCCCATATGAAAAAATTCGTCAAAGGTCGACATTTTGACTCCGTTGAAGATATCCAAGAATCTGTGACGAGGGTACTCGGAGAGGTCCCACAAGAAGTGTTCCAGAATTGTTACGAAAACTGGAAAACTCGCTGGAATAAGTGTATAGATGCGGGAGTGGACTACTTTGAAGGGGATCGCAGCGATGTACCTTAATTTTTAAATATACTCGATTTTTGAATTTTGTCGCATTACTTAATTGTCTGACCTCGTATAGACAATAATGATTTAAGAAACGTTATTGAAGCGTAACTACGTACCACAACTCGAAAGTTGTTCAGAAGAACTCAATGTTGATCATTCAACAATTGCTGAACATTTTAGCCTAATTAGAAAAACATAAAAGTTGGATAAATGAGTGTCGTATGAACTAAACGAAAGTCAAGCAATCCGGCGACACGAAGACTGCTCTGCGCTTCTTTTGCGTAACAAAAATGATTCCTTTCTTGAGCGCATTGTCACATGTAATGAAAAATGGGTTACAACAATCTAAAACGTTCATCACAGTAGCTAGAGGAAGGAGAAACATCAAAATAATTTCCTAAATCGAAGTTTCATGAAAAAAAGATTATTGTCACTATTTGGTGGTCGACAAGTGGTATCATTCACTACAACTTCTTAAATCTTGGTGAAACAATAACAGCAGAAAAATATTGTCAGGAAATTGAAAAAATGTATGAAAAGTTGCATCGTTTATGAACAGCATTAGTCAATCGAAGAGGACCAATTCTTCTTCATGACAACGCTCGATCACACATCTCACAAATGAATTTAAAAAAATTAAATGAACTGGGTTACAAAACCTTACACATTATTATCCGGACCTACCTCCGACAGATAATCATTTTTGTAACATTTGAGTAATTTCCTACAAGAGAAGATTTTCAAAGATCAAGTAACAGCTCAAAGCGATTTTGATGAATTCGTTAATTCCTCCAGGATTCCAGAATTCTATCTTGTAGGAATAAACAAACTTGTTTCCCGTTAAGAGAAATGTGTACAGGAAAATGGTCTTTATTTTGATTAATAAATATAATTTTTAACTGATATATTAGTCTTTATACTAAATACATAAAAACAGAATTTATTTTTGCACTAACCTAATATATTATCTAATTGTAGAAATAAATAAATAATCTCTATAAAATTAAATATAATTACAGTTATTGAATAGAGGACAGACAGTTCTAAAATATTAGGGCTGTAGAAAAATAATAGCGGATTTTGTTATGACCTTGAATATCATAAACTGTAATTATTTTTCTACCTACCTAATCGTAATTTTTACTCTTTAAATTCAATAAAGAGTTCAATAAAGAAATACTACTTAAAAATCAAAAAAATCTAAGCCTAGAGATAAACGAACTGGTTTGATATTTTTTCTGCAGAAAATTATTTGTTTCTTCTTCTTCGTTAGCACGACAGCCTAAATCGAGCCTTGGTCTCTTAAATTTTTTGCCTCCAGACATCTCTCTGCCTAGCAGTCCTTCTCCAGTTTCTTACTTCCAACAGTTTCACTGCATCCTTCTCTGAACTGTCAATCCATATGAGCCTTTGTTTGTCAACAGGTCTTCTTCCACCTGTTTGTCCATCCAAAGCCCTTTTTGGTATTCTCGAGACTGGAATCTGCTCAGTGTAACCTGCCCATCGCAGTCAGAGCATTTTTATAAAGACTGATAGTTTTGGTTCCTTATAGACCTTATATAATTCGAAGATGTAGCGTACTCTCCATACACTTCCTTCGTTTACAGGCCCAAATATCTTTCTCAACATTCTTCTTTCGATGGTGTCCAAAATTTCTTGTCTTAGCTGAACGTGATCCACACTTCATCTCCATAAGATATGATAGTATGAATGAAGGTTTTATACAGTCGGATTTTGGTCTTCCTATACACATTTTTAGATTTCATTATGGGAAAGAGTGCGAAATATGTTCTATTTTCTGTTGCTATTCATTTTTGAACTTCTTGAGACTTTTCATTTTTACTGGTGATATTTGACCACGGTATGCGAAATTGTTTAAATTATTCGTTTAACCTACGTATATTAGGTTTAAAAATTAATTTGGTACCTTTAAATTAAACCAATCATAACTCTGTTGAGAATTAAAAGATTTTCTCATCGTTTCATGATTTTGAAGCATTAACTTTAATATTTAAATCACTATACATCTTGGCTATACAGTTGGTATAACCTATCAAAACAGTATGAACACGTTGGCTTCCGAAAAACTACATATCAGACATTGCATATTTTTCACATTCCATTTGAAAAAAATGGCTCCGCCGGAATGATTTGTTCATCTTTATAGGAAGTTGATGTGATGGATAAAACATACCAAAAGTACTAAAACAGTGGAAAAAATCCTAAAATGCATTACGACTTCATCAACTCAACTCTGAGATCTTTTTTTGGACATGGGATTCATCAGTTGCTAGACAGATGGAGCAAAATTATATAAAATTATAGAAGATATTTTAAAGATTGAAATGTATTGCCTTTTCCATTTTCTGAAAAAAATATTCGTGTTATGCTAACGCTTAAAGATTCCATATACTAAATCTAGTGCATGCGAAGTACGAGACCATTTTACTCGGGATGAATATTGGAAGCTGACCCTATATAAATGAGCGGATGCATAAGTTTCAGCATAGTTTGATTGAGCTAACTTGATTGGCATGCTACAAGGGGGTTAGCTTGGGAATCATTTTCTGTAAAAAAAGCACCGAATTAATTTCTACACCTAATATATTTATCATAAATTATTATTATATATCTATCTATCTATCTATATCTATATATATTTATCATAAATTATTATTATATATCTATCTATCTATCTATCTATCTATATATATATATATATATATATATATATATATATATATATATATGTATGTACCTATGCATAGAAAGAAAGAGATAAAGAAACAGATAAATAAATCATTGATCAGTATAAATAATAAATTAGAAACCTGTAGGAGACAATTATTGTTTCTGTATTCAGTGAATATATGGCAGCTCATATAAAATTTTATTCAAAAAGTAATAAGCTAAAATAATAAAGATAGAGAAAATATTTTCTTCAGAAAAAATCTTTTGAATTACCCTGATAGTATATTATTGGTATGATTGTAGAAAGGAGAAAAGTATTTTTTAAAATATTTTCTGTTGACTATATTGCACCTGTTGCTTTCATTGATTTAAACACGAACAGTGTAGTATAAGCAATCGTTTAAAACAGTACCATTTTTCATATAAGCTTTACTTGGAAGGAAAAAAATGAATCTTCTAAAGTGATACAGTTCCGCAAATACATTCGTTTCATTTCGTAAGTTTCATTAGAAAAAATATTAACATATATTAATTATAACTGATTATAAATCATTCTGATATAATTTGTTTTGTAATCTAAATGAAAAATAAATTAGATTTTATGTTAAAAATAATAGTGTTCTATTAAAAATGGTCTCGTTGATTGCATCATTGAAAATAAACAGATAGAAAAAACCATTTTAATTTATATTGAGCGATGCATATTTACTTTTTTTGATTAAAAAGTAAATTTATTTGAAAAACAAAGAAAGATAATAGTAATTAAAATTCAATATATGTATATATATATATACATATATATATATATATATATATATATATATATATATATATATGCATATGTATATATATATATATATATATATAATCTAATATATATTTCAATTGAACATATTAATTGAACTAGAGATTCAATGCAAAATTGATTCCTCGAATTGTCTAGTATCCCGATGTATGAAAAAAATATTATATATATATATAAAGCATCGTTGAGAGTTATGCTTGTCTTTACTTTCCCGTTCACTCTAATGTCTCGATTGAATCCGTTCAGAATTGTTATTTTTCCAAAACTAAACAATTATTTTAAAGTACTTCGCTGTAAATCGATTTCTAAGGTCAAATGAAGAATTCTGACATGAATTCAGTCAAATGATAGAACATTCTAGAGAAACAGATTACAAGAATGGCACTGTATAGAGAAATGTCTACAACAGTGGTCTTCAAACTGTGTCTACACACGGAACTTTCAAGATTATAATTTTTTTACGGAACCCCTAATATCCCCTGAAAACTCAAGATCTACTTAATTTTTAGAAGATATTTTGTAAAATTTTTGAATTCACCTTTATACTAATCTTTTTCTTATACACCACAAACTCGATAGAGTAAAATTATAGAATATTTCAATTATCTTTCCATTATGTATTAGAAAGGAAACAAAACACAACAATGTCACAATTGAAATGAAATCAGATTTATTTATATATATATATATATATATATATACACACAGTCAAGTCTATTTTTATGTGATAGATACGTTCTACAGAAAACCATATATAAAAAAATCACACAAAGAGATATAACTTACGTTGAAAAATTAGGGATACGTTTCATAATTTTCTAAAACTACATAAAATCAAAGAAATGAGTTAAACTAAACTCAAAATCGCATAAAAAATTTTATGAAATTTCAGGAAAATAGAAATGACTAAAAATGTATTCGGAAATATAAAAGAAATTGATATAAACTTAAAATAAGTTTGCTTTAAAACTTTATTCATTTAATTTTATTAAAAAGTAACAATTATTTTTACATTTTTTCATCAGAATTATCATCACTATCTGATAATGTTCGGCACCATTTGCGAACTGGTGCGAAATCACTTTCATCACTAGAAGAGATAATCAGTGCATCAGATCTGCATGGTAAAGATAATGGTTCTTCACAAACAGAATTAGCGTCTACTTTGCACTCATTCTGTGTTGATTTTGTCTCTGACAATGTAATCAGTAATTAAACTTTTAAATTATCATTTCACTAATTTTTTATGTCGTTTGAAATATCCTGACACACAGTTCTTGAGCTCACGTTGGAATTTGTTGGCGGATTCAGAATTTGTGTCATGAACAAGAAAATGATTTTTCGATTTATTGCAAAGTTGAAGATATTCTCGAATTATATTTGTAGTGATGAAGATAAGTTTTTCTAGCACTTTATTATCGTTTTCTGGATCTTTGACGATATTGATATAAGTTATATCAATAATATCATCGTTATATAAGACATTATCCACAATCAACTCATCGACATCATACTGGCTAAAGGTATCAAAACCTCTGCCAATTTCATGTGCTAAACTAATTATTTCAGCTCATAATGTTGCTGGATTTGAATGATTGCACTGTTTGCAATACATCCAACTCAAGTTGCTTACCAGCAGACATTCAAAATTTGTGGTCTTATTTAAACGATAGCAGATACAACATAATTTAAACAGTTGAAAATAGAAAATTTTAAATTAAAAAATATAAATTTTTAAAAATATAATAGTTCATATATATATATATATATATATATATATATATATAATGTATATATATATATACACATATATATTCTTCAACCATCTTTATTCTTAATACTTTGCATTACTTTCTATTTCTATTTAACCTCAATATTGCTGATTACAGATAATTTATATGCTAATAATTTTGTAAGGATATTAAGGACTGTAAGGATTAATAACAGAATATTCATATTTATTTGTTGACTTTCTCTAGCTTATTTGGATAAATTAGTTCTGTATTTTGATAATTTCTATTATATAACTCAAAAAACAAACAAAACACATTGTATAAATTAAAAATATAGAATCATCGAATTCTAAAACAGCACGGTCATGTATAAATGTGTCTTCAAAAAATAAAAAAAACACTTCTCGATTCCCTATTGTACTCTAATCTATGTACTGGAATTTCATAATAAAAATGTATTACAAAAAAGGACTATATTGAAAATTAAATAACTTTTATTCATCTTATAAAAAAACAAACTATTTTTTCTTAATTGTTTTTTTTCTAATTTTCAAGTGTTTCGTTCGCTTGAATAAATAAAATGTATCTTAAATACTTTAACACATTTTTCAAATATGAAAAATATTTTTTCAAATCGAAAATACTCAATCTTTATATTAAATTTCAATTATAATAAAATAAACAAATAACAGAACGATCAAATGAATGATTTGATTTTTAAAAATGAAACAATTTCTAAGACAAGTCCATGTCAATATTTTTGTAATATTATTTAAATAATACATGTCAAATTACGCACGCATCAATATAAATGTAAACATTTTCATACATTTCTTGTTATTCTTCGTTTTTGAATACAAATGTGTATCATATTCTAATTTTATAACAAAAATTTAATTCTACTTAACATAAATAATCAAATTTATTTTTCTGTATTATCGAGATAGTCTTTATAATTCGTACATGTTTATATCTACCTGAAACAGATCACAAATATTTTATAATATTATCAAGACGTGAATGATCTTATATTTTAAGCAAGAATAATAAAATTTTCTCCATAATTCTTAAAATAATTTCGAGAAAGACTTAGACTTCGTTCTAACATAATTATTTTTTTATATTCTAAGTAAATGAATTCGTACAGAATAATCAGAAATTATTTTATAAAGATTTATTTATTTTCTGTTTATTATTTTTTATAAAAATCTTTTTATTGTTCTCGATGTTTAGTTATACTAAAATTAAACCCGAAGTGATGACTAAATAATTGCGTGATTAAAAAGTTGCTACCACTTTTTATCAACATGCACTCCCAATTAAATAAGTGCCTGTGATTCATTTTTCGTAACACTGGAATTGATTTTACAAAATCCTGTTTTATTTACGTTTTTATTCTAAGAATAAGAAAGAGGAACATGAAAATGATTTTAGGTATTATTATTCATGAATTATTTTATAAATTGCTTAACACGTTAAAAAGACAGAGAGATAACTTCTTAATTACATTTATTGATTAAATTATTTTTACTAATTTTTATTTGAATCGTATTTTAAATGTTTCTAGAACAACTAGCCTCTTTTCAGATTCACATATAAACAACTCCAAAAAGTAATTTGTAGAAGAATTGTTTTTAATAAAATAAAACAAAGAGACACAAGTAAGATAATACAAACAAAGAAATGAACTGAAGCTTGGCTTACAAATCTAATAAGTTGTGGAATATCAAAGAATTGGCTTGTGTCTGAAGAGGTATATTCATCCATTCAGTAAGAGGACAGATTATCCTCATGAGACTCCGTATGTGGGTTTACAGGCTCATCCATGAATTTATTTAAAAAAAATGAGACCGAACCATTATATCACATATGTGCCGGTAATTATCACAGTGGTAACTAAGTCAAAAAATTAAATAAAATATTTTATGATTTATTTTATATTACAATTATTTATATTTTAATAATCGAAACGAACTTAGAAAAAAAAATAATAAATGTTTCACATAATGACTGCAAATTTGATCCGTAAACATAATTCTGTTTTTGTTTATTTTGATAGTTGACTAAATCACTTACTTTACAGTATATTTTGTTTTTCTGGAAAAATATATGTATGTATCTGATTTTTGTATAAAACTATATTTATGTTCAAGGTAAATAATCTTTAAGTTAACTCAACTTCTTTGCTTAAAACTCGCAAGCGAACAATTATATTGCTATTGGTAAAGGTACACCGAAATATCACAAGAAGAATTTTTTTAACAAAATATCTAGAGAAATCAATTTAAAAGAGAACGAAAAATATTAAGGGAGAAATCTGTTTATAGGTTGAAAGTACGATGGATCAGATTTCGAAAAAATGTCCCTTATCAGATGTTTTATAAAACATATATAGATGATAGTGCAGAATTTCAGATTTTAGATCTTTCACACAATAAAAGAAGGCAGAAAATATACGAAAAAAGTCAATTATTTCTACTCTATGCGAGTATCCGACCACTTAAAAAAGAAAATACATAAGGATATAATGAATCTGTTATCATACATTCCACCCATTTTCCATGAATATTTTCTTACTCTCAAAACACCACAAAAAGAAAATACCGTTATTGAGAGAGAAAAAGAAATCTCTAGTATTATTCTAAATTAAGTTAACATGATTACAATCACAAAGCTTAAGTGAATACTATTTTTTATAACTTCCTTTTTTGAATAAACCTGAAATATGTTTCGTTATAAGACATTTTTAAGACGTTTGAATAATTTTGAAAATAGTCGGTCATATAAAGTATAAACAATACATATTTTTTCATGATATTCATAAAAATTCATAATTACATAAAAGATTTATATTATAACAGTAACCACTTTGGAAAATATTTTATAGCACAATGGAAAAATATTTTTTTATTATACACAAACGCACAGGTCTAAATATCTCAATACGAAAAATTCTACTGTCATTATTACCGGCACATCTGTGATATTACTTTATCAATTTTTCATGTCTTAACAAATTGTGTTCATTAAAGAAGTTAAAAACTTGCTTAGCATATCTGCCGAAATAACCAATTCTTCGGTAGCAATTGTCAGGTATTGGTATTCATAAAAGAAACAACTGTTGAACTTGATTCAATATCTTTTTAATCGATCTAGATGTTTTAATGCCGTTTTCTGTAAAGTGAGTGCACCATTTGCGCTAACTTTAACATTGAACTCACAAAATAAGTGAATACTAATAAATAATCACATTGTTTTAAATGCTTAGTTCTGTCTTGATGAGGCATCAAAATTTTATTCTATTATGTCGTTAGAAAATAATTACGGTTTACTACCTTCAAATGCATATACACTTCAAGCTCTTTTGATTTTCTTAGCTGTTTAAAGAGATCCAGAACTGTTGGATGACTAACGCCTAACTTTTGTGCAAGCTCTCGAATTGTTGTGCGTGGTTCTGATTGAACTAACACTTTCATTTGGACATTATGAACTGAAAAAGGACACCAGCAAATTTCTTTATCTTCAAGTCTCCCATCCTCAGCACGAAATTTTTCGAGCCACTATTAAACTAAACGTTCCTTAACAGTACCCACAACAAAAGCATTGTTTGATTTACGAACAGTTTCTGCTGATTTATCACGCATTTTTAACTCTTACAAAAATTATTCTTATTTGCTTCTTTTCCATTTTTAATTCAATATCCCAATTTGAAGCAAAATTAATAATAAAACCAAAGTTGATGTTACCAAAATACAGGCCGAAAAATGTACTTTAAAAATATATTAAAATGAACACAATAAAATGATACTTTCATTGAAAAAAATTAAGGTTAGAATTCAAAAAGAAAAACCGTAATTATTTTCCTACCAACCTAACATCATGTGTATCAGATCAATGTTCAATAATATTAGCACTTCAATTTCTATTGAGTTTTATTATTAAATAGAAGTTTTAAGTGTTCGACACATTCTTTATTTTATTTTAGTTTTAAATAAAGAATAATTTACACCTAATTGTACAATGGAGAGTATTTAAACATTATCTATATTCGGATGATAATGATTGTAGATATAATATTTCCCTAACCACCCAATTATAAATAAATAATTATGGAAACAATTAAAAGAACAGTGCGAAGAATTGATTTAGTGATATATGATCTGTTATACCAGACAATAGCTCCGACACTTTCAAAATAGAATAATTTGTTTTTTTTTTTAATTTCCGTATCTAAGAAACAATTACCCGTGCATGCAATCCCATTTAGTATCATATTTTTTATTCTTCAAATGTAAATAATTAAGTAACGCTTCGTGTAAATTAAATCGTACTGTATTTAAATAAAGCAAAACTCAAATGAATGGGATAAGATTTCTTTAAGTATTTTAAGGGTTGTGTTTATATTTTGTATTCGCGTTTAAACTCTAATGACCTTAGTACTCGACAAGCCCCTTATACCTCAAATATCTATCAATCATCTTTAAGTACTTAAAACTAAAAGATTATTATGTACACATATAAATAATGCTTAATTCTGTACATAAATATATTTACTTAAATATATATTCTGAATTAACAAATGAATGGAAATTCATCAAAAATAAATGAATAGCTGAAGTGAAATATCGGTATAGAATTTACAGTTACTTCCAGTCGTATTCACACATTGAAAAACTATGAATTAGAACATGTACCTTTGATTTAATTACAAAAACCGTATATTTTATTTTTGGAAGCGGGATTTTTTGCAGACGAGAGCAAGTTTAACGTTTTTTTTTTGATCCAACAGGAAGCAAATGATTTGGAGAAAACCCCATGAGTACTTGGTTATGATAAACATTTGATCTATTCTGAAATATGGCATTTAATCAGCTATGGCATATTCTTTTCCGATTCTAGTGTTAAAAACCTTCATTTTAAAGATGGAATTATGAACAAATTGAAACAGATCAATATTTGAAACAAGAATTTGAAATACAGTACGACCCATCTAGTAATCCCATACAATTATATATTCTATTAAGATAACGATTCTAATCATAAGACTCATATAACCTGAAAATTACTTCTATACAATTGTCCCAAAGTTATCGAATTATCCTCCCTCCACACACACATTTTCAACCCAATCGAAACATTTATGAATGGAACTTAAACGTAGAATTCTGAAATACAAAATTACTCAATTCAATACAATTGAATTGAGTAATTTTGTATGAAAGTAATTGTAAGTAATTTTGTAATGAAATAAAAAATTCTGAAATGCAAAGTACCAATGAACTGAAAATGAAACTGGATGTGATTTGGATAAAAATCAACAAAGTTGACAAATAAATAGTGCAATCGATGCCGAATAGATTAATTGAAATAATTAAAAACAAAGACTTCACAACAAAATATTAGTTATAACATTTTGTCACATTTATAAAATGTATGGACTGTATTCTAATGATAAATGTTTTGTACGAATATGAGTTTGAGATGGTTCTGTTTTTATTCTGTATTGTTTTATCTCTTTGATGTTATTAATGATTAAAATTTGAAATCATGTAATGTTTAAAATAACACATTGTTATAAGAAATATTTAAAAAAAAATATGAATCAAAATTCTGAAATTTAATTGTGTGTGTATGCTTTTTAATCGATATCTTTCTCATGTACAAATATGACTGGGAGTAATTATATGTACATAAAGAAATATATGCTATTTAATATATTATTTTCGTTTTACCACAACTAATGTTATTATTTCATATTCAGCGAATCCGAGAATCATTTGATAAGTTTGGTAAATGTTTATGATGTAGCACAACCATTCATTGGCTATCAAGTGTTACTTTCCAAATTAGCACAGAATAAATTTCAGGTAGAAGCAATGCGTCGTCGTTCACGTTCTACAGATGGTTGAAACGAGCATTATAACAGTTTGAGTAAAAATGGAAAAAAACGAGCAGGCCTTTTTGCGACGATTCATCACCATGGATGAAAAATGTATCCACCAGTATACACTTGTCGAAACAACAGTCAAAGCAGTGGAAAACGGCTAGTGAAAGTGCACCGAAGAAGGCGAAGATCGTTTTGTCGGCTGGAAAGAGGTGTTGGCCACTGTTTCTTGGAATTCCCAAAGAAACATCTTGATCGACTATACAGCGAAGGAAAAACGATAACAGGATCCTATTATGTAATACTATTGGACTGTTTGAAAGAAGAGCTGGAACAAAGACACCCGATATTGGCGCACAAAGAAGTTCTTTTTCACCAGGAAAACGCGCCGTCCCACAAATCGACCGTCGCAATAGCAAAATTACACGAATTAGGCTTCGAATTGATTCCTCACTCTCACCTTATTCTCCGAACTTAGCCTCATGCAAATTATTTCTCTCCCCAAACTTGAAAACTTAACTCGGTGGAAAGAAATTCTCGAAGAATGAGGATTTCAATGCGTATTTTTCAGACTCGCTGGACCAAGTATACAGCACTCAATGGAGACTATGCTGAGAAAAAAAATCGATTATTTCCGAAAAAAAAAATAAAACGGTGTTTAACTTGCTTTTTAGCATACTTGTCAAACAACCCAAGTATGTATTTGCATTTACAATTTCGTGTCTTCAGTTTAGTTAAATCATAGTCTGTAACAGGTCAATATCTATAATTAGTCACGTATTCAAACAGAATTACACCGATGTACTAAATAACTGTGGCAGTCAGTTTTTAATGCTTTTCAAAATAAAAATGTAAAGTTACGATTGAATTATTTTGTATTGCATAATACATTATTTTCAGCATTAGTATGCAAATTAAGTACAACACCGAACAAGTTACACCGATTTAGAGTGAGTGTACTAGGACTCAGTTTTTTACTAGTATAAAAAAAAATTAGGTGTACTTACGAGACTAGAATATACACAAGTATTTTCTATGGTTATATTTTGTTATCCCTGATAATTATTCCACTAACACAACATATTTCTGCTATAAGAATACTGGAGCATCGACAATTTTCAACATGTATGAAAAAAAATGTATAAAAATAACACATTTAAAATTTAATAACACATTTTTAGTTCGAAATTGAAATCGTAGAAGATTTTGTTACAATATACAATTATAAAAACATTTAATTCTGCTTTAATTTTTACAAATTAATGTTTAGAATTTTTTAAAATAATGTTGTTTTGTGGATAAAAAGAAGAACTTGGAACTTATCGATGATCTACAAAGAAGATTTAAGAACTTATCGATGATTTTCTCAACACAGCACAACAATCTGATATTATTGCAACAATACACTCTATGTGTAGTCCACAATAATAAAAATCAATTTTGTACAATACACAAGCTGTACAGTGTTTAAATTTGGTTATTGTATATTTTTAATTTTTAAAATTATATATATATATATATTACATACCCTCATAAAATTCTATATACATGCAACGGCTAATCAAAAGCAAAACTAAAAATATAAAAATTCATAATGTGTAAAAGTAAATTCTACATTCGATAATATGATACAGGTGTACCTGTAGAGAGAAATTTTAAAAGCAGGTTTATTTACTTGCCGTTGGAGCGAGAGGGTAAAATTAAGTGATACATTGTTAGTTATTCATGGCTATTTAGTAAACATGATGTAGTACTCCGATGCACATTGAGGTTTCGTTGAAAAATCATTTTACAAAAATGGTGAATCTGTTATAACTGTACAACGACTATTTTGCCTTCGTTATAACATTTCACGTAGTGAGAAGGTACTGACCGCTCATACCATCAAATTGTGCGTCTAGAAGTTTGAGGACACTGGTTCTAAATTAAATTTGATGCATCAAGGGTCTAGAAAAATTCGACGACTCACGGAACCTTTAAGATCATAATTTTTTTAAAAAAAGGACGCAGATCCCCTCCACTCTGACATACTGTGGCACAATGTTCTTGAATCTGTGTTACACATTCTTCTACTAATACATAATTCCATTACTGGAAGATAAAATGGTCAAGTCGGATGGCTCTATTTTAATTATTCCGCGAAAGTAAATTTCGTTAACTGAAAATCCGTACCTTACAAGTTTTGAAAGTCAGCCATTTTACATGACCACGTTTTATTATTTACATCTGATTGAGCGGGATCGTAATGTGTACTCATAAATACAGTTTTACTGCATAATAATAGGTATTTATAGAAATAATAGAAATTATTATGAATTAACTATTTTGAATTTTTAGCTTTTTACCTTTTCTTCGAAAATTCTTTCGAATTTTGACTTGGACTCGGAAACCTCTGAAAAGGTTTCACGAAACACAGTTTGAAGAGCACTGTACTAGAAGAACAGTTAAAAATCCTGAAAACATTGACTGGGTTAGAGTTGCTGGTAACGTGTATCCCACGACGTTCAACCCGTAAACACTCGTTTGCATTGAATATTAGTAACACGTCAGTATGTCGTATGTTACATAAAGATTTAAATTTTAATCTGTACAAAATTCAAATTATTCAAGAGTTAAAAGATCCTGATTTGCCTGCTTGCATAAATTTTTGTTAATATATGCTAACGCTTTTGGATGAATGTGAAAACATGATTCACAATTAATTCATGTCAGGTGAAGATCATTTTAAAAGGCAATGTGAACAAGCAGAATAGTCAATATTGGAGTGCTGAAAACCCACTTAAATCGCATCAAAATTTAAAATTTCAAAATCCACAATTTATAAACTTCCAAAATTTACTGAAAGGTATGTATTTTCGTCTCACAGCATTATAGAGCCATTATTTTTCCAATACGACATCGAATATGTTATAAATGTTAACGCATCCCGCTAGACTAATATAGTTACAATATTTCTAATTCAAAAGTTAATTCGGTTTCCGCAAACTACATGATTTCATCAAGATGGGGCTACAAATCATACCGCTAGAGTGTCGATGAATGCTGTAAGAGAGCTCTTTCCCCACCATACCATTTCCAAAAATGGAAATGTTTGATCAGCAAGATCCTGAGATTTGACGACACATAATTATCTTCTTTGGGGTTATCTAGAGATCATGATGTATATTGATCGTCCACACACTACCCCTGAACTTAAATTAAAAATCCAAGAAGCAATTATCATGATCCCGTTTGACATGTTGAGACAGGTATTGGAATTTTTCGAATAAGATTACAGGAATACGTGCACCGTCATAGTGTTCATCTCTCAAGCGTTATTTTTAAAAATAAAATGACCCGATATGCCATACAAGAATCTATAAACAAAATTATGTAAAAAAAATCATTTAATTATTGTTTAGAAATTTTCCAGTTTTTCTTGCGCACCCTATATATATATATATATATATAATACCACCATTATAATGCAACAGCTAATCGACAACTAAATTAGAAATAAAATCTTAAAAATTCCAGCAAATTCCATATTTAATAGTATAGTTTTTGCGAAAAGTACAAAAATTGTAGATTATATAACCATCCAATTATATAACCGCGAATATATAACCATCTATTAAATACTACTATTTATTTTACCAAATAAAAACATCTCATATATTTATAAAAACAAAGGAAAAATACGGTACGAAAATTGATTGAATAACAAGATATAAGTTAAAAGTTCTATTTACAAAAATATACCGAATAAATTTAAAATAAAACACTGCTTTTCAATGTAGACTCCACTCAAATCAAAAATATTATCCCATCGACACATCAGCTTAAAAATTATACCGAACTCTTTTGATGAATTTAGCAAATAATTTTTTATTATATTCGCCACACCTCTGCGTTTTCGAATCATTGTGCGACAATAAGTTGTTCGATAAATCTAAAAAGGTCAAATTTGAAAACAAAGAGATATTCAGCTATGTGGAAGATGAGTAGATCTTCCCATCTACAACGTGTGATTTGTACATTCGTTTAGTTTATTTATTTGAGCCATTTTTTTAAAAAAAATAAGAATAGCAGACAAGTAAAATTATTTATCGAATGGATTATTCAGTAAATCTTCAAATCGTGACATCAATTAGCAACTGATTAGAAAAATGCTTTAATCAAGTGACAACCTCGTTAGTTATTAATTTATTCTGTATAATTTTCTAACATTTGTAAATAAAATATTGAGCTAATTTAACCTTTTTAATTTTATGTATATAACTATTCTCTTATTAAATACTTATGTATGTATACATACACACACATTATATATATATATATATATATATATATATATATATACAAATTAGAAATATATTCTGTATAATTTTCTAATATTTGTAAATAAAATATTGAGCTAATTTAACCTTTTTAAATTTATTTATATAACTATTCTCTTATTAAATACTTATGTATGTTTACATATATATATATATATATATATATATATATATATATATATGTGTATATATATGTAATATATATATATAATATATATATATATATATATATATATATATATATATATATATATATATAAACAGATAGACCTTAGAATGATATTGTTTCATAATTTTAAACAATTTTAATTCGCATTAAATTCCTGTTAAAAATACTGTTTCATAAAACGAATAAAAATTAAAATCGATATAAGCGAATTTAAATAAATATCCATACAAAAATCCTAGATTAATTCGAACTAAAAATGCATGTTACATTTAGAAATAATTTTTTATAGAAAAAAATTAGTAATGAAGAAACAATAGTTAAAATTTAATATACTGTTTAATTTTTTATTTGAAAAAATGTAAAGAAAAATGCATCTTCAATTCGAAATAATATGGTATTGACTTAAATTTTACATTCATTATATATGTATTTTTTATATGATTTTATATACAAAAAATATAAAATATCTCATTAGACTTTCAAAAACGCTCGTAGCAAACATATGTTTTTATTTCTTAAAAAAACACACCAAATTGATAACATAACATACTTTTATTATTTTATACTTAATAAATGTGTGTTTAATTTCGTATATATATATATATACTATGGAGAAACTTTTAATAAATTATTGTCACTTTTTTGACTTTTCATAAATGAAACATTTCAGAAAAGAACATTTCAGAATTTAATAACTTGGAATTATGAATAAATTCTTTTGTTTCATTTAACTTTTTTACTTTTATTATATTCTCCATTTTTTTATATTAATATTTTTAAGTATTTAAATATATTCAAAAAAATGAACACAAATATCAAATATAAATATCTCTTTTATATTTTTTAAATTTTTTATCTATACAGAATAATTTCAAATATTTTTATTAAAAGAATGTATAGAAAAATAAATAAATTCTAAACTGTTTTAAAATAATTTTTTTTACTGTAATCGAAAATACAGAAAAAGTTGTAAACTATTTAGAAAATCAAAATATTTATTCATGGAACTATTTAACGTCATAGTTTTTTACATAATCTTCGAAAATAATCAATTATGTGCACATTTTATGAACATCTGTTGCCCACATATGAATTCAAATATGTGTATTCTTGTTTATCTGTTTTTTATATTAATTTTTTCTATCAAAAATGAAATTCCATTTAATTAACAAACAATTTTTTTCTAGTATATATATATATATATATATATATATAATTTTTAAAATTTTAAAACTGTTATTTATTGAAATAATATTAATTTGTATTTCTATAAAAATAAAAATATTCTATACTGATATTTACTATTTAAATATTTTGATTAAATAATTAATATTTAATATTTATTTTTTACCTGCCATTCATATATTATGTTACTTTTTCCTGCATATAAAATAAAAAACTAGAAAGTAATTAGAAAACAATGCGTATACAAGAATAAAAATCAAACTTACCGCAAGAAGTTAAACCACCGAATCACAACCGATAGAATATCTCTGCTCTGCTGGAAAATAAACGACTTTTTCTTTCTTTCTTTGTTTGATAAACGAACACAACTCGAAGTTGTTGCAACAAACGAACAAATAAACAAACAAATTCGTACTAAAGTGTCTCACTGTCGTCGAAATAAAGTTCAGAATATTAAACGATTCTGTTCAGGACAATTATGATTCCTGTTTTTCGAAAAAAGAAACGTTCAAAAAAGTTTTATGCAGTTATCCCGTCCGATCCGTACAACGTTTCGGCCGGTATTCGGTTGGTGAGATGATGTTACTCCAACCGGCTACCGTTTAACACTAAAAACGAATTTTCACACGCCGTTTCACTACACTTTCCCACTACGATGTGAGTGAGCGATAGAGAATCAAGTTTCGAACGAAATATATATACCCTCCCGTGAACGACCCCTGTTGACTCTGTGCCCCATTCATTCGATTGGTCGGCGTGGGTTTCTTTTCGTCGAGTACGTACGTTCATAGAGCTGACCAATCCAGCATTTATATACATATATATATATATATATATAAATGCTTGAACGTATTCATTTTTAATTATTACTAATTATGTTAATAATTAAAAGAAAAACCCAGTGTTTCATTTCATATTTTAATTAAGATAACTGTATTTGCTGGTTTTCCGAAAAAAATCAACTTTTTAACAAATGTCAAGTACATAAAACTTCGTCGAGAGGTTAAACGAAATTGTCACAATAAAATTAAAGAAAATA
Organism: Acanthacorydalis orientalis; assembly: GCA_034766995.1. Classification (NCBI taxonomy): domain Eukaryota; kingdom Metazoa; phylum Arthropoda; class Insecta; order Megaloptera; family Corydalidae; genus Acanthacorydalis; species Acanthacorydalis orientalis. The sequence continues at coordinate 9,103,492 of CM068319.1, read as the reverse complement.
CCGGGTGTTTGTAAAACAAAAATAAAGAAAATTAATCAAAATGAGGTAGAGAATTTCTGGAAATTGTATGAAGAGAAAAATTAATTTTGTTCGTGTAGATAATACTAGAGTATATTTATTTTATATTTTATATTTTATAACATTTTATCTTTTATGTTAAAATAAAATGTTGAAATAAAATGTTTAAATAAAATGTCATGCATGGTGATATAAAATCCGAACAAGAATTTATTTATTTCTAAAAATACTTTATAAAATTAATTTGAAAAATTGAATTAAATTCGAAGACTTATAAGTTAATTTACAACTATATTAAAAGGTTTCTCTGTTCATCTCGAAAACATATTTTCTAAGTTATCGCAAAAAATTATTTACTATACTTTATTTTAAAAATAAAATTGTTCAGATGTCTCTTGAAATACATTTATTTTAACAATCGAAAAATGCCTGAAATTACTTTATATTTGAAATTTAATAAATAATAAAATATTATATGATATTTATCAATATTTTCGGAATCATTTTCCAACAAATATTTTCAAATTTATCTATTATCTTATATTCTTTATCCTCGTATTACCATATAGGTTGATTCGATTTAGACATTTACAAGAAAGTATTTAAAAAAACATAAAAATAAAAAAATCATGTAATTTTTGTTTAGAATTTTAGTTTAATTCTATACAATTATGGATAAATGATATTAGGTTGGTGCAAAAATAATTGTGGTTCTTACGTATAGAGTATAAAGATGCTTATGTAAGATAAAATTTATATTTATTAATCAAAATAAAGACGATTAGCCTGTACAAATTTCTCCCAATGGGAAACAAGTTTGTTTATTCTTACAAGATAGAATTCTGGAGTCCTGGAATTAACAAATTAATGGAAAGTGCTTTGAGCTGATGCTTGATCTTTGAAAAACTTCTCTCATAGAAAATTACAAAAATGTTTAAAATAATGATGATCTTTCGGAGACAGGCCCGGATAATAATGTGGGTAAGGTAAGGTTTCATAACCAGGTTTATTTAATTTTCTTAGTCATTTTTGCTTCGTGTAATCGTGTGTTGTCATAAAGAAGAATCGGTCCTCTTCGATTGACTAATGCTGCCCGTAAACGATACAACTTTGCATGTATTTTTTCAATTTCCCGGCAATATGTTTCTCATGTTATTGTTTCACTAGAATTTAAAAAGTTGTAGTAAATGATGCTACTTGCCGACTACCAAACAGTAACCATAATATTTTTTTCATGAAGCTTTGGTTTAGGAAACTGTTTTGGTACTTCTCCTCTATCTATCAACTGTGATGAACGTTTCCAATTGTTGCATTGAATCCACAAATCATCACATGTGACAATGCGATCAAGAAAATAATCATTTTCGCTACCCAAAAGAAGCGTAATCCAGCTTTTTTGTTTTTCCAATTAGGCTGAAATGTCAAACAACTGTTTAATGATTAACATTGAGTTCTTTGTCTATAGCTGAAGGACGTCTACATCCCAAGACATCTCCTCATCATCAAGACGTTCATTTCTATTACGAAATTTTTGGAAACAGTTTTTAGCTATACGTTCACTAATTGACTCTTCACTAAAAGCAAATTTGACATTTTAAGAAGTTTCTGTTACTTTACGTCTCAATTTAAACTTATACAACAGAATTACGCGAATTTTTTTCATGACTAATTTAAGAGGTCATATCCAAAGATACTAAAGAATGAAAACAATAGACAAACTGAAATCAGTAATGCTAATTTCATTGCTTACAATGATGTATCGTATGACTATAACAAAAGATAACGGTAACTAGAAAAACTGGCGCCAAACTTAAAATGATAAAAACCGCAATTATTTTTGTATCAACCTAATAATGTTCAAATTTCCGCTGTGGCTCCTGTGGCATGATGTAATGCGCTTATCATAGTTTTCGATTACATGTCGGCTATTTTGCGTCGTATTTCCTGTTTCAGCTCTGCAATTGTGTTTGGTTTGTTCTCGTAGACTCTACTCTTCAAATAACCCCAAAGAAAGAAATCTATTGGAGTTAAATCGCAAGATCTCGGCGGTAAACTGATGTCGCCCTTCCGTGAGATCACGCTTCCTGAACATTTTGTTCGCAGAAGTGCGATTGTTTCTACTGCTGTGTGACTGGTGGGACCGTCTTGTTGAAACCAGAGATCCTCGATGTCCATATCTTCCAATAAGTCCCACAAAAGTTTGTTATCATGCTCCAATAGCGAACGGCATTGATTGTAACAGAGTTTTCCTCATCATTTTTAAAAAATATGTCCCAATTATGCCTTCAGACTACAAGCCACACTAAACAGTCACTTTTCGATGGTGCATTTGCTTCTCGTAAATCGTTGTTGTATTTTCCAATCCCCAAATGCGGTAATTGTGCTTGTTTACAAATTCATTGCGGTGAAAATGCACCTCATCACTAAAGACGATTTTCTTTGAAAAATCCACTCCTTGTTCACGCATCCATTCGATAAACTCACGACACTGTTGATAATCTCTAGGCTTTAAATCGTGTTATTTGGATGTTGTAAGCGTGTAAATACAAATCCTTTGTTAAAAATCACTGCATAGTGGAATACTAAAGACCCAATTACTGTGACTGAGCATAAATCGATATGCCTGATTCCTCGCCCACACTTTCAGGAATCATGTAAATAGTCTCAAAGTCCAATAGAACTGCACGTTTATGATGAGGTGTTTCGGTGTTTGGTAATGACCTAGTTTGTTCGAGTTTTTTAATCAAATTCCAAATTGTACGCTCATAAGGTCGATTTTGTATACTAAAAAATTTGCGTAGAGCGCAGTGAACACTTTTCCTCGAACGCCTATTTTCATAATAGGCTACGATAATTTTAACGCTTTGTTCCCTCGTATATTGCTCCATAATCAATTGTACACGTTTCTACTCTACAAAAGTTACTTTAACATTGACAAATACTTTGATGTTTGAAAAATATTCACCACTGTCATATAGAGATTCATTTTAAATCACCCTTCGATTATATACATGACTATTCAACTCTATCGAAACATTGTAACTGATATCTGTACAAAAAATCAAGGCATGGAAAAGACTTTTTTGAACAGCTGCACTGTAAAAAAAAGTGGAGCCAACAATGCGATGTAGTTGGCCGATACGTATTAGTATTAAAGAATTTGTATTTAAAACGATTATGCTTTCGTTTGATAATCAAGTAACAGAAAAATATATTCCGTTAAGCCAACTACGTTGCATAGTTGTATTTAGTAACATGCGTGTACAAATTGACAATTCAGGAATCTTACTATAACAATTTTTGTTTGGCGAAATCAGTCGTACAATTGATATCGGCTCCTAGTTGCTAGTTGCGGCTCACTCAGACATTTTAGCTGAACCTCTTAATATATAAATATATTAGTATGTCTATATAATTACTCTCACAGTAAAATTGTGTAGTTTATTTCTTAAAGTGGTACATTTCATTTAAATTTGTCCCCCCGGTTTTTTGAAAATTTTTTCCGGAACCCAAGCACGAGACAATAATAAAAATCACACAAACATTACACACAATCCACACACCACGAATGCGGATCAATACCGGAAGGTAGGGCACCGCACCAAATCATGTAACATAAGGCCAAACCCGGCCCTGTATAAATTTATAACCAATAAAATTAATTTTTATTTTATTTCATTTATTTAAATTTGTCCCATCTCTATATTAATGACATACCATCGACAAAGGGGGTCCAGTTGGCCCTTTTGTCTGACTACACGGCCATCTTCATGAATATCCTCTCGCTCGAAACCATCAGCCGGCGACTGCAAATCTCCTTCAATGCCATCGCTGTCTACTTTCGTAAGTGGAAGCTGAAAATCAACGAGACGAAAACTGAAGACATCCTCTTCTCCCGTCAGAGGGTGAATACGCAGCTAACCGGTCTCAACATCAACGGTGTAAGAGTTACCTGGAAGGATCCAGTTAAATATCTAGGCGTGTATCTGGACAGAAAGTTTGACTTCATGGAAAACACACGGATCGCACGGGGTCATACGCGGCCTGTACAATCTACAGACCAGTGGCCGAGGTCTTGATGTATCGAATAAGTTAATGCTGTACAAGATGACCATCAGACCGATAATAAAGTATGCGACCCCGATGTGGAGGAATACCTGTCCAGGTAACACAGTTACTGCAGCGAGTGCAGAATAAGACACTGAAGATGGCCTTGAATAAACATAAATATTATCCCACGGCCCTATTTCATCAGGAGGCCGAAATAGATACGGTTTCACAGTTTGTCACCAAACTAAGACTAAGTTTTATAAACATAAGCCGCTCGGAAACCATCTTATTGAGCGGCTACGCCAGCCCAAATACGTTCCCCTTGCAAACCGGGTGAGCAAACACAAGCGAAGAAACAGATTCATATAACCGTACTATTTTCACGAGAGTATTTCGCGCCAAAAACGACGATCTGGACAAACCTGGAACGGACATACGACTTTTGACTGATTTTTCTTTTCCTATCTATCTTCCTTGATAGTTTCTTCCTTCCTTTCTTTTCCCTGCCTTTTTCTTCTCTTTTGGGGGTGGGGTTTTTTGTCAAAGCATTTCAGTTTTTGCAATTTTTCCCAGATTATGACCAAGCGCCATGTTTAACTTCCATGCTGCAATTCTACGACTATTTATCTTACTTTCTTGTCATATACTGGTTATCGGGTCTCTAACGACTCCCGGGACGGTAACCACGTCGATAGCTCCCGTCTTTATATCACGATAAGCCACAGCGAAAATGGTCACAAAAAATAATTCAATTTTTATGACATCAATATCATAATTTTATAATATTTGTTTACATGTACCATATATATATATATATATATATATATATATATATATATATATATATATATATATATATATATATATACTTTATATATGTGTGTATTATATTTATATATATATATATATACATATGTGTGTGTGTGTATTAGATGTTAGTGTGTGTATGCTTTAGTACATTCTTTGAAATTTTGCAGAATATTTTTATTTATGATATTATATAGATAGATATACTTAAATACAAATTATAAATCTGTTAGAGAGGCAGAAAACAGTACTGTGAAACATTTCTTTTACAATATTAATTTAAATATTTTAGGTTTATTCAACTGTTAATTTTTTTCAATTAATTAGATTTATAAATTGCGTCAAATCTGTATTATTTGCTCCATCTACATACGTAGTTGACACAACGACGGCCTAACAACTGTGTATCGCGTACTTGACGCAACTAGTACATTCGATTCCCCGCATTTAACCCCGCCATGTAGTTGAGACAACTACAATTTCTTTCGGTGCATGAAATCTTTTTTACATGTGTAAATAATATCTACACTCAAGTAATATTTATACACATGACGTTCCACAGTCACCCCCTCACGTGAACACGACGTTCTATGAGAACGACGACCAGTATAGACACGTCTTTGTACCGATCCTTCCTACCGTCATCCATTAAACGTAACCAAACTACTCTGACATTGATCGCAAAGTATCAATAATAGAACCGCATAAAAATAAATACAGGTAAAATAGAATCTATACTCATACGCGATTTCAAGAACGACAGTATCGCCATCAAAGTCAAGAAGGATCGTTCTGTACCACTAACACCATCAAGTATCTAGAACTCTTCCTTGATACTTAGCTGAATTACACCGCCACGATAAAGAAATCGTCTAAAATAGACCAGCTCTATAAAATTCACAAAGATCTCATCTTTAACACCAAATCACCTCAGAGGGGGTGAAGATCGCTATTTACAAGACCGATCCTGATAAACATATTGCCAGTATAGTCTCCAACTTGTAAAATGAACTGTTGGAAGTTTTTCAAGCCATGATGTAAGACAGATAACGCGCTTTCTCAGGGATATGCAAATTGATGAGCAATAATGGCAATGCGGCGTTGAAAATTTGAAAAACTTCAGTACGACACTCACTATCGGTCACATTAAAAGGAGCCATATACACCAAAATATTTGTGTGAGAGCCATATACACCAAAATTTTTGAGTGAGAGAAAATAGTAACGTAAAAATTAAAAAAATAAAAACTGCGAAAAGGAAGCCGCTGTCCTGTGTAAAAGATTACTCGTAATCTGGCGTAATAATATAATGTGCTGAGTTGTGAACTGTGATAGGACACAAACAAGTGAAAGTGATAATAGCAAAATTAGGAACTGGCATATTGTCTCTTAGGTTACATTAGATGTAAGTTAAGGTAAGTATGGATAAGGTGTGTTATTTGAGTTTTGTAATTTTTCCCGAGTTGAATATGTATTAACACAGACAAAACACAACAAATTATAATACAACATATAAGCCTATACACCTACACATATAAAACTGGGTAAATGTAACCTATCATAGATACCATAGAAAACTATTAATAAGTCAGTGACTTACAAACATAAAAAATTTTTTTCTGTATAATCAAACAGGTAACGAAAAAAACATAAAATATTATCAAATAATTAGTGAAAATTATAGAAATATTTAAGTACAAGAGTAATTTGAAAAGTTTGCGGCCTAACTATGAAAGAATATAACTTGTATTTTTAAATTACTGTTATTTTTCAATATGGTCCCCCTAAACTTCAATACACTTCATCCAGCAATGGTTCAGTGCTTTTATGCCGTCCCAGAAATAGTTTTCTTGGAGGTTTTCAAAATAGTTATTCACTGTTGCTATAAGTTCTTTATCTAATGAAAATCACCTACACCCAAGGATTTTTAAGCTTTTGAAACAAATGTAAATCTGAGGGGACTAAATCTGGAGAATAGGATAGATAGGACAGCAAGACGTACTTCAATCAACGAGTTTTGCAAGAATCCAATATTTTTATAAGGACGTGCATTCTTCTGAAAAAAAATGAGTTTTTTCTTTGATAAACCTGGACTTTTTCCATGAATTGTTTGATCGAGTCGATTCAAAAGCTTAGAATAATACTCTCTCATTATCGTTTGACCCTTTGAAAGGTAGTCAATTATATCGGTAGGATCTCTTTAGGAAAATTGAAGCCATAACTTTTCCAACGGAGAAAACTGATTTTGCTTTTTTGATGGCGAAGAATCACCATGCTTCCATTACTTTGATTGTTGTCTTCACTCTCCAGTGTAATAGTGAATCCAAGTCACATCTGTAGTCACAAATCGCTGGATAAAGTCATCTGTATCCTTCTTAAATTGACCCAAACTATCTTGAGAAATTTATACTCGAATGTGCTTATGATCAATTGTCAGAAAACGCGGCACCGTCTTGCCGATAGCTTTTTTAAACCTAACTCTTCAGTTAAGATGTAATATTCGCGGTCATCTGAGATACCCACAACGTTACCAATTTCGAACACCTTCAATCATCGATCCTGTAAGACAATATTGTGCACTTTGTGGATGATTTCTTCTGTCCTTGCAATTTTCGGACATCCACTACGCAGATTACTTTCTAGACTTGCACAGCCACATTTAAATTCAGCTGCCCACTTCTTTACGGTTGTATACGAAGGTACACTATCACCCAGTACACTTTTCATCTCATTGAGGATTTCTGTTGACATAGAGCCTTTTTTGAAAAAAAAACTTTTTCAGCGCACGATGTTCAACATGTCAAAACACCAGCACAAGAAGAGCTTGATTTCAATTGATTTTTGCAACAAACTGCTTGACACATTAATTATGGACTTTGAGGTTTTATATTAGATAGATATCGCTTTGAAATGCGCCACAAATATTTAAAATTTTATCATTACTTATAGTTAGAACGTGAACTGTTCAAACTACGCTCGTATTAAACCACACATAAAAAATAATCAAAACTGGTCAACTATGTCTCCAATTCAATATATGAAATAATTTTCAACCTAGTGAATGCAATATTTATATATTTTTCAATATTTATATATTTTTCCTCAAAATCTATATTTTTTTATTTCAAAGACGTCAAAAAGTATCATAAATAGGTGCAAAAAACTATATTGTGAATTAAAGAAGATATTCTTAATCAAAAACAATAAAAATAAACTTTTATTATATACATTGACATATTATTTCAAAGAAAAGTTGATTTAACTAATATAAATAATCGATAATATTGTTCCAAAGATGTCCAAACATAATGATAGAAGAGAAAAATCATATTCTTAGAGAACTTAAAATTGACCTTAGCGACAAACTTCTTATTAACTTATATGGAAACCTTAAAAATTATTGAACTTATTACCTTACATTTAATAAAATCTAAATGAATAGATATTTTTTTAATAAAGTACAATATAAATTTGGATTCAAAATCATGGCAAAGTTGGTTAGAAACCAGTATATAAACGATATAATTCCATATATCTTGACTGTCTCTTTTAGCAGATTGAACTTAATTCAGATTAAAATTGAAAAAAAAAACACGAAAAATGTTTTTCACGCAAATATGATCAATTATTGATATTCAGCCAATTATTGAAATTTAAAAAAGTCAAATACATTATGCAAACATATTGTTTACTTCATTCATCAGATATTCTATTTTTACATTTACAATGTTTTATCAGTAAAATAGCAAAGCGATAATTAATTGAAACCATACATAGTTGAAACAAAAAAAAAAGAAAAATACAGACGTACATCACAAAAAACGACCAATATTTTTCATAAAAGCGTATAATTTCACATAAAACTTTTTTTCGTACACACGTTGTTCTCGGAATATTTTTAAAATAAATATAAACCGAATGTGTTAATTCTACGTTATCTCTCGCATGTAAATAATCTTCTTTTGCACACATGACTGATATTAAGTAACGGTATACAAATACATGTATTAATGAAATTTGCATATATGTGTGTATCGAAGAAAACTTTATCGTTTAATCGAATCCTTACAGGCATATTGTTGTACTTATAAAACTCATGAATGTTCAATAGAGCGCTGACGTCGTATACTCAGATTAAATTATTAGAAGATTGTCAAGCGTACGGGGAAACGAACTCTCCACTAGTTACTCTCCTCGACATCTTGACACAATTTTTTACCTTTGTTTTACCGTTAAAAGGAGATTGAACGGATTTACGAGAATTATATGAGTGGGTTTATTTTTAACAATATTTACTTATGCACAGGAAGCATCTCAGTGGAAATTTAAAACGACAATATAAAATCCTTTTTCATTTCTTTTCTCTTTCTGGATATCTCTCTCTCTCTCTATATATATATATATATATATAGAGAGAGAGAGAGAGAGAGAATGCAGAGTATTAAGGATAAATATGGTTGAAGATAATCAATATATACATTCATTCATATATATATATATATATATATATATATATATATATATATAGAATCAGTGCAAAAGTTCGTATACAATTCACTAGGTGGTGTTAAGAGTGCCGCAAAGCAGCGCTCATGATTGAAAAGTATTCACGTTATATATCGTTTGATAGGTGAGAGTCATAGCTGTCATTTGAGCATCAGAAATATTTGTTTCGATTTGATTTGTGTAAGAATTTTTTTTGAAAATGGACTACAAAAAGGTACAACAAACGGATAAACGGTCAGAATCAGTCGCCAAAACTGACTTGCATCCGATGAATGTGTTGCTGTGTGTTTGATAGGATTGGAAAGGTGCTGTTTATTTTCAGTTTCTCTCACGAGGCAAAACGACTACTATGGAGAAGTACTGTCAACAACTAACCAAACTGAATGCAGCAATTAGAGAAAAGCGTCCGATTTCGGCCAATCACAAGGGGGTCATCTTCCGCCACGACAACGCACAACCACATACAGCAAAACTGACTCTGGAAAAACTGAAGCAGTTGAAATGGGAAATCATGTCGCATCCACCGTATTCTCCGATTATTACACCTTCGGATTATCATTTGTTCCGGTCGCTGCAGAATAGTTAAAATGATAAAAAATGTGACACCATCGAACCCGTCAAAAACCACCTCACCGCCTTTTATACCGCAAACCGTGCAGTTTTTACGAACGAGGAATCCAGCAGCTACCTGAGAGTTGAAAAATGATTGACGAAAACGATGGTGAATACATAATTCATTAATGAAAGCGTTTTCTGGGAAAAATAATCACCTGAATTTTAATTTCAAATCGTATACGAACTTTTGCACTGATCCAATATATATATATATATATATATATATATATATATATATATATATATACACGAGGTCAGACAATTAAGTAATGCGACAAAATTCAAAAATCGAGTATATTTAAAAATTAAGGTACATCGCTGCGATCCCCTTCAAAGTAGTCCCCTCCCGCATCTATACACTTATTCCAGCGAGTTTTCCAGTTTTCGTAACAATTCTGGAACACTACTTGTGGGACCTCTCCGAGTACCCTCGTCACAGATTCTTGGATATCTTCAACGGAGTCAAAATGTCGACCTTTGACGAATTTTTTCATATGGGGGAACAGGAAAAAGTCGCAGGGTGACATGTCCGGTGAATAGGGCGGTTGTGGTAACGTTGCGATGTCTTTAGACGCCAAAAACTGAGAGACACTGAACGCACTGTGACAGGGAGCATTGTCGTGATGCAGAACCCAAGTCTTCGCGATCTCTAGACGCACTCTGAGCACCCTTTTTCGTAATTTTTCGAGCACATTGCGGTAGAATACTTGATTTACGGTTTGTCCAGGTGGTACGAACTCTTTGTGAACCACCCCTTTGCTGTCGAAGAAGCAAATCAACATGGTTTTCACTTTGAACTTGCTCATTCTCGCCTTCTTTGGCCTTGGTGCTCCAGGGGACAGCCACTGTTGGCTTTGTCGTTTAGTTTCGGGGTCATATTGAAAGAACCAACTTTCATCACCAGTAATAACTCGATCGAGAAGAGTAGGATCACTTTCAACCTGCTCGAGACAATCTTGAGCGATGTTCATTCGGTGGGCGATGTTCATTTTCGTGACATGCACTACTCGCGCGTTGTTACAAAACACTAAACAGCTGGCGAAGAAATGATCGTACGAGGGTGGTCAAGGTCTCAATCGAGAGAGTAGGGATCTGCTATTACGGTGGCGGAGTTACAGGTTCGCAGTGTTACCACAGGCCGAGAAAAAAAATCGGTCGCATTACTTAATTGTCTGACCTCGTATATATATATATATATATATATATATATATAGGTTGATTTAACTTAGGCTTCCACACGAAAGTATAAAAAAAAACGAAATAATTAAAAAAAACGTCCCACATTTAATATTCTAGTTTAATTGCATTTTAGTATTAAATTGAACTGAAATACTAAATAAAAAACAAACAGATTTTCCTAATCCCTGTGACCTCTTAATACTTTCATATGGAAGCCTTAATTGAATCACTATATATATATATATATATATAGTGATTAATATTTCTCGATAATTTTAATTTCTCGAAAAAGAAAAGTTTACCTCTTGTTTCTCTAGAATTGTCATATAATATATAAATAGCATTTGCCGGCTTAAATTCAGTATAAAAAGGTATATATCAATGAAATATCACTCTAATGCTGAATTCATATCCTTTATTTATTATTCTAACACAAAATGCAATATGTAGATAAAAAAAGATTGAAATACGAAATTTAATGAGTTTATTGTTCAACTTTCGAAATATTTTTTTCAGAAAACGTAGCGCAACCAAAATAGTATTGGACAATCGATTTCTATTCTTTGTAACAAAATCATTAGCAATAAAAAATTACGTTCATTTTGTGTAGACATGGACTTTATTTTGGACAAGCATCTCTAAATAGTTCCAAATTTGTTGTTCTTGTACCCGCTGTTTGAAATATATATACATATATATATATACATATATTTATACACACATATATATATCCACATATATATATATATATATATATACATATACACATATATATATATATATATACATATATATATATATATATATATATATATATATATATATATATATATATATACACATATATATATATATACACATATATATATATATATATATACACATATATATATACACACACATATATATATATATATATATATGTATATATATATATATATGTATATATATATATATAGTCTCGCTGTAAGTTCTGTCAATAATTTAAACGTATATAAAAAAAAACTAAAAGATAAAGTCATATACGAGTATATATTTATATATATATATATATGTATTCTGAAAATTAATAGAAAAAATTACAAAACCATATATTTTTTATTCTAAATTTCCTCATTTGTTCTGCTCACAGAAGAGTAAATTTTGTGAACATTCATCTATCTCTTTACGAACAGTTTCCAGAGGAATCTTTTGTGCCGCTGATACCATGGAACGCTTGAACAACTTCAAATTTAGATAACGCTTTTTACAGGCATGATGAACCTGCTCAAATCACTTCAAAAGCAGATATTTAAAAGGAAGGTTATTCTGTCAGTCTGGAGGGATTTCAAAGGTATTGTGTATTTTGAGCTGCTTATAAGGAATCAAATCTTTAATTCGGACATGTACTGTCGTCAACTGGGTAAATTAAATGATTCTATTAAACAGAAGCGTCCAGAATTGGTGAATCACAAAGGTGTCGTGTTTCACCGTGGTAATACTGACCACCAACAAGTTTGACCATTCATCAAAAAATGTTGCAACTTGAATGGGATGTGTTAACACATTCGCCATATTTGCCAGACCTGGCACCATCAGACTACCACTTGTTTCGTTTTTTGTAAAATGCATTGAATGATAAAACCTTCATTACTGATGAGGATATCAAATCGTTCTTGGAATTGTTTTTTTGCGGAAAAATATAAGAACTTTTTTCAGCTCGGAATCGTGAAGTTGCCTGAAAGATAGCAAAAGATAATCGAACAAAATGGACAGTAAATTGTTTAACATTAGGTTTACGGAAATTTTTTTATACCTATCTCTACGGACACGAGTCAATTTGGTGCAAAATCATACATTTTATTTAAAAAACAACTTAAAACGCAACATAATTACACACTATTAACTTATAAATAAATCCATGAGATATATATTTGTATTAAATTTATAATATTCGACATTATATTAGTATTAACATTATTTTAATATTCAACATTTATTCCTCACATCTTTTACACACATATTCAATTTTGTTTGCACACTTTCCGCAAACAATCTTTTTACGCTTTGTACAGATGTTGTTGCTTCCGTTTTTTTTTACAATATCCGATTTGTCAGGTCTTGCGTTCTTGTGAAGTACTAGGCGACGGTTGATTGTGATGAATGTTTTGTCTTTCTTTTCTTCGCCGGCAAGTTCTTCGGCCAATTGAAAAAGAACATCCTTCCTGGATAACTTTGATCCAGTACATTCTTTATATAATATCACACTATGCTTCGCTTACACTACCTGTCATCACATTTCTTTTTGCGTAGCCAGTAGGACCAGCGATGTCTTTGAATTTTGTGTGAACAGGTGGTCTACCACTAAATCCGTCTACTTCAAATTTCTTCCAAATTTTTCTATTGACCGCAATTTCTGTATCACAGACTGCTTTTAAATTTTATGATGATCTGGGAATATTTGGGTCATTCTCAGACTCAGAATCGGATGAAATATGCATCATTTTCCTGCTTTGACTCAAATTCTGGAAATTTTCCTCTTCACTATCTGACAATTTTTCTATTTGTTCACTTTCTTCTGATTCGAGAATCTCAATTTCATCCTCGTTTTCAGTCACTTCGTTTTCTTCCCCTTCACAGCTTGTGTCAGAGCACTCCTCACTAACACTCAGTATTTTTTGTAATATGTTACCATCTCTTCTAGACATATTCGGATGAATAAAGAAGGGCTATTTGTCAAAACAGTGTAAAATTGAATTTCACAATAATATTACTAATACACAAAATGCACTAGTACTTTGTTCTTGAATGCACAAACCAATAGTTACTGTAACTTCAAAAACCTCTTCACTCTATGACTGCAACTCACACTGAGTTTTGTTTTTTCTTCTGATGCTTATTTCTTTCTGCAATCAGTTTTCCAACGTAAATACGCAGGACATAAACAGTGACTCTGTACCACCCACTGCAGATTTGAGATATCGGGTTCGAAGTATCGCCGCTGCATTGTTTATGTGTTTGTTACTTTTGACGTTTACTTTCTTGAAAAACTAAGTATTTTATCACGTTCATGTTTATTACAGCAGTGATGCTTTCATGAGTGAAACCAATTTACTAACATTTATGCTTAGATTACGATCGCGAGAAATTGAGATTGTGTGTCGTAGGGATAGGTATACACATTTTTAATATCAAAACTGGAAGTTTGAGAAGAAAGAAACTTTGGATATATATTCGTACTATGATATTATTAAAATTCAACAAAAAATTCCAGTGCTAAACAATAACAGTTTCTTTAATTTTGCTCATGAAACCGGAATTGGGTCAAATTGACGCGCCCCGTAAACCTAGTGCTTAAACTTTTTGTTTCCCATGAAAAATTTTTCTTTCATTTACATAGAAAAAAGCGCAATTAATTTTTAACCAACCTAATATTTAAATCTCAATAAAGTACTCAATTCAAGTACTGAGTGATATTAAATTATTAAAAGAAATATTTTTTACCTTCTTTGTAATATTTTTATACATTTTTGTTTTAAAGAGCCATGTTATCATAAATTGTTGTTAACGCTATATCTTTCAAAATTAATAACCATCTCCAAGAGAACAAATCTCATATGTATATATATATATAGACTTATATAACAAAATATATAATTAATCAATTATTATTTATTACTTCATAATGAAAAAATGAATCACATCCTCATGTTAAATCATTCAGAACATTTATTTTTTCCTGTACATTACCTGTCAATTAAAATCAAATTATTTCGTAATAAATCAAATTATCTCTCAGCAGTGTGATTCGGAATCGATTCTTCTTCATTTTTTTACTCGTAACAATAATCCATCGTATCAACACACCTGTTAGATCTGGTTTAATGTTCAGCAACCGCGTCCACACGTGTGGATAGCGTTAAACGAATGCGCGACGACGAGACGCATCGTTTTGTAGTAGTGGTGTCAAACACGCGGCCCGAAAGGCTCTAAAATGCGCCCCATAACTCGAAGTTTATTGTATTAAAAAGGAAAATAATTAAAATACTAATAAAAACTGGCATCCAAATGGAATTGATTGAATGAAAATCAGTACAACACAATGCTAAAAGTGTAAGAATTTGGCATTCCAGACTTTTATTTGTACTTGTCAGAATATTTTATTGAAATGCATATGATTGCAGCGAGAAATTTAGCGAGATGTTTGGTAGTACATACCTATATGAAAAATTATGTTCCCTTTTAACTCTTTGCAGACGAACATTTTTTCAACAGTATTTCTAGCTGGGTCGAACATATTTTTGTATAAAATGAAATTATGTGCTGAAGAGTTAAATATGAGACGTTAAGTAAAAAATATTGTGTTTAATGGAATTTTAGATTTTATTGGAGAATAATAATAATTATTTGAGAATAAAAATATGGTTTGATTTTTTTTATGATACAGATAACGAAATTGAATTTTTTCCACTTTAGCGGCGACATTCAACCTAGTAAGTAGAAGTGTGATGCCACTTGTACGAGGTCAGACAATTAAGTAATGCGACAAAATTCAAAAATCGAGTATATTTAAAAATTAAGGTACATCGCTGCGATCCCCTTCAAAGTAGTCCCCTCCCGCATCTATACACTTATTCCAGTGAGTTTTCCAGTTTTCGTAACAATTCTGGAACACTTCTTGTGGGACCTCTCCGAGTACCCTCGTCACAGATTCTTGGATATCTTCAACGGAGTCAAAATGTCGACCTTTGACGAATTTTTTCATATGGGGGAATAGGAAAAAGTCGCAGGGTGACATGTCCGGTGAATAGGGCGGTTATGGTAACGTTGCGATGCCTTTAGACGCCAAAAACTGAGAGACACTGAACGCACTGTGACAGGGAGCATTGTCGTGATGCAGAACCCAAGTCTTCGCGATCTCTGGACGCACTCTGAGCACCCTTTTTCGTAATTTTTCGAGCACATTGCGGTAGAATACTTGATTTACGGTTTGTCCAGGTGGTACGAACTCTTTGTGAACCACCCCTTTGCTGTCGAAGAAGCAAATCAACATGGTTTTCACTTTGGACTTGCTCATTCTCGCCTTCTTTGGCCTTGGTTCTCCAGGGGACAGCCACTGTTGGCTTTGTCGTTTAGTTTCGGGGTCATATTGAAAGAACCAACTTTCATCACCAGTAATAACTCGATCGAGAAGAGTAGGATCACTTTCAACCTGCTCGAGACAATCTTGAGCGATGTTCATTCGGTGGGCTTTCGTGACATGCACTACTCGCGCGTTGTTACAAAACACTAAACAGCTGGCGAAGAAATGATCGTACGAGGGTGATCAAGGTCTCAATCGAGAGTAGGGATCTGCTATTACGGTGGCGGAGTTACAGGTTCGCAGTGTTACCACAGGCCGAGAAAAAAAATCGGTCGCATTACTTAATTGTCTGACCTCGTATATATATATCCATATATCTATAATGAAATATCCATATATTTCATTGTATATATATATATATACAATGACAACATTTTATGTTATCTTTAAATACATCATATAATAAGAACAAGAAATTATAACACGTAAGATAAAATTAATCTTAATATAAATATCTTTACTTTTCGATATAATTAATCACTTAGATATTAACGTACAAAATTTTTTCATTTGTACATTTATAGTGCTCGGTAAATACCTTTCTCAACAAAAAACACATTTTATGCCATGACAAAATTGAGTTCTTGCATGTTTTGTTTTAGACATAATGGTTTACTATCAATACATATTACTCTCATTGTAGAAAACCTGACAAAATCATTATACAAATCGAAACAAAATAAAAATCTGATTTCATTTTTTATAAAATTAGAATTGAGATAATTTAACCTAAGCCTTTTTTACCAACATACATATATATATATATTTATTCTATCTCACTTATAACGAGTACATATATAATAAATAAAACATAAATGAACAATAATTACCGTACAGCTCGGCGTATAAGACGACTTATGTGTAAGACGAGTTCAAAATTTTAAAATAAAATTTTTACATTTATCATATGTTGATCCTAAAATAAACACCTCTTTTTTGCATGTTATGATACAATTTTATGTCCAAGATCGAAATTAGAGGAATTGCATTTTTCGATTTAAAATTCCAAAAATGAAATATCACCTTGTCTTGGACATACTTTGTATTAAAACATCATGCACGGCTTGTATCTAAAAGACTATGGCTATGTATTTTATTTTTTAAAAAAAATATTTAAATTGAATTATTCAATGAATGTATGTTATATACCAAAATTTAAGTTCCTTCTTTTTCAAAGAATTTACTTTCTATATAAGCAAAATAAATTCTTCATGTTATCTTAAAATTTCAGTTTTTGTATTGGACTTACAAGATGACCCACAAATTTTTGAAGCATTTTTTAGGTTTTAAGGGTCGCCTTATACGTCGAGATATACGCTACATAAATTTAGGTTCATATTTGTTCCATACAGATATTCACGTTTTTAATGATTTCGTTTATAAATATAAGAAACAGATTTAATATTTACTACGAATAAATTCTTCCCATAATTAGTGATTAACACAATTTTTAAAGCAAATAAAAATTAACTGACCTTGAATCCCAAAGTAAAAAAAATTTAACATGTCTATCCATATTAATAATATTTTTATTAAAGCATTATATGAAATGAAATATTAAATATAATGATGAATATGTTTACATTGCCTCTAAATGTATTCAATTTTAATTTTACATGTACACTTATTTAATACATGTACTACTTTCTAAGATAATTTACAATCATAATATTGAGTTTTTTTATATAACATCTACATAAAGAATACCGGTCATTGTGTATATGTGTGTGTGTATGTGTATATATATATATATATATATATTCTGCATACATGTAGATAAACAGAACTGTGTTGAAGGTTATTTGAGCATTAAAAATTCACCCATATGGGTCTCTAAGAAAATGTTACAAATTAAGAAAAATCTCTTCTTTATAAACTAATTCGTTTATTATACATTGAAAAAAAATACAATCCCCAATTTTAACAGAATAATTCATAACTTGATATGGTTATGGTATCGTATAATTCTTAGTTATAGAAAAGTTTATATTATAAATAATAACAAACTCATTGTACATTGAGTATTAGTTAATTGGATAATATGGTAAAACAGAAATTTAAAAAATATTGTAATAATTTCCGCTTAAATGATACTTATTATGAAATAAAACATTTATTTTTATTATTATTTTTCAAATACATAAATATAGAAGCTATGCAAAACTTAAAGTGTACTTCTACATAAAAATATGTTAAACAATGAGTATATAGAGCAGGGTTCGGTAACTTCTTCGATAATAAGAGCCACATACAACACATTTTATACATATCTGAATGTTTAAGAACCACAGAAAATATTATTTTAAAATTGTATTATGTTGGTTAAAAAAAAATTACGGTTTATGACCTTCAAATTCATATACAAAACCGCAATTACTTTCCAACCGACCCAATATAAATAATAAAAAATACAAGTATATGGTAGTCCTACTCACCAAAGCAGAATATGTTTAATTTCTACTCGTTGAAGACTGATTGAATCTTCATTTTTGCAGTTAAATGTTACCGAGACCATGATAACATTTGAAGTTTTGAAGGTATTTTTCTCAAAAATTTACACAGTAACCAGTCCAGAATTTGATTTTATTGCATTTGGAAAGGTGTAATTAACAAAATTGTTTAGTTTCATATCTTTATTAAGGATTGTCCATCACAGCAGAGCCACCTTGAACAGCAGTTTGGACACAATACATATTAATGTTTGAAATGATAATTTAAATTACCCGTTTATATACACTGTAAAAAATATTCTGTACACCGAAAGAAATTGTAGCTAACTCAACCACATGATGGGATGAAATGGGGAGAACTGAACGTAACTACAAGATACAGTTGTTACGCTGTCCGTTCACTAAGCTACGTATGTAGTTGGGATTAAATGATACAAGATTTAATGCAATTTATAAAACTAAATGATTGAAAATGTAATAGTTGAATAAATGTCAAATATTTAAATTAATATTGTAAAAAAGTTGTTTCACAATATTGTTCGTTTCCTCCACCAGACTTCGAATTTGTATCTAA
Organism: Acanthacorydalis orientalis; assembly: GCA_034766995.1. NCBI lineage: Eukaryota > Metazoa > Arthropoda > Insecta > Megaloptera > Corydalidae > Acanthacorydalis > Acanthacorydalis orientalis. The sequence goes on along the minus strand of CM068319.1, from coordinate 9,084,172 downwards.
ATATATCTATCTTTATATTATATATAAAAATATACCCTAAAAATTCAAAAAATGTACAAAAAACATACTAACATATACACACATGTATTTGTATATAAGCACACATACACATACATATTGGTACATTATATATATATATATATATATATATATATATATATATATATATATATATATATATATATATATATATATATATATATATATATTATACATACACATATATACATATATATATATATATATATATATATATATAAATATATATTGTATATACATACGGTATATGTACACCAATATCATAAAATTATGATTTTGGTATCATAACAACTATTGTTTTCCCACGAATTTCAAAGAAGTGTGAATCGTGTTTATGTCTTCATATGTTAGATCGTCTCTCGGGGATGGAGTTTCCCCAAAACTAATATTTGTCCTCATATTGTGTGTTGTCTGTGTATGAATGTGGAGCCTGATTCAGGGAATATGTGGGAAAATTTTCAAAAAACCTACATAGCAATGATAACCAAATTATGTTTCCCCTGGAACATCCCCCTTCCATCCCATTCCCTTTCATAATCCTTGCCCGTCACATCCGAGAGTGCGTTGGCAACGATGATCGCGGCTCGTCAAAATATTCTGCACAAATTTATTCTTTCGTCGGCTCCTACCGATCCTTTTATGCAAAGGGATCACCCTCGCCGAATCGAGCTGATTTGCTATTTGGTTGATCAATTTCTTAATGCGGAATTTACAGCTCATGTCTTGTGTGAACTACGTAACCGTCTTTATCTCCGCTTTCTCATGTAGTCTTACAATGGAGTAGAAGCTTGTCTTGTCCAACGCTATCTTTAGGATCTTATTTTGAATCCTCTACAGGCTGAGAATGTTTGTTTTGGAGGTGTTCCTCCATATCGGGGAAGCGTACCTGAAGATCGACTTGATCACCATCTTGTAAATAATAAGTTTATTTTTCTTATTCAGGCCGCCATTCCTGCTCATTATATGGTAAGCTTGGTCAGAGCAGTGTACGATTTCTTAAGTGCACATGCGACATGCTCGTTGTACTTGAGCTGCCTGTCCATGTGCATAGTATTGGCCCTAGGATCGATCTTTGAGACGCCCCAGCGGCTATTCAACACTATATTGACCTCTGGCCGTTAATCTCGACTCAAAATACTCTGTTTCGTAGATATAAGTTGATGAGACGGACTATGTATAAGGGTACTTGTTGTTTGAGCAGCTTTTAAACTAACCTGTCGTGCCATACTATGTCGAAGGCCTTTTCTGTGTCCAGGGAAACCATTCCCGTGCAGCGCTTCGGGTCGACATTCTCGGTGACATGATTCGTGATTCTAGCCTATTGTTGGGCTGTAGAATGACCGCGTCTGAACCCGAACTGCTTCGGCCTAATGACGTTGGCTACACAATCGTATGTTTGAAGTCTTGTGTTGAGGATAATCTGAAAGATCTTCCCTAGTATCGGCAACAGGCTGATTTGGCGGTAATTGCTTGGGTTGTCTTGCTGTTTACCGACCTTACGGATAGATAGATCTTTCACCCAGAGAGAGAAAATGTCCTAGACGCATCGCCGCATTTATTATATTCGTGAGCGCCACGACCTCTTTCCTTGGCAGGTAGCGCAGGACTCGGTTTTGGATATCGACGGTATCCAAAACCGAGCCTTTGACTCGCCTGATCATCTTGAGCCTTATAAAGGCTAAAATATTTTGATTTCTTTGTCGACTTCCCCAGATGACGCCCATTAAATGTTTTCTTGATCGACTGTCAATATTATACGTCACCTGTAAATCTGTTTTTTTAACTTGTCTGCTGTATCGGGAAATCTCTCCATGTCTTATGTTAGGCGATGCGTATCCTTGAATCGTTCCAAAGAGAGTTCTGCTTTGGACGCGTCGGAGTATTTCTAGCCACCTGTTTGGTTCTTGAGCGGAAGTATGAGTAGGTTTCTTCTTTTGCTACTCAGGGATTTCATCACTTTCCATTCCGAGCGATCAGTGATTTGTCATCAGTGGTGGATATTCGGGCCAGATTGTCCTCCAAATTTGATTTCTTTGAGCCCCGACCTCTTTCTGTATTTCCTCAGAGAGACGGTTTCTGATGATCCGGTATTTGTCTCTCCGGGTACGTTACCAGAGCCTACGTGCCGTGTTACGGATGGTGATCTTTCGTTTGATATTTTCGCTGACCACAATGTTCCTGATCCGGTGCCGTCTTGTAGGAATACATTTGTCTATGGCTAGCCGGATCTGTGCATGAGGTTTTCAACCCGTGCTTCCAGTTCTTCAATATTGTTGATACGGTGGTCCACCCGTATCGAGGTATTGATCAACGTCTTGAACGCCGTCCAGTTCGCACGCTTGTAGTCCTTGTACGTGGGTTCCTGGCTGGCTGTTCTTGCTGCCAAGCATGCGACTACTGGATTATGATTAGAACTTACATCTGACAGCGCTTCGAAGCTGTCAACGTCCACGTTCTTGCTAACGAATACATCAATAATCGAAGGTCGGGTTCTTCACTGTTGCTAGGTAAGCTCATCCGGTCATTATACGATACAGTCCCGCCTTTTTGCCTGGTGACAATTCCAGAGCCAATGCTTGGCATTAAAATCACTGCCCTCGATGACGTAGTTGCCCAACCTCAAGATTTTGTCGAGTTCGGTCGTAACTAGTTTGTAGCATGGACTCCGATAGACTGCTGTCACTACTATCTTGATAGGGGTTTTCAGTACCACATCAAGGGCTTGGAGCGACTGCAGATGTTGAATAAATATTTGGTGCTGAAGGATATTGGTTTTAACATAAATCGATATTCCTCCACCCTTATTGTCTGGTTTCGGGTGATGATATCCTCGGTACCCTGGAATATTAAAAAAAAACTTATTTTTGATAGATGTCTCAGTCACCAAGGCAACGTCGATGTTTTTCATCATAACAACTATAATGAATTTACGACTTTATAAAACAAACGACACAATCATACTATGAGAGTGATTGATTGTATAGACATACTAACATATTTATGTATGTATATATATATATATATATATATATATATATATATATATATATACATATATATATATATATATATTAGAATATTAAGCTAATATATGCGATACGAGCGGGGGCGACGTATATTGTAACTAGGATGCAGAGACCCCTAGTAGTTAAAAAATATTTTGTTGTCTCAAATAACTCGATTTAATTGCTCTCATTTCAATGTTTCTTAACTCATTTTAATACTGCAATTACGTCAATTAATTGGTGTTTTTTAGTTCAATTATATGATTGGTTTCTTTAAATTTTTATAGTTGGATTGCTGAACTGTCAATTTGTACATCCATGTTATTAAATACAACCACGCAACGTAGTTGGCTCAATGAAATAAATGTTTTTTTAGTTGATTGTCTCAACGGAAGTGCATTCGTCTGAAATACAAATTATTTAATACTAATAAATATCGACCAATTCTACTTCGCATTGTTGGCTCCACATTTTTCTATAGATTATTAATATAAAAGTTTAGGAAAAATGGTAACAAAATCCCATTTTGCCTTAGGAGCCGCACCGAATATCTTTGAGAGCCGCAGTTTGCCCACCCTTGATATAGAGTATGTTAACAATTTAGAGTTACGCTCTAATCTGTCTAAACAACCACCCTCACTATAAACATTGGCCTGAATTACAAATCAAATTATTACATGACATATATATATATATATATATACTCGTATATATATATATATATATATATTGTATATATATATATATATATATATATATATACATTATATATATATATATATATATATATATATATGTATATAAATAGAAAGGGGGGGAGGGCAAAGAGAGGTAATAAACATAATCTGATAATACACTCTATACGTTCATATACCTTTCCTCAAATATAAAATCGTGCAACTGTGCTTTACGTTTTGTCTATCCCAATTAAAATGTAAGTTATTCAATAAATATATATGAAAACAATTAATTGTAAAAGATAGTAATATAGGTTTCAATTATTAAGTAAGTCTTCTTTTTATAAAATGTCATATAAATATATATATATATATATATATATATATATATATATATATATATATATATATATATATATATCTTTATCTGAGATAAAAATTCACAAACACAGTGATATAGATATAAATTGTTTACTTATGACAGAAATTGAGATTTAACTCAAAAGAAATGTCAAATTTCCATCTGTTTCAATAACAAAAAATATATTCTTTTATTGGTATCGTTATATTTTGCAATTTCTTTAATACATTAAAGAATACTTTATTTTTCTTATCTCGCCATACCATAAGTATATACTAATACACCTTATATACCTTATACGAAGTATAATTTTAAAAAAAATTTGATAAAAATAGAATTATTCATAAACCTTATATTTTGTATTTCCATCTTTATTTTGTTTGCTTACAGTCTAAAGAAAAGAAATTTATAAAAAATTATATTTGTATTTCTTTTAATTTTTATTTGGAATTTGTAATGACATTATCAATATATATATATATATATATATATATATATATATATATATATATATATATATATATATATATATATATATAAAATTAAATAAAATAATTTTCACTTACCGATAAAATATTTTCGATAAGACAGAAAAATTTATCAGATATTTAATAAAAACTGACAAGAGTACTTCATTTAAACTGCTGTAAACGATAAGATAATCTTTAGATAACGTATTGGAATGTAATCATACAAAGTTAACAAATAATTATTTTTTTTATATTAATAAATACGTTCGTTTTATGAATATAAATATTTTTGTTTTATTATTAAAGTATTATATTTTTACGTTTTGAAATGAATATCCTGAAAAAAAAATTTATGAATTTTTGCTTCAAATTTATTTCAAAAAAACCCGCGTATAAAAAGAAACAAACCAAAAAACACAAGCTCTATTTTACTAAAATTAATTGTTACCAACATTATAGAGAAAATGCATACGTTTTAAATGGCTGAACAAAAGTGACATTATAGCCAGTATTATGACAAATAGAAAAGAGTAGAATAAATTAAATTAACGGTTTTAAAACATTTATTGAGACAGTATTTTTTTAAAGTGTGTTATATCACAAACAATAACATAAATGTCGACGCACGGTCAATCAGTACACCGGTGAGTGTACATAAAATAAATAAACTCACGTCAAACAATTGTTCTTAATGTGTGTTTTTTTAAATATATATATGTATATATTTAATTCATTTAAAACGTGGGTGCCGACACGTTATCTCAATGGATCAATGAAACGTCCATGTGTAAATTGCACGTCATTTTATAAAATTATTTCATCCTTGGAGAAAAATTTTCATATCAAGTTATCCAATCGATTTTCTTAATTTGTGTTAACTAGTGGGAATTCCATTCTGTCTTATTATTGTAACGAAAGTCTTATTTCGTTTTTGTTATTATTGTTTCCTTATTTGTAAAATATATTTTTAATTTCATTATTATTTACTACATTGAAATATAACTTAAATGGAAATTATTTTCATGATTAATATATACTTTGCCCTTTAATACAATATAAAATAGAAAAATACTTATATTAAATCAAATGTTATTAAAGTTTACTCTACATAATTTTGTTTGGTGACAGATTGAATCAAAATATTTATTTAGTGATAAATTAATAAATAAAGATGGATATAATACTCAGCAACATATATTGTGGATGATAAGTGTAAATTGTTATTTTTTATCTCTGATACTTAACATCAGTTGTTTGTATGTAATTTGATTCCACTTATGTTTAAAAAGTTTTTTTAACCAAATGATTGTGATAGGCGATATCTTCAATTAAAAAAAATCTATCAAGCAACATATATCTGACTAGTGATAAACGCCTCATTTTTAAATACATAATTTCAGTTTCACTTTAATGGTTTAGTTTTGTGCATTGTTTAAGCTTTGTTCTTGTAAAAAATTTCAAAAAAAAAAAATACAAACGTACTACCAAATTTAACCAAGTAAAAGTGTTCTTTTATCAGTATTTACTTTTTGATCAATATATATTTTAAATGTAAACAAATTTCAACAGCGAATATTTCTACAAAATTTATTTGTGTTCATTTACGATCATTCACACAATATCCCATTGTTACCCTGTTATATTTGATATATGTATAATGGGTGGCATTATCGAAATGTTTATTTTACGCTTAGGCAGTTATGGAGGATAGCTTGAGTGTGAAGTCAAACGATTCAGTTGCGACAAGCGACGAATTCGATTTTGTGTCGGACAAGCCGGGGCCGAGCAAAACGCCGACTCTCGACATACAGACAGGCGACTTCGGGGATCTGAAGAAGGTTCTTGACGAAGTGTTAAACGAAGAAGAAGTGTTCATGAATGCTATGGAGTCGCCAGTCGAAACGCAAGGGGTCGTCATCGACAGTAACTCGATTGAAAAGCACAGGAAAGTTGGGCAGTCGATGTTTTTCGATTGTCAAGAGACGATCGATCCGGCAAAAGATGCATTGAAGAGCGGTTCGGTGTCACCGGTTGTCGAGAAACAAGATTCCATGAAACCAGAATGTACGGATGATAGCGAGGAAGAAGGTCAGTTCTGTTTATTTTTTTATATTCTCTGTGCATGCAAAAACATTTTTGTTAAAAAATTCCATTAGTATTTATGTTTAGTGCATTCATATTTACTTACTGTCTGAATATTTTACTTCACTGTGTATTTCAAAGGGATGTTCACAAAACATAATAAGAAAGTCCATTTATAGAATATTTCAAGCTTCTTCTTTAAGTTTTATTTATTTTTATCGAAAAGATTGTACTTTTATTTTAAAGTTTAGAAAAATTGAACGTTATCTCATACTATCATCTTTAAATACTTTTATTGGTTGAAACAAATCCTTAAGGTCTGCAATTATAAAAATTAATAAAACTGTATTTAAATTCATCTCCTTAATAACAAATATTTAATACTGTTTACTAGTTTTATTTGTATTGTATGTTATAATCACTTTATATATTAAATAATGAGTCTCATGTGCTCTAACGATATGTAAATATGTGTGTGTGTGTTTAATTATTATTTCTAATCTTTATATCAACATTGTAAATTATTTGGTCTATTTAAATCTTCTAACATGCGTACACAATATATAATGTGTAAAAAAATGTCAACAGTATAGTATAAACTAATGAAATTAACAATTATTTTTGATACCGAAAGAAGATAATTGTATCTATCATTTTGTTCAATTCGTATTCAATTGCTTTAACACAACTTTTATCTTGTGTATACATTTGTGCTGTTTTGGTCATGGCCTTGATCACAAATATAGACAAGTATATTGTTTAACACTAATAATATTTTGAATATATTTAAGAAAAGATTAATACTATAAATCACAGTATATTTTAAAAATCTTTTGTTGTATCATTAAAAAATACTTTTCCGTATATAAAACTAAATGTAATTATTTCAAAATCAAATATGAGTTAAATATTTTCAAAATCACACATGTATATACACATAGATACATATATATGTGTGTATATATATATATATATATATATATATATATATATATATATATATATATATATATATATTTCTATAGATAGATAGATGTATAGGAGTTATATGGTATTATATATGCAGTCATTATAAAAGAAACATACTTTTTTGTTCATTTAAAAAATGATTTATTTAATTGTACAAATTTATAAATAAAAGAATTAAATGATATTTAAACTAATGAGCATTGAAGAGGATGTTAATAATTAATTTTAATATAAATCTTTTTTAAATAGTATCCTGTAAACATCAGTGTATTATTTCAATCAATTCAAAATTCAAACATATTCGTCCCCTTTGTGTACTTTCTGTTTGTTTTCAATTATTTATTCAATACTTGCACGTTTATGTGTTTTATTAATACTGCAATTTTAGTTACATATACCATTTTTTTTATCTGTACTTTAATGTTTTTACAGATAAATGTTTTTTTTTGTATTTTTATCTGAAATCTTATCAGTTTAATCTAGTAAGGATTTTATTTTTGGTATATTTTTATGACTGTTCAGTTTTTACGATGAATTAGATTTCATAATTAGTATCTAGAAGCAAAAAAAAATGATACATTGAAGATGTATTAGAGATAGAATATATTAAGCGAAAGTATCTAAAATTAGAAATCAATTAATATATGCATTTGATAAATAGTAAATTATACATGACATATATGATATTCAGTCTTCTGAATTTGAAATCAGAAACGTTTTTTTGTATTATTTTCTGATGATTTTTTTAGCTAAATTTAATATTACTAACTTTAAGTGACAATGTACATTCAAATATAAAAATGACCTGATTTCGTCTTGATAAAATATTTTTTTTTAAACTTTAATGATATAATTTATTAATACAAGTTAATAAGCGTTTTTTCTAAATATAAATAAAGACTTAAATATGTATTACATTTATGAAAATTACTAATATTACGTTTTATTAATTGCGATATTTATCATCTTTTTCGGAATGTTAAACATGACAGCATATAACAATGTTCAGATCTGCTTATAAGATGACAGCTTTGTTCTGTAAGAAAAATGAGTTAGAAAATAAAACAAAGAATGAGTTAAAGAGAGAAAGGCTGAGTGTCACATAGTAAAAATATGTTCACTTTTTACGAGTTAGCAACTCGCAGACACTGAAACAAACTAAATTTCGATGAATTATAATTAATTAAAACAGCACAGAGAATCGTGATGAAATTTTACATAAAGTTTTTCTGTATATGAAGCACATATTCAAAGAAAATTGAAACGATTTAATTGTTTTTAAATATATTTTTCCCGTAAAAGTGTGTGCAGACAATTTTAATTATAATTTTTTAATGAAATTTTACATATAACTTTAAAATGAAAAAGTGATTTTTCAAATTTTCATTAACTTAGTATTTTTGCAACAGTCCCATATATTCTTTAGTAGTTGATGCCCAATAATTAATTTTTTTGTTACATCTGATTGACTCATTCACTGCCGGGAAAATTAAGCACGTTTGCCAAAAGTTTATTTTAAAGAAAATAACGAAATTTCTTAAAATTGAATATTAATTAGTCCTTGAGTAGCTTTTATAATAATTTGAAGAAAAAAAAATACGAGATATCTCGCAGTCGGCACCACTGACTAAAATTCGTATACTGAGTGCCGACTACGAGATATTTCGTAATGTTTATTTTATGAAGCTTTTCGTATAAAAGTTCTCTTTACATTTTGTTTCATTCCACAATGCTTGTCGCACATCGAATTTGAATTATTATGTTAATTTTATGTGAATAATAATTGATGTTTGTTGTTTTTTCAAAAAAAATTTCCTAAAATTATTGTTTATCCTCCGTCATTATTCCTAACTCATACGGATGTACACCTATTCCGTGGAAAATAGCAATAAATTAAAAATTTATAACTCAAACTATAGATAGAGATATCTCAGTGCATATCCTTACTACAAGATATCTCGTAGTTGGCAATGAATGGGTTCAAGTATATTAATAAATTCTCATTAATACTGCTTTATCTGAAGTTATCTGTTTTTTTTTTATAATTTTTCCCAGATCTGACCAAAATGCCAAGTTTAACGTTTTTGTTGCCAACTCACGTCTCCTTCTTTTCCATTTCACGGCATATACTGGTTATCGCGTTTCTGACGACTCCCGGAACGGTAACCACGTAGAAGGCTTTTCTATGTTTTCCATATCATTGATAAGCAAGTGCACAAATTCGATCCTAAAAAAATACTACTTTAAGAATTAAATTTAAACCAGGCATGGGGAACCTTTCCTAGTTCTGGGGCCAAATTATCAATTCTGTCTGCGAGTCAGGGGCCAGACCAAATTATTAAATAGAATAAATTAATAATTGAATTAAAATAAGTTGCTACTTCATATTTCATTTATTTATTATATAATGTTTTGGTATAAAGCTCTATATAAATTTTATAATATAATGAACGACATAACAATTTAATGTGAAGATTTATTTTAGGCTTAATAATATAACTTCTCACTGCGAAGGAAAAAATCCCCATTGTGAAACGAGATATTTTTATGTGAACCAAAGTTAATTTCCCTGTTAAGAGGTTAATGTGAATTAGTAGAACACGCCATGTTTTCTTCCACCGTGAATCAGACAAACTTCGATGCAATTAGATTAGGGTCGGATCAAAAGAGGTAAAGGGACGGATCCGTTTCGCGGAACGGGGGTTGCCCATATGTGATTTAAACCAAGTGGTAGTCAAACTTTTTATAAAGTAAATATTATATTGTTTGTCGTAAATAATAGTAAAACATATATTGGTAACGAATCAGAAAAAATTAACCTTTCATCTCATTTTTCCTATTTCATGTTTTTATATAGTTCTGTTTTTCATATTAAAATAATTTTGATTGTAATTATTGGTGTGAAAATATCCTGTATATACTCCCAAAATAATTTAAAGTCAAAAATACAAATTATTCGAATTTCTATTTAAAATAAAATTATAACCGAAAGGCACTCTCATATTGAACTAAAACGTGCAAAATTAAATTAGTTATTTGTCAGTGGTACAATGAAATTTAAATACGTTTTATTCTTCTAATCCCACTAATATTTTCTCGATTTCTGTATCATTTTGAATCCTTTTTAATAAACAGTGGCTTAATGTGCATGTATTTAAGTAATAGATTTTATTGATAGTGTTATATGAAAGCCATTCGTGTAATATAAAATTATTTTCGTTATATAAATCAGTCTTATGTAACATGACGTTGCAACAATAAAATAATATCTCGAATGAGGCATTGTAAAAAAATACGTTTTGACATAAATTAAAAATATATTATTTTATTAATTGCAAACATGTAAATAGTAGTCTATAAAATTCATGATCCTGGTAGTGCGATTTCTTTTAAATCACTGACGTTTTTATCTTCGACTACTACATTTTTCATATATCATTCATCCTGTTAATTCATGGTCCTGGTAGTCGTCGTCTTTTTGGATCCCTTGGGTGTCTGTCTTTCACTACTAGTTTCGGACGTACACATCTTCAAATAGATTTTAAATAACTAGTTCATTAATTATTGAATTCGTTAGCTAAAATATATCTGAAGATAGAAATACTTTTATTAGTTTCTCGAATGTTGTGCTAATTCTAACAAGTTGTCCTGTAATCTTCGTCCTTTGTATCAGTTAAATGCCTGTTCTCCTCTGATGGTTTTGACACGAGTGCCGTCCTTAGGTAGAAGTTGAAGACTGATTTTAACCTTTCGACGAGTGAGTTTTTCTGAACTAAACTGTATTCAGGGAGTAAGTTTTTTTTTATAATCAAAAGTTTTAATTTTTTTTTACAATATCATTGATTAACCAAAAATAAACTATTACACAGCCCCGTAAAAATTAGAAATTTTTACACAGAAGTACATAAAATACATTATTATAATAACAAGGTAGAACTATTCTGTTTGGATGAACCGTTTCGTCCATACTCGCCGAGAGGTTAAATCCAATTCCTACTCAATAGATATGTTTTAGTTCCAAATTGAACATAAATCTGATTTAAAATCAATCTTACATATATATATCTTAGGATGGTATATGAGCCGAAACTAGTAGTGTAGTATACACACTTGCCTAATCCAAAAAAAAAAACAAGGTCCACAGGACAACGTATCAAAGAGATCGCGGTAATAAAAACATATTATTTTATCTTTAACTTATACAATTAAAGTTGACGTTCTTACTTCTTCTATTGTTTCTAATGTGGCCATAAATAAAAAACTTGAAAGAAAAAAATACTCCCTTTTATAAATTAACACCTTTATTTTTGTATAATTTTTGTTAAATATCTAAAAGAAGGGGTTATAATTTATAGATAAGGATTATTAAAAAATGAATGAATGAATGAGCTATTCAAGTCGAGTAGATAAAACCAATAATACATTTGTTCTATTAATAATTTAATATATTTATGATAATATTGTGGGTCTCTACACATACTGTTATCTTTATATTTATAAAAATGAAATGAAGTACGTATCATGTCTTCTCTTGTACTTATCCGAATATCTTTGAAAATAAATGTATATAAAAGTACATAGAAAATCCGTTCATGTAAATAAATGATTAAAAGGGAAAGTAAATGTTTCAGTGAAACTTTGGACAAAAAAATATTATGCGAAATTAATTTTAAATTTCTTGCAAACTTTAAATTGTGCATCACTGATGTAGATTATAAATTATTCTAAAAGCATTTAATTAACGTTGCCCTAAATGGAACAAGTATAAATTAATGAATCATTATGTTAGTTACAAATGCAATCAGCACGAAATAATGAAAAATTTAGAGGGCAAGTGTCAAGTGTTCTGAACAAAGAGTCTCGGCTACAGTTGAAATATTTCTTTATTCTTTTAAATACATGCGTACACATGTATTTTTTAATATGTATATAAATGTATTTATATTTGTTTACATTCAATATCAGTCGGATATCTATTTGCTTTGTCATTTTAACAATGTTATTTATAAAAATGAAATTACAGGGTATATCCTGTTATGAATTTCTATAAACCGACAGCTGATAAGATTAAATAGAATCCCACTAGACAATATTTACAGTGATAACAGGACCGAATTCCTTTAAGGGCAACAAATTTTGTCCATCGTAAAGTACAAGTAATAAAAAAATTATTTTAACTATAAAATAGAACAATACTAATTATTAAGCAATGAAATAATAGTAATAGAACAATTACTCAGTTCAATATCAATGCATACAAATTTAATTATAAATAATGAATGCTTGTATTTCAAAGTTCTGTTAATACATGTAATTTTTATGTTTATTTTTTATTCTTTTACATTGTTTTATTAATACTATTTATATACTATGCTATTTATAGAATATTATGTACCATTTATTTTGTTTTATAAAACAGATTGAAATTATTGCATGTACTACTTGTAATCTTTTATTATTATTATTACGGACGTAAAATGTTTCAAGTACATTATCAGTGACTAGAATTTCTCTATTGCTTAAATTAATTAAAAAAAAATCTCGTTAAATTTGTTAAATGGGAAGTTAAAACAAATAGTAACCAAATTTGTTCTAAATGTATACTAATTGAACATAAAAAAATCAATTTCCATAAAAAAAAACATTTAAAACTGTATAGTGTGATATTATAGTAAAGATGAAAAATGAGATAAATAAAAAAGAAGTGGCGTCATATTGTATATCAGACTCTTCTTTCTCGTTTTTTTCCCATTAGTATGATTTCATTGTGGTGGTGACTATAGATGAAGAGGCTCAACTTTCGACCCGCCGTTTTGGAGGTCTTCCTAGGATACTTCTTCCTTGGGATATTCCATTTCGTGATTTTTGGTAGACGATTCTGATTCATGCGATTAACTTGTGTATTCCACTCATTCCTTCTGGCCTTGCTGAATTTTATTATGTCTTGCACGTTGCATATGTTTCTAATTTCTCGATTGAGTATTCTGTCGTGGAGAGTTTTTCCTGCAATCGATCTTAGTGCCCTCATCTCGATTGTTCTAAGTCTTTGCTTAGTTTTTCTTGTTTCGGCTCTAGCTTCACTTGCATAAATTAGTATTTGTCTTACTGTACTTCCATAAATCCTAACTATACTCTATCGACATGTATTTATTCCGCCAAATGACATCTCATAAGCAACCTGATAACACGATACTCTTGTTAGATTGTTTCTGTAGTTGTTTAAACAAACAACTACAGAAACAATCCGGCGCACGAGGCATGTTTATGTCTCGTGTCCTGGAGATGTCGACACCCAGGTAGCTGTATGCCATCACTTGTTCTCGATAACGTTGCCTTCAATTTCTAGCTTGCATCTTAGAAGTTCTTTGGATAGTGTTGGGCATTTGTTTTCTTCTTAGATACTTCCATATTAAATGTTTTTACAATTATGTTCTGAAATAAAAGCCTTTAGAGATCGTCTTCGTTACTCGAAATTAGAATTACATCATCGACATAGCAAATGATGTTCACTTTCCTAAGCCCCATTTTATAGCCGTTTTTATAATGTCAAACTCTTAAGTCTTAATTGGTAATTAGAATTATGTTTAAATATATGGATATAAAATTTGATCATAATATAGAAAATTTAATCTACATTATCTTCAATCATTATATATATATATATATATATATATATATATATATATATATAAAACATAGACTACAATTTTTTGCTGAAAAATAGTGAGAATGTAATCGTTTTATAATCAGTTATGTAAAACATGATATAGAATAAATTCAAAAAGAAGAAATCTTCATCTTAAGTAGCAGTTAAAGAGTGGATAACCTAAATGATTTCTTCCCAAAATTATAAGCATTTTTTTCTCTAAATACAAATTTAGAGAAAAGAAAGCTTGTATTTTTAGATTCTGTATTAAAATCATTTGTAGGAGGTCCAGCGTGGAATGAATTTAATCAAAAATGTATTTTTTTACTTGTTATAGATACGAGGGTAGCGCCAAATATTCTTGACTTAGATAGGGAAGAATGTAAATAATAAAAAAATATATTATTTTTCTATGTAATCCTATTGAAGTTCAATATATTTTATAGTGCTTAGTTAGCTTTTCTATACCATAATAAAGTAATCTTCAGTTTTCGTGTTAAAGTGGTCAGTTACCGCTGTTTTCAGCTCATTGTCATCATAAAACGCTCTCCACGTGAATCTTTTTTCAAATTATCACAAAGATAATAATCGTTAGAAGCCATATATGGACTGTAAAGTAGGTGATGAAGTTTTAGGAAGTCACGCTCCCAAATAGCGTCTTAAGAAATAGTAACGTTGTGAACTGTTACATTGTCGTGCAACAAGCGCATTCCTTTGGCAGTTTTCCATGCCGTCTTGCGCGAATATTATCCCGCAATTTATACAATAATGTTGCGTAATATGGATCATTAACAATGGTTCTTCGCTCCCTAAAATCCATTAATAAAATCCCTTTGAAAACCTAAAAAAATTATATCCATAATCTTTTTTGTGGACTGGGATACCTTGGCTTTTCTTGGAGATGGTTCCCATGCTCCCCGTCATTCCATTGATTCTCTTTTATACATATGATCATAGTAAAAGACCATTGATTCATTTCCATTTACAATGATCTAGATTAGTGGATTTGATTGTGCTATACTCAATTTTAGTTACTTGTGACGTTAGAACACGTCTTACTCTTATCGCTGTTATTGTATAATTGATCAAATTATATCCTTGAAATTTTAAGTATTAAAATATTAACGCTTTCCTTTTATCGTGAAATTGAGTTGTGGGAATAGCCAGAAGTCACATCCAAATTATGTGAATGTGGGGGTTATTCAAGCACTGATGTCTTTTCTGGTCTAGAAATCGCGTACAGTCTTGGATTTTTATGCTGGTTCATTATTGTGCAGAAGCAACCAAGAGCCTTATTCTCGATATTTAGACCGAACTCGAAAAATCTTGTTTCACAAACGATCCAGAATACCTAAATAATAATCAACGTTCACCGTTTGACCTTTCGGTACAAATTCCTTGTGAACGATTTCTTTCGAATCGAAGAAAACTGTGAGAAATGTCTTGATTCGGCTCTTCTGCATATGCATTTGCTTCGGTTTTGTCTCGTCTCAGCTCTGTCACTTTATGAGTTGCTCATATTGAAAACACCATGTTTTGTCACCTGTTACGATGTTTTTCATAAGGTCCGGATTTTTAGCATATCTTTGCAGTACTCCACTCGGGTGTTTTTTTGTTCAACTATCAGTGTGTGTGATACGAAGCGTGCATAGCACCTTCTGTTTGCCCAAATCCTCGGTCAGAATTTGATGTACAGTGGTTTTAGGTATGTCACTGAGTTCCTCGATGGGTCTTTCAGACTTACAGTGGCCCCGTCGAAGGATTTTTTGTACGTTTTCGAAGGTATGACTTGTTTTTGACAGCGTTGGTTATGAAATGTTTGCGATGTCTTCTCTGCCATTACGAAATCGAGCTTACCATCTGAAATGGAATGATCCAAATACCACTATCTTATACACACTTTCCATCATTTCGTACCTTTCGATTGCGATTTTGTCCAGCTTAAAACAGAATTTAATATTACCTGTTTGTTACATAGTGTTTTTTCGACGAGCGTCATAAGGTATTATAACATTTAATGTCAAAAATATTAGCGCAGACGTGCATAGTACCTTGAAATTTTTGGTGGCCATAGTTGAAATGTCAAGCTTCATAACGTAACCATTCATCAAGATATGACCACTACAAGGAAAAAAATTAAAAAATCAGTCGCACCTGACCCTGGATAAACTATGTGTATCCAATATGTAAATTAGTGTTTTTTTATTGAAAATTGGTGGAAATAAGTTATTTATATGCTTGAACTTTCGCATAAAACGAGCTAAATACAAAATAAATTCTCGTAAAAAATATGAATTAATATTACTTAAATAATAAATGAAATTCACTTACCTATACTTTATGTACAGATACATATTAAAACAAATTATAATTCCATTTTGTAAAATCAATTCGTGTTGTCTCACTCACAATAATTTCGCTATAACAGAAAATAATATTTCTTGTATACGAGTTCGGTTCTGTTGTCAGTCGAAAATATACGATTAAAGGATCGGTTAACTTACTTTTATTTACTTATTTATACTTAAAATGTCGCACTCTAAATTAGTTATTTATTTCAAGTTATTTTTATTATAACCTGTTTGTTACGATAAACATTTGTGAATAAAATTCAAATTGTATCGTTTAAAAAAATAATTTAAGTGTATTTTAAATCTTTCAATATATTTATATTTAATGCCTTATAAAAAAAATCTTGAATAATTTAGTGTGTAAAGTATAAGTTTTCAGTGAATATGTGTATTAAAAAAAGTGTATTAATCAAGAATTTACCCATTGTTACATCGATTTTAATCCAAGAATTATTAAGTATTAGTGTGTTTAATCTTTCTTTCAATGTTTCATTAATATCTGTTGTATGGTATCTAAGAATTGTTTTACACTTTATGTTATATTATTTTTATATTTTTAACAGAGAAACAACCATAAGACAAAACAACCATTTCTTATACAATCCGTAAACGTAGCAAATTGAAAATGAAATAGATGGTTATATTAAAATTACCCGTTAATGGTGATTAAGACAGTTTTAATTTTTTTCTTCTGAAATTTATTAGGTGTAAAAATTAATTCGGTGCTTTTTGATATAAAATGAATGTTCACGGGAAAATACAGTTCCATTGTCAAAATATCCCCTATTAATTTGTATAACTTTGCTCCATCTGTCGGGTAACTGTTGAATCTCTTGTCAAAAAAAGATGACGGCTTTGAATTGATGAAGTCGTAATGCATTTTCGGATCTCTTCCACTGTGCATGTTTTTACGTCACAACATCTTCTACCAAAGCTGAACAAATCATTCCTGTGGCTTCAGCAGCATTTTTTCATCCAGATTGTGACAAGTATGCAATACCTAATATACTGCTTTTCGGACGCCATCGTGTTCACTTCTGTTTTGTGAGGTTATGCCAACTACTTGGTCAAGATGCACAGTATTTTTTAATGTTAAGGCTGACACTTCGAAATTCTAAAACGATGAGAAAATATTTTAATTTAAAACAGCTATGATTGATTCAATTTAAAGGTACAGAATTAATTTTTACACCTAATAGTAATTTTATTCATTTAAATTAATCTGTTTATTTGTTTAATTAAATTGTTTATTTGTTTTTATAACATAATATATTTAAACATAAAAAATACCTAAGAACGAAATTCAATGAATTAAACTTGCAACTTATAAGCTGATAAATCAAACATTTCTCTTTACCGTAGTTACAGAAATGTGGGTTTTTATTATTATGAAAATAATATTAAAATGATGTCATCAAATAAATATTTTATGAATGGTTATTTTATTACTTTACAGTGAAAAATTGTTCGAAATCGTAAAATAAATATGGACTTTAACTACATTCACTATTTGTACTATTATTAAAAAAAAACTGATACACTTAAAAAGAACATATATAAAAATAGATAATTCGATTTTATTAAGTTTTCATAATTTTCGAGAAAAAAAGTTTATCATATAGTTATTTGCTGAATATAAATCGTTTATTTTATAAGAAAAAAGTATTTATTTTATGTTTAGTAATATTACAATAATTTTTGGACGATGGCTTTAAATACACATTACGAATTAATTTCATTCGTCTCATAATACACAAAAAAGTTGATTAAAAAATAAGCAATATTAAACATTTTTTGATAAAAAAAAAACTTTTTGTGGTTTATGAAGTGAAGTTTTCTTTTTTTTTAGTAATGTACTATTATTTTTAAAATTGAATATTATTGAATAATTCAAGTTCGATTCAAGGCTTCGTCAAATATTACTGTTTAATATTTCATGAAATCTAATATTCTAGTACAAAAAAATTTACATAAAACTTGTACGACAAGATTATTCTTATACAAGAATGAAAAATAAATAATAAAAAATAATATATTATTAAAAAAAGAAATGTAGAACGTTATCGATATTTGTAAATATTCTAGTTGTATTAACTTTTAAGCAAATATCTTTTTCAATGCAAATAATTATCAAAACAGAGAATAATTGTGTGAATTGAATTACATAAATTAAATTCTGAATTAATTAAATGAAGACTCATTCAGCAGTGAAATAATTTTCAATGAAAATCAATATCTCTTTCGATTTTTCATGCCAATAGCAAAAAATATCACGGGAATTTTCTAGTATACTCTATCTTTCTTGTATATACTTTGTTAGTGAATGAAATGTAAATAATGGAATTAAAATTGATAGAAAATATAATTCAAAGCAAGTATACTTCTAAGGATTTTACAATCTTTTTTTTATCCCGATAATTGATAAATTTTACTTATTGGATTAAGTCATAATATTTCTAGGTATAACTCAATATAAATATTAAAAATAAAATTGATATCATTTGAGATGATAAAAGGTTTTTTCTAAGTGTATTAATTTTCATTAAAAATCATATTAATTATAAACAAAGATAATTTTAATGTTATGAGTATAAAAATATTTGTCGAAATCTAGTTTTGGTAGTGTGACTAAATTCACTTCCCCAATTTTTTCTTTCTTATCAAAATTGTTCAATAATTGATTCTTTTTCATTGTTACTTATGAGAATGTCGATAGCAATGCGCAATCATCCCACGGTGCTAAAATACAGGAAAATCTATTTTTTTAAAAAAATATTCTTACATATTTATAATTTTTATGTCTAGGTATATTTCGTTAGTGCATCTTCAACAGTCATATCTTTTATATATTTTTTATATTTCTGTTCATGTTCACCTGCATTCATTTATTGTTTAGAAAACGTATCTATTGCTATTTTCTTGCTCGAACCATGAACCTTATGGTTTGTAAGATGTGGGAAATTTTATTTATAAAAATAAAATGATTTATTAATTTATGATTTAAACTGGAAATTATAGGCCGTACTTTTTGTTCATATGCCATGAATTTTAATGTGAGGTATTAAACAAATAATTATAATAGTTTACAACTAACTTATTAAAAAAGGAATTCTATTTTAAGTAAAATATTTTTAATATAAAACTATATCAAAAAATAGATGCCTATTTCAAAAAAATATATCTTTTGTAGTAAAAATTGAGGTTTTAAATGTTTTATTAATATTATTTTTTTAATACATCCGACATTTGTTAATGTATAGCTAAAAATGAAAGTAACTAACTCTAATATAAAATCCAGATTTCAAAAAGTATGCAGCAGTAAATATCTACGTCCTTCGCAAGAAAACTAAACAATATAATTCCAAATTATGTATTGTAGGTGTAAAAAATTAATTCCGTGTCTTTAAATTGAATCAGTCATAACTCTATTTTAAATTAAAATATTTTCTCATCATAATAAGATTTTGAAGTGGCACCCTTAACATTTAAAAGCTCTATATATGTTGGCCAAGCAGTAGACATAACTTCCCAAAACAGTAGTGAATACGATGGTGTCCGAAAAGCAGAATATTAGACATTACATACTTTTCGCATTCCAGTTGAATATAAAAATCCTACCGAAGTTGCGGGAATGATTTGTTCAATTTTTGGGAGTCTTGTGACGCATAATGCATTTTAAAAAATGGTAAAACAGTAAAAGAAATTCTAAAATTCATTATGACTTCATCGACGCAGAGCCGCCATATTTTTTTTCGACAAGCGATTCGTCAGTTACCCGATAGATGGAGCAAAGTTATACAGAATAATAAGGAATATTTTGAAGATTGAAATGTTTTTCATTTTTCCGTAAAAAAGCACTAAATTAATTTGCACACCCAATATATTTAGTATATTTATTTTCGTGTTTCTGTAGATTAACTTTTACAAGGCGTTTTATTCAGATATTCTCTGTTTACTGATTGTGTGCAAACCGAATCTACGACTAGGAAAACCTAGATAATTGCCTAGGATCGCTTAGAGTTCGATAAATTATTGTTTGTTTTTTTTTTTTTTTTTTTTTGGTAAGGAAGATACTAAAAATCGATTAATTAATGACACCAATAATAGAATACATTTTAATGTAGTAATTCTTTAAATGAATAAGAATGTTTTAGTTTATTATTTTAAAAATTTTTATATAATAGTCAGTTTACAAATTATTATTTTGGTAGGAAAATAATTGCGGTTTTTGTTTTTTGAATTGTAATCTTAATTTTTTTCAATTAAAGTGTCATTTCATCGTATTCATGTTAATATCATTTTAAAGTGTATTTTTGGGTCTGTATTTTGGTAGCATGAACTTTGGTTTTATTATTTCTTTTGCTTCAAATGGGGCTATTGAGTTAAAGATAGAACAGAAGTAAATAAGAGCAAAATTTTTGCATGAGTTCAAAACTGGTGGTAAAACAGCAGAAACTCCTTGTAAACTAAACGATGTTTTTGGTGTGGGTACTGTTAAGGAAAATACGGTGTAATGGTGGTTCCAAAAATTTCGTGCTGAGGTCGAGAGCCTTGAAGATGAAGAAGGTCGCGGATATCCTTCAGTTCATAACGACCAACTGAAGGTGTTACTTGAATTAGAACCACTCGCAACAATTCAAGAACTTGCACAAAAGTTAGGCGTTACTCATCCAACAGTTCTGGACCACTTAAAACGTAAAATTATTAAAAATGTATATTAATTTGAAAGTCATAAACCGCAATTATTTTTCTACCAACCTAATAGAACCAATGGCACGTGGGCAGATTAAATATAAATTATTTCGTATTATTGCACTTAAAGAATTATAAACCCGATATCAAGTAATTTTTTTCATATAACTCGCGGCAGCAATATGGAATATTTTGTTTGTTCCGATTGAGATTAATTTAGACATTTTCATCGCGCGAATAAATATCTGAAGCGTTTTTATACTAATGGATAAAATTTACACAAGTGTGTAATTATTTTTATTTGCACATGGCGCGTAACCCATATTGGATATCGACACTCCCTTAAACCCCAAATATTTATTCCATATTGAGTATTTCTTTAAATTATGTAGCACTTGATCTTAAAAAGATTGGCCTTCTTATAATGTAGTATATAATTGAAGTTATATCATTTTTTACATAAAATATTTAACAAATAGTATGTCAAACCATTTTCAATACTAATTGAATTAAAACATCAAATCAATTTCACATCAGTGTTGTTGCGGTTCTTATGCAATCTTCAATGGAAATATGTCAAGCGTAATTTACAATTGAACAAAGGGAATCTAATAAACATGAGTCAATCACTAAAAGTTGACACGGTGAAGGTCGTAGTTTATAACGAAAGAAAAAAATACTTATTCCCGAACTTATCAACAGTGCTTACATAATAGATTGTAGATTAAAATAACTAAAATATTTACAAGTACAAAAAATAGTTCTAAATATAAGTAAAAATGTAATGTCTATATTTAAAATTCTTGTTTACTTGATAAAATTACTTAAAAGAACATCTCTTGCTCATCTGCAGTTTTTTATGAGTCATTTTAAAACGCTTTAATAGCATTGGGAAATTTTCTTCTATTATCTATTATTTTTTCCCACTAATTGATCTTACAAATGTTGACATGTTATCATTCAATAATAGTTTCTGATTTATTCGAAAATTTAATTGACTAGAGATGTGCTTGTGACACACTGTAATAGATATATATATATATATATATATATATATATATATATATATATATATATATATATATATATATATATTGTATGTGTTTTAAAAATAAAGAGTGTCTAAGCGTGAAATGAATATTTAAACATCTCACATTAAAATAAGTACGCATATGCCGGGTGTTGACTAACAATCGGATGTCCATTACTCGATAAGTTATACGGTAATCAAGAACAACATTTCTCCATTAAGAATCTGAATGATATAATTCTAAATAAAATTACGATGTTATATTTTTAATTGTTTTTAGTTCATTTAATACTTAATTGTTTTGTTAATTAAACCAATCACTCATATGAGTCAGTAATGTACGGTCGGTAATTTATTAATGTTAATGTGTAAAACAATGATTTATTGAAAATATGGGCATGCGTTCTTGAAAAATGTGAAAAAGTGTAGTGTTTTTGTGTCATCTGTTAAAGAAAAATAAAATGTGTTGCGGTATTCAATAATATATATATTAAGAAAAATTTTCTAGATTAAATACAAGTGGAATGAATGTATTTTTTACAAGTGTTGATGTTTTCATTGTAGCTTAACCCATTTATGGCTAACGTTGCGTAAACACAACTTTTTATATTTTAATTTTTTAATCATTTATTAATCAATCTTGAAGGTTCGACTATTATACGGAATAATAATTAAAACTTCATTTTATGCATATAGTCTCCATTTATTTCTTATATTTAAAATGCATTTTTTTTTAATTTTTAGTCAGTTGACAATTGTTTGTCATTCGAATATGGTCGTCTACAATTACATATAGAAAATATATTTTTAAAATAATCGAAAGTTGGTTATACACAATTAGGTTATGAATATTCATCATTATCAAGAATTAAAAATAAATTTCGCAAATCTACATCTAGTATTTTATTTCGATCGTTAAAGTTATTGTTGCGCATACGCAATATTGGCGTAATACGCTATCTCTAGCTGAATTGACAATGGCAATTCAAATTTCCGGAATTCGCCTAATCGAGGAAAATCTACAAGATTTGGATTTAAACTTTGGTGTGTGCTATCAGATACTGGTTACTTATCTCAATTTGAGCCTTACGGTGGAAAGAATAAAAAAAATATCGACTTCGGTATGGGTTTAAGTGCTAATGTTATCTTGAATTTTTTATCAGTAATTGAAGATCCTAAATATCACAAAATTTATTTCGACATTTTTTTACTGGATTTCCTTTGTTATTTTCGTTACAAGAAAAGGGTTTCTTCGTAACTGGAACTATTAGAGACAATAGAATTCCTAATTCACCTTTAACTTTTTTAAAAAAAATACGGTAAAAACCAAGTGGATGCTGAATGTAGCTTTTGATAAAAATTCGAAAATAATTCTATTGTCACAGTAGCCATAAATGGGTTAAATTATATAACATTATTTATAAATAATTATTTATATAAAAAAGAATAAATGTAAATGTGAATGAGTAACATGATTTGTTTATCTCTTGATGAATTGTTTTTAGATAAACAGCCATAAGAATGAAATAAATCGCGGTATTTAATTCATGGAAAAAAAAAGTGTAATATTAAAATCATATCTACAAACTGATATATTTTTATCAACAATCACTTAACTAAAATAATTTATTATACATCAGTTAGAACCAAACATTTTAATATGCCAGGGAAACACTTTAAACAGTTTCTAAAAATGAGAAAGAATAAGAAAAAACGCCAAGTGATATGTAGTAAATCATATTCGATGTTTCATGTTCCATCGTTATTAGTTTCGGACATCGATCAAGAATGTACGATATTCAGCGGTGTGACATACCTCGGTGCTGCGGCCATCAACGCACCGAAATCCGAAGCAGAGATACAACGCAACATGTCGATACTGAACGAACAAAGCTCTGATCAAGGAATCAAAGTCGCTGTATCTGTACCCAGCTTCTCGACCGGTGTTGTCGTGTAAGTTCATATTTTTCTTTAATCTGATTAATCAAAAGTACTTTGTATAGTTTCTTTAGAAATATAAAGCTTCCTGTCTTGAAATCTAAACTATCTGCAAATGTTTTATCCTGTATGTACTTCATATAAATATGAACGTATATTTAGACTATACGATGCTGCGACACATTCTGTGATTTCTCGTTATGAAATCCATCGGATCTTATTTTATGCGAGAGGTGCAGCAGATTCTCCGGAGGGTAGCTGTTTTGCATTTACTTGGTCGCATGGCGACACACAGGAATCAGCTATATTTCAGTGCCATGTTTTTCGTTGTGATATACCAGAAGCCGTTTCGCAAGTGTCTGGTATGTTCAGTACGTTTCATTTTTTCTATTTCTTACTATTAGTGTTTGTATAATTAATTTTTATATTTATTAAGATTTATTGTATATACATATTTATTACATATACATATTTATTACATATACATAAATAAGTTTAAACATATATAAATTTTCTTAGCTTGATGTTAAATGATAAATAATAATGTGTATACAATAATATTTTTTAAGCATTTTATAAAAAATAGTTATATTGCAAGCAATTGTTATATTCATTTCATTTAAAGTTCATATAAAATTAAAATTATTTGCTTTCATATTATGTGCTAATTATTATATTATTCTCTTTTATTCTATCTCATTGGATTACACTGTACTTTTTTGATCACAACTGGGTTAAGATAGCTTGATCTTCAAGCTCTCTGAATATCAAGCAACATTGAAAGTCAAAACCATTCCTAATGAAATACGAGGGCTATTTGAAAAGATCGCAGCTTAACTATGAAAGAATATAACTTGTGTTTTTAAATTAATTTTATCACTCTGAACTGCAATGCATTTCATCCAACAATGCTCCAGTGCTTTTATGCTGTCCCGTAAATCATTGTCTTGGAAGTCCTTAAAATAGCGATTCACTGTTGCTATCAATTTTTCATCGGACCTGAACTGTTGCTATCAGTGTTTCATCTACCTTTTCATCTACCTTTTCATCTGAAAATCGTCTACTACCAATGAATTTTTTAAGTTTTGGGAACAGATGGAAATCTGAGGTGGCCAAATCTAGAGAATAGGTTGAATGGGGCAACAAGTCGTACTTCAATTCAGCAAGTTTTGCCACGGATCAAACATTTGTATGGGGACGTGCATTGTTCTGATGGAAAATGATTTTTTTCTTTAATAAACCTGGTCTTTTCTCACGAGTTGTTTGTTTGAGTCTATCCAAAAATCTAGCATAATACTCGCCCGTTATCGTTCGAATCTTTGGAAGGCAGTCAATTAGCAGGATCCCTTAAGCATCCCAAAAAATTGAAGTCATAACTTTTCCAGCGGATAAAATTGATTTTGCTTTTTATGTTGACGGATAATCACTATGCTTCCATTGCTTTTGATTGTTGTCTTGACTCTGCAGTGTAAAGGTGAATCCAAGTCACTTCTGTAGTCACAAATCGCCGGATAAAGTTAGTCGTATCCCTCTTAAATCGATCCAAATAATTTTGGAAAATGTGTACTCAAATCCGTTTATGATCAATTGTCAGCAAACGCAGCACCCATCTTACCGATATCTTTCATACCTAACTCTTCAGTTAGTATGTGATACACACGTTCATCTGAGACACCCACAACCTTAGCAGTTTCGGACACCTTCAATCGCCGATCCTGAAGGTCAACCGTATTTAGATTCAGCTACTCACTTCTTTACCGTTGTGTACGAAGGTGCACTACCACCCAGTACATTTTTTATCTCTCATTAAAGATTTCTGTTTGCGTTGAGCTTTTTTTGTCAAAAAACTTTATCACCACACAATGTTCGACTTTATCCATTTCAACAACTAGACAAAAAAAGCTTTATTTAAATGGATGTTTGCAACAAACTGCTCGGCACATTAATTATTAACTTTGAGATTATGTATAAGATAGATATCGCTTGGTAATGTGCCACCACGTGTATAATAGACCGCGAACTTTTCAAATCGCCCTTGTACATGAACAAAACCCAAGTAGATAGAGTCAAAGAAAACAATATTTTCAGTTATATTATTTTTTTACATTTTTAATAAATATAAATTTCTTTAATGTTTATGATATTGTATTATTTAAACAATATATTAAATTATTGCAATATATACTATTAAATATATATATATATAGAGAGAGAGAGAGAAAGAGAAATACGCATTTTTAAAATCATTCAGATAATTGTTTTAGATGATATAGCATATAATTATAATGACATAAATTATACAAGTGCATATGTGACAAGTGCTCTCGATCTTGTTTTGTTTTTAGTCAATATTGCCAAATTACTTCAGAAAATGATAATAATTGTTGTAGATCGAAATCAGGTGTTAACCATGAAAAGGATTTTTAATTATATGTATAATTTATGTTAATTGCAAATATTAAAAATATTTCACAGTGTGCAAATGCATGAGTGGAATTAAATAATATTTAAACAATATTTATTTTATTTATGTTTATATTAAATGAAGAAATAAATATATTCTAATAAATTTAACAAAATTAAATCAAAATGGCTGATGTTAAAAAAAATTATTTCGTTCACATTAAAAATTCGTTTCAGTGTTTCTCATTTTAAAGTATTCTTGTTTTTGAATATTAACATAAAAATAGGTTATTTGTTTGAATAGTATTTTTTCTTTAAAGAATAAATTTATTCTGTTTTATTTTATCCTCATAGTAAATGATATTTCCAGTGTCTTTCAACTATATACAAAACAGATTAGAGAACAATAGATAAATTGTTATAAATTGCAGATAATTGTTGACTAATTGATATTTATTTTCATAAAAATAAAAGTGAATATATTTGTGTGTTAGTGCTATAATCTAGAAAGCTGAAATTTTACATATATATTCAAGAAAATCTCTTTGTGTACACCCCAGGTGCATTTTTTTTTTACTTTTCCATTGAAAAGTTTTTTTTCTGTACCGTTCTTTTGTCAGAAAAGCATAGAAATATAAGTTTAATTATTATAGAAATTTATAAATTCGCATTTTTAAATTATTTAAAATGGAGATATGAACTCGAAACTTAAACAGATCTATGTAAAAAAGAATAAAGTTTGTAAGGACCTAGGGAATAAGTATCTGGTAACTTATCACTAATAAACTTACTAGCAGTAAAATAATGATTAACTTCACTGAATGACATTTGGCTAACACATAATGTCACAACTGTCGTTAGGCACCACCTTCAAATGCCAAAACAATAGCATATGGATCGAGACAACTTGTGCACATACTAACTTATTAATCTTTTATATCAGCTGATATTTGAATAATAGAATCAATAATTTAATCATAAAATCACAGTAGTATTGTACTTATCTTATCAGAATATACACATGATATTCTGTTATTATTAAATAAAATACTAAATAGTTTATATACTTTTGATAACTAAAATACAGCCTGTTTTTATATTTTAGGTTGTTTTGCAAAAGCATTTCAAAGAGCTCCTCGATCTATGACCAGTTCAATTGCATCTGCAACAGACATGTCAAGCTCTGTTTATACATTACCTGATGCCCAGCCACGTACTATAGTTTGTGTTTTTGAATTAACACTTGAAATTAAAGAGGAAGATGGCAAAGTATGTAATTGTAATTAGTGTAGTAGAATACAAAAATATTTTAGTGACTTATCTGTAATTGATTTTTATTTTATTGCACATGTAGGGTTCCTTCAGTGCTGTCTACAAAGATAGATCTGGATTTAAATTACGAACAAATTTAACAAAACAGTTATGTTTAAGTATTCACCAGTTATCGGATAGTGGTCCAAGACTCCACATCGAAAGGTGTTTCGGTGTTCTTGTCGCACCTGGACGCCACGTAAAACATTCAGATATGCAATTGCTTGAAATGGTATAATTATTAATTGATTTTAATTTCATAATTGTAAGGTACATACCTTTTTAATGTCAATTATCAATTGTTAAATTTTGATCCTCATATGGTAGAAATCTTCCTTATTTATTATATATAGAAAATCATTAAATGTTTTATACAAATATAGGTTTCGATGGGACCGTCGACAAGCGGAGATAATCATAGCTATGTTATATCCGGCCATTGGGATCCTTCAGAATCAGCATTCGGACCCCTTAATGTAGAAACACCTAAAGAAGTACAACAATATGTGACAGTAGCTGCCGATTTAGTTATAAGAGGGATTCCTGAACCAGTTCGATTTCTCATAGAAACTCCTGTCAAAGTATTCCCACAACATGAAAGATTTTGGTATTTTGCAAAACGGCAGCTAGTTCAACAATTTTTTTTGAACCTCAAAGAGAGTGTTATTCTTGACACTGGTGATATACAGTATGAAGTTTTAAGTCTCGAACCATCTGGAGAACTCGATCGAAATCGATTGAATTTGACGTTAAATTTATCTAGTCTTATACGTACTCCGAGTGTCAATTCAATCGATACGCTTACACCTAAAGAAGATTATCATTCTGGTAAATAAAATATGTTTAATTCAAATATTACTAAAATAAAGTCGTACACGATACTAACTTTATTTGAAAACATAAAACAATGGATTTTTTATTTCAGATGGAGATGAGCCTTTATTAAGTGGTACAGGTTGTGTATCGAAAGACTGTCCAGAAGCTGTTCTTGAAAGTTGGGGTGAAGTTCTTAATCAATGGGAATGTAATGGCAGTAGACCAAGGGGCTTAGCTCCTTTAGTAAGACATGGTGTTCCAGAAGCTCTAAGAGGAGAAGTATGGTTGCGATTAGCACAAGCGGATCATGATCAATTAATGATGGATACATATAGAATACTTATTACTAAGGTAGTGTACAGTTTCCATATTATATAAGTTACTTTCTATGTTTTGTAAAAACAAGTATATTTCAATATACATATAATATGTATTTATTCAATAACTATAAAACAAATTAAACAAATGCAAATAAAACAAGATTTTAAAATAATATTCAACTTTGTCTGTAGGAAAGTAGCTGTGAAAATGTAATTCAGCGAGACATAAATAGAACTTTTCCTGCACATGATTTCTTCAAAGAAGCTGGTGGTTTAGGTCAAGATTCATTGTATCGAATTAGTAAAGCTTATGCAGTGCATGATGCTGAAGTAGGATATTGCCAAGGCTTGAGTTTCTTAGCAGCAACTTTACTTTTACACGTAAGTAAAATATTTTGCTATCCGTGAAAAATAAACAACATTTATATCATTAACAGATGCCAGAAGAACAAGCGTTCTGCGTTTTAGTTAAATTAATGTATGATTATGGATTACGAGATTTATACAAAGACGGCTTTGAAAATTTATATATGAGGTTATATCAACTCAACAATTTAATGAAGGTGAATTTGAATATTATAAAATAAATGAATTAGTTACTAATCTTAAATCAATATTTCTTTAAGGAGCAACTATTACCATTATGGCAGCATTTTGAACTTCATAATGTTGAAACTCATATGTTTGCTTCTCAGTGGTTTTTAACACTGTTTACTGCAAGGTTTCCTTTATATTTTGTATTCCATATCCTTGATGTTGTTTTATTGCAAGGGATTGATACATTGTTCCAAGTAGCTTTGGCTTTACTAAATGTAAGTTATAAATAGACAGTAGAGATATTCAAGATAATCTTAAATACTAAATTAAATGATTTATTTTATTAATTTGATATAGATGTGCAAGAAGGAGTTATTACAATTAGATTTTGAAGGAATACTAAAATACTTTAGAGTAACTCTACCTCGTAGATGTAGAAATGAAGAGGTTGCACGAGCTGTTATGAAACTAGCTTGCAGTATTAAAGTTAAAAAATTAAGAAAATACGAACAGGAATTTATTGCTCGTAAAGGTAACCCACATGTTATTGTTTATATGTTTTGAATAATTTTCAAATTGTATTTTCCATTTTTCATATAATATTAGAATTTTTATCTTTCATTTTTATATATTATATCTTCATTACATAGTTGCAGATCTTATGCTAATTGTTTTATTATTTATTTACATTTTAAAATTAAACAAGTATATACGTTATATATTACATATGTCTTTTTAATAATTCTTTCTTTCTTTTTTTAATATTTCTTTAAAAATTATAAATATTTTTATTTGCATTTTTAGAAGAACAAGATAATGCCTATAACTATTCCAACGAAGTAGCAAGATTAAAAACAAATGCTGCTAAAGATGAAGAGCAAAGAAGGATTCACATCGAAGAAATATCTAGATTGCGAGCTGCATTGAGAGAAGCTGCAGTGAGACATGAAGCAGAATCAGCCCGAAACAGTACAATTATAGCTGAATATAAACAGATATGTAAACGCCTCGATGAACAAAATACCCAAACTAGAGCATCACTATTAGAACTAAGGGTAAATAACAATTATTATATAGTTTATGGTGTTTTTTAACGTTGCTATAAAATGATCATTGTTAGGAAAAGATTAAAAACTGTGATCGATGCAAATCAGTCATTAGCAACGAGTCATCATCAGCACCAGGAATTTCGACTATGATCGATCATCCTCTGGCTCCTCATCACGATTTGCGAAGTATTTCAGAAGAACAAATGCGCTCGTCTGAACGAATTAGAGAGCTCGAATTAGAATTAGCTCAAACAAAACTGGCTCACGTGGAAGCAGAATGTCGTAATCAGGTATTATTGTTATATATTCGGATATAATTGTTAGCATGTGATAGATGTCTATTTTTTATATAAAATTCATTTTATAGGATTTAACACATCAACTAAATTCCACATTGTCAGAACTGCAGACTGCTAAAAACTCGTGGTCGCCTTGGTTGAGCAAAACACTTAGCTCAATCAAAGAATATAAGAAAGACATTCCATTTCCATACAGTTCCAATATCAGTGGTCAGAGTTCAACATTACCGAACAATCACTCCACAGGTGCAACGTTTATCTCTCATATAAATGCACTTAGGAGGGACAGTGCACCACACAAGAACGACGTTGTAAATAGTGATCATCGTAGAGAATCAGCGCCTGTACTCAAAGACTCTCAGAGTTGCAATAGTTTTAAATCAGTGAACAATTAGGTAAGATTTAGTTCAGTTATTTTACCACGTGGAGATGATGGTTTTCTCCTCGAAAGTGAGCTTGTTTTAAAACACAATGTTTAAAATTATATTTGAATGAAAGTTGGTTTTATTTTAAGCGTAATTTATTTGAATATAGTCGATCCAGTAAATGAATGTATCATATCATGTATATCCTTATTATCATCATAATCATAATAAATTATACAAAATCACAGTACACCATTGAATCTAAACTTTAGTGGTTTAAACATTCCATCATTCTAAAGTCATTCAAAAGATGCCACAGAAACCATTTAGTGTAATATAAAACATTTAAACATTTAGAAATTGTATTTAATCACATATTTAAAAACAAAATTTTCAGTATGTAGACTTTTATTATTTAACAATCATGTGTATTTCAAGTAATTAACTGGAAAACTATTTGAATTATAGAAGTATAAACCCATTCCAATCTACATAAATGCGTGGATACATATACATTTATATACATACAGTCTGTAACAAAATTCTTAACATTTTAACTTATGTTTTCACTGCAAAAAAAGTGATCAATTTTACTTGAATATGTATATAATAATAGCTCAACAAATGAAATTTTTTTACTTACAAATTTTTAGCGAAAGCAAATACTAATTTTGAATGTATATAAAAACTCACATTCATCGATTGAATCGACTCTATTCACTCTAATAAAAAATACAACTTCTTTGCTTTATCAAGCATTAAATGAATATATATACATACATATATAATATTCTTAAATTTTACTTCATATGTATTTTACAACATTCATGCATTGTTTACACTGTACATATGTCATTCTAAAAATAATATCGCAATAGTATTAAAAAATGAAATACGTATTTCAAGCCATAATGTGTAAATTATTCATTTACGGCCATAATTGTCTTTTCGAATCGTTTCTCTAGTTAGTTTCAAAACTATTCACTAATCTCTACTTACCGATAAGATTCGAATTCTTATTTTGTTTCGATTAATAGCAGCTTAGCATTGTTCCGGTGATACTGAATTCTTCGTCTGTATCGAGACTCATCTTCAATGAATTATAGAATCAGTGTGAACGTTGAAATATAACATTGCAAAGTCATAACATTTGTCTGCTTAGCAGAGTTTTAGAATTTCAAATTGCATTCTGTTTTGTTTAGAAAATAATAATGTAAACAAATTGTGTAATCTATGGAAGCACCAAATAATTCTTAAAAATGTGTATGTCCAGCTTCTAAACTTACGGACTCTACATATTGTGTTTTTCCAGTTCACTTTATATGTACTTAACGAAAGTTAAAATATTTTTCATTATTCTTCAACGAATTTCGGTAAAGTCTATGATTTCTTGTGGTATTTCTATAAAGTATTAGGTGATTATTTTTTTCATATATTAATATGAAAGGAAGAAAATATTTTTTCATGCATCTGAGAACTTGTATGTTACAAACTATTTAAAATAAAATAATAAGGCACACAATGAAAAATATAAATGTATATAATATTCATTTCACATTCAATTATTGTAATCTTTCCGATCTTGTATTGTCATTGTTATCTGTTTGAAATAACATGATAATTCAATATATCATTATAATAATTCAAACAATTAAAAATTCTGTTTCAAAATCAAAAACAAATTGAATACCTACAATTGATTTATATTAATCGATTTTAAATTTATATAGACGTACTCATCTATAAAATATCTTAAACGATATCAAAGTATACCTTTAACTGTATGTTTAGATTGAAAATATGTTACAAAGATCGGACTAAGTATTAATATTAAATAACAAAAAATTATAAAACCTTTAGTAAGAAAAAATATTCAGTAATAATCACCTTCTATTAAAATTGTTTTCTAAGATACATCAATGGTAATGAAAATACTTTGAGATTCTTTTGAAATTATTCAATTATGAGTATTGATAATTCTCTAATATGTACAAGAAAAAATGCATATTATTACATCTTGTTCAAAAATAGACTTGAAGTCTCCTCTATGATAGTATTTTTGTAAATTGTCTTTGTATGTATTCTTAGTTTCTCTACCGTATAGTTTATTTGGGATTTCATTTCAAATTCTATTCACTCCTGGTAAAACGTAGGTAATTATGTCAAGTGGTTAAATGGATAAGTACAGTTTTATTTTACATGATAATTATGTTTTGTGATTCGATAACTTCGTCTTACAAAATGAACAGTGATTCAAATAGGAAGTTAAAAAATATTTGACTTAATAAAACCGTACTTATTTCACACTAGTGTTGTTTGTTAATGCATCGTTCAAAAGTCTTAGTATGGTGCACATGTAGGTCCAGTTCAGGCACGGAGCAGCTTCTAATATTCTACAGTCCTTCAGCTAAAATAAATTTCATTTTAGGTTCCAAATAGACACATTGTATGAACGGAACATAAGTACAGTTGTACTTTTAACTCACAATTCATTTTTAAAGCGAAAGAACAAATTTTCCCCGAAACAATAATTTCTTTTTAATTCCATCATTTTTGTTGTGCCATTGGGTTAAATTTCAAGCATTTCCAATAAAAAAATCAATCTTCGATTTTCTTGTTTATGTCAGTAACAATTTAAGATCGATTGATTTCTTATATATTCTCAAATATCAAAAAGTGATTACGTTTATTTTGTATATATTATTTATGTGATAGATTTATATTAAACATTTAATTATGATAGTTACAATTTGTTAATTAGAATCATCTTCGCAGAAACAATTTGTTATGTACATGTTATTTTTATATAAAAGTAATGGAAAAAGAACATTCCGTATTGAATGTGGTGTATTTGTTTTTTGAATTTGAAAAATTAATCAGTATAAAACATATTGTTTCTGACGTAGTTGTCTCGTTTAATTAAATATATTTAAAATATTCAATCAAAACTTATTGTGTTACCTATTTGAAAACTTAGTTATTTACTTTTATTATTTCATTAAGTAATTTACCTGACAGATATTATAAATGTTATACAATAAGAAAATAAACTTGCTTATTTGTTAAAAACTTTTTTTATTCATATATATACATATATAAATATATCTGTATAATTTTATAAATTGTCAAATACACTTTTAGTGTAAAAATTATAGCTCTTATTTTTTAAACCCCTATTTAACTTCATTTGTTTATAAGAAAATGCACTACATCACATTATGAATTATTGTATTTTTTCAAAATTCAATGAAAATTATTATCTTTTGACAGAAACTGCATCTTGATTAAAATAATATTAATGTTTAAAATGTGGATTTCCAAGCATCAAAAATTTCTTCTGTTTTAGTCAAAGTCTTGTCACTCTAAAAATGAAAATATATAAGCATAATGTTTTCTTACAAACATATTCAAGTTATCTACTGACCTTAACAAAACTGAACATCACATACTTCTCCATTTCTCGTCTATAAGTGCTGAAGAATGGACTTAATGGTAAACACTGCAGTTTATGATTCTTTATCAACCATTTTGCAAATCTAGAATCTTTGTATTCATCATTTTCTGTGCTTAAATCAATTTTCGATTCTAATGAAAAAAAAGCGTCTTATTACTTAATTTACTCTATTAATTAGTTTCATATCTTATGAAGTATGCCAATACCTAAGTTCGACCAGTCTGCTATTATGAAATTTCCACCATCTGGTATAACAGGCTTCATACCAATTTTCAATAAAGTCGCTGCTAATCGGTCGCGTTTCTCTTGCATTTCAATCGGCATTTTCTTAAAATAACTTTCATCTTGTCCAAAAATCGATATTTCTTTTTCATACATTATAGCTAATGCTTCCTGAAAGAATCATTTTTTATATAAATATTGGCATCTTTTTCATCAGAAACATCTTTCTGCTTCTTAAATGTGTATAGCAATTACGTGAATAAGTCGATTTTTGATTGATTTTCATTAAACTATAAAAATAAAATCTTATACAAAATTAAATCACAATGTTTTTTAATTATCACATTTTTACATTTTCTTTTTTATCAATATACTTCTGACACTGAGGCCAAATTCACTTTCATAAGTTAATTTCTCGCTCGTCCTACAATTCACAAAAAAAATCAGATCAAAAATGTTCAATAATTGATTAATTATTTTTGATAGTTATTTATACACATTTCTATGGCGATACTACCTTTTCGAGAGCGCTAAGGTAGAGAAAGATTTAATTTTAACGCTCTGAGGATGAGCACAATAAAAAATGATCAATAGTCATTGCTGAACATTTTTGATCAAAAAAAGTGTTTGTAATTTGTGGGACGAGTAAGAAATTCATTTGTGAAAACATCATTTTATAAAAAAAAAAGATTTTAATTTTAAATGATTAAGTGCAGTCACTTAAATGGTTTTTAATTTCTATTCAGTTTAATATTTTGATTGATGTTCGTATTTTAAGATTTTTTAAATTATATATTTCAATATTTATTTTATAAAATCGAATTGTTATTTATTTTATATGGAGCTCGAGTTAAGTGAAAAATACACATCGAATTATTTTTAAGGTTCAAAAAATGATTTACAATATATGGTTTTGTATTATCAAAGATTAGCAAGACTTTCTAGTTGGTCACTTATCAAACTAATAAAAATTCTATATATTTTGTTGTTTTTTAAATTCAAATGACACTTTTTATCAGTACTTGTTACATTAATATAAATATAAAAAAACATTCGATATAAAAAATATACTTAAAAGTTCCGTTTGTATTGGATAACAATGGTTTAATATTGCTACCAGTTTTATTCACTTGTTGCCAATATAATATATGAGGGCGTAGAACAGTGGAGCATTTAGGATTGATTTAATCTTAGGGGGAGCCGGGTCGAACGGATAAAAAATGTTTTAATGTGAATTCAGTAAAATTCATTAGGTTATAAAAATGTACATAAAAAATAAAATCCAGTTTTCTTTTCTTTTTACAAAGCTCTTGAATTATTTCAGTCGTGGTTACATTAATCTCTCTGTACATATGCTATAGGCAAAATTTGACTTTGCCCAGCCGCCCTTACCGAGCACCGTCAGTCAAAGTCCAAAGTAGAACCTCTACTCAGGGCTATACCTGCGCTTGGATGGGTCAAAAATGTGTGAGAGTGATCTAATTTTAAATTTATATATATTGACTAATTAAAGTCGGACTTTGACTGACGGCGGCCGAGCAAAGTCTGACTTTGCCGACAACATATATATATATATATATATATATAACAAATCCTGTCCGTTTAATCGTGATCGTTTCATAGTAGTTAAATAGGGTTTTAAAAAGGTGGAAAGTAAAAAATGAACTTTCACTGAAACATGTTACCGGAAGCGTTGCAAATATCTTTAATAAGTTATAGATGTTAGGATACATCATGCATTTTTGCATGGAGCTATTGCAAACGGTTTTTCAAAATTTTTATACCACAACTTAAATTTATAATTTTGTTTTGTTTTCTAGTGTTTTTTTCCCTTTTCCTTTGTGGAGTGCCAGGGCCCCTTGCCCCCATGGGTACACCACTGGCGTAGAATTTCAACAGCTATTGACCAATATATTTCAAGAAATAAATATATTGGGAATATAATAACATTCGCAATATAGTTTTTGGCACTGTGGTTAAGATTATTTTCTCAAATCAATTTTGTAATTATTACTTGTGCTTTATCGTTCTCAAAATATGTTAAACATTTTTGTTCAAATGTTTGTGGTGCGAATGAAAGAATTTATTAAAAGAAATAGACAAATTTAAAACTACACATATTGATTTGGACAAAGTCAAGTCAGGGAAAATAGCACAATTGCACTGCATCGTATTACATCAAATATAGAGTTCAATTACTAAAATTAGTTTATTCTAAACCTGGATTATTAATTAAATAAAACGTACTAAACATATCAATTCTATTGAATTCTCTTATATAGTAATGAGAATATTTTTTCATATAACATTTTCTTTAAAATAATCCTATATTTGGGAAGCAAGGCATGATTTACAAGTTTTCTATGACACTGTATTCATATGTTATTGAAAAACGTACTAATTACACGTAATGTGAATTTTATAATAAAAATATTGAATACTCTTGAACAGAAACATCGTTGTATATAATTGAGAATAAAAAAAAACTACATAAATAGAACAAGATGACTTGATAGATGAACATTATATGTGACTGTGGAAATACACGTTTCAAAGAGTAAAAAATGTCAATTAACATCGCGGTCTTGAAACAGCAAGTTTTAAGACCGTCAAGAAAGTTTCAAGAAGTGTTAAGAAAAGTTTAAAAATTTTGTATAAAGAACAATAAACGATATGTCGCTAATGACCATCTCTTGAAATCGATTCTCTTGACAAAAACTCCTAAAATCAAATTATATAAAAACTAAAATAGACCAGATGTGGCTTACCGGTCTGGCCGTGAACCATAACGGATGCAGATGAAAGTGTTCGTTGTATTTAAAAAAAAGGAATTTAGAAGAAAAATGTCAAGTCTGGTTCGACAGATTTAAAAAAAATCCTGCAGCACCATCTCTTGATGGGTGGTTGAGTTATGAAGCTCGAGATTTCAGCTATGGCCATCCAAAATTTCAATGCACTAGCTTGTCTGACATTAAATGTGACAGAACCTTATTGGTGCTAGTCGTAAAAAACACTATGAAACAAAGAACCAATATTCAGCCAAGTTTTAACCTGGACAAAACAGATGGCGAAACGTACGAGATGATGAAAAGTGTGTACGCTAGTGATTGGATCGTTCCGACATTTTTAGATGATATACTCGATTTCGTGATGGCAGGGAGGACATCGTAGACGCTCCACGAGCATCGAGGTTAAAAACAAGTACCTCCGAAAATGTGCCATAAGTATTTAAAATCTTTCGATTGGACCATGTCAACAAAACTCAGTGAGGAGCTCACTGCGATATCTAAAAGCACTATATATCAAATTCTGATTGAAGATTTGGGCAAACGGAAGGTCTGTGCACGCTTTGTACCGTACACGCTGACAGAAGACCAAAAAGTGGTTTGAGTGGAACACTGCAAAGACATGCTAAAAGCGGCCAATATTGCTCTAGATTTCATGAAAAATATCAAATAGGTGACGAAACATGATGTTTTCAATATGACCATTCACAAAGCGATAGAGTGTGAAATGTTAGAGCCCAGACGAGACAAAACAGAAGAAAGTGGACATCCAGATGATCCGAATTAAGGCATGAAGACATGTGTGAATCCTCAACCTCACCGTTTTCGTCGTCCACAAGGAATTCATACCGGAAGGTCGAACAAACGGTAAATGCTGCTTATTATTTGGGTATTCTGAATCGTTTATGGAACAGTAATTAAGTATTTAGTAAGGTTAAGTAAATTTAAGTATTCTTCAAATTTGGCTTTAATACTGAGATCAACTTGAATACTGAGAGGTCTTGGTCGATAATCGCTTCTGCATGATAATGCACCGGCGCACAAATACAAGATTATACTCGATTTCTTGTCCAAAAAATGTATCACAGTGCTCGAACACCTCCCATATTCGCCTGATTTAGCTTCGTGTGACTTCTGGCTATTCCTAAAACTCGAGTTGATGAAAGGAAAAAATTACACCATTCAGTACATCCAAAAAGTTTCGACCGCGGTTTTAAAGGCGATTCCAAAAACGGAGTAAAGTGACTGTTTCTATATTTTTTTAAATCGGTTCCAGCGCTGTATTTACTCAGAATGAATGTATTCCGAATAAAAACAAAAAATAATTGACGTTCTGTGTTTTTTTCGGTACTATTCACACCAGACCCTGGATAGATTGTGTATGATCATAGACAAACATTGTTGGAACCGGCTTATACATGTAGTGTGCCTGGAAAATCCAAAATGTTTCCAAAATTCAGAAATTGTTTTGCATATTACATGTTCTGTGTATATGAATACCCATTAAGTTTATCCAAACGATTCAATTCATTTTTATTGTAATGTTAGAAAGTAGTAAACTTAAAGAGTGAAAGTTGATTTTATTTTTTTCAAATGTATTTTTTAAAAAAATGTCATATGTTTTAAAAAAATATATAAAAACGCCTTTTATTGATCAAATATAATTTTTTCTTTGCAAATAATCGCATGAAAACATATTTACACAACGCATGTTCCGAATTGTCGACAAGCAGATTTATGTTTATCATTCGTTTTATAACAATAATAAGAAATAAAATTTTATTTTCACAAATGAATCCTCCATTCATCACACAGCCCACAAAAAATGTTTGAATAACAATCAATAATTATTTATCTAACAATTTTGACCAAAAAAAGTCAGTTTAGCCACGATACTTGAACTGTATTATAATAAAATACGAGATGATTTATTAAATTTTTTTCTTTAATCTGTCAGAATATCAAATACCATTCTTTGTTTGAACCAATTTAAGATTTTCTTATTGAAAACAAAATAAAAAAAAACACGTTTTGTTTGTAATTAAATTTAAATAACTAGCATTTATTTAAAAACGCTAGTCATTTGTCAATTACGCTGATAGTGTGACATTAATGCTGTTTTTTTCTGTTATACAGATTAAATCATCCTTATAGATTTTCAATTGGTTTTATGACGTATTGTCAGCATACATACACACTTGTATATTTATATATATATATATATATATATATATATATATATATATATATATACATACATGCAAACATACATTAAATAAAATATATATTCATATGTGCTAAAAAGGTGCCAAAGACATAAATGTTATAAACGTTTGTCAGTTACTTGTACGATTTATTAGTGTGCTACATTTAAGGTGTTAGTCAGTAAGTATAACAAATATTACTTTATCATTTTATTGATATTGAATATGATTTTATTTACTGTTTCTTTTATAATACCGTTTCACTATATTCTTTATTTGACATTTACGAAATCATTTTCTTGCGTGCCAATGTTTATAAAGTATATATTTTATTTAATAAATACCCTTAATTAGTGGATATTGGGATTTGAATTATGAATTAACTTTTAATAATATAGTGGAATTCGGTTATTATAATCACGGATAATGTTATCAATCGACTATTGTTATCATAATCACACGATGCAGACAAACGACATACAGCACTTGATAAGTTTTTCTAATAAATTTTATGTTGTTTTCAAAAACAGTTATAAGAAATGTAGCATATATAAATATGTATCGTTGTATTAAGTGTACAGTTTGTGATAAATATTAATTG
Organism: Acanthacorydalis orientalis; assembly: GCA_034766995.1. Lineage (NCBI taxonomy): Eukaryota > Metazoa > Arthropoda > Insecta > Megaloptera > Corydalidae > Acanthacorydalis > Acanthacorydalis orientalis. Next base: position 9,043,545 of record CM068319.1, on the reverse strand, counting down.
GACAAATGTCAATTGTTTGTAATAAATTTAGTTCAATAATGAAAATTTTATGTCCTCTGTTTAATGTTATCAGTCGGTTATTGTTATCAAAAATTGCAAGCCACAAACCGATCATAATAAGCGGATTCTACTGTAGTACACTAAAAATCTAATGACAAAAATGTGTTTTCCGTGTGAGAGTAAGTCGCAGTATTTGAAGAATACTTAATAGATAAGTTTTTTTTCTTAAAGAGGATTAAAACAATAATAAAAAAAAATGTTTTTATATATAAATATCTATAAATAACTTAGTGCGTCATGAATTACACAAATACAGAAAATAGAAACTGTAAAAAACGCAGTTCTCATATCTTTTGTATTATTTCCCCAGGTTCGAATTTAAATAACTATGAATTTAATTACGTTCAAATATATTTCTTTTTATAATGATTTCGAAATATAACTGTTATAGATTAATTATTTTTCCTGTCAAAAATATTCAATAAATTATTATTGTATATTTTTGATTGTCGCTTATGCGTCATCGTCATTATAACGTCAAGGTACAGAAAAATCTATCTTCAAAATATTGATTCGTTGAAAATTATTAAAACATTGTGTAAATGCTGTGAATTATTGATATTTATAAGATTTAATGAAACAATAATATACCATAAATAAGATGTATTTGTCTGCTCATTAAGAAGTTTAAGATAAACATACAAATCAACTTTTATAAATATTCATATACTTATCAGTTATGATTTTATTACAATACTTTTCAGTACAGTTAGTTAATTAGTTGTTTTGAGTTTAAAGGCTTGTCGACAGCTAGCATCATTAGCGTCCGACTTTTCGGTCACTATCACTTATGGCGGACATCACTGTTTTGCTATTTAAGTCACTTCTGTATGATAACTGATTTCAATGACATTATTAATCACAAAATAAAGTCTAGAGTCCTTGTATACTTTATTGTTCTCAAATATTACATTTTCACAATTTTGACAATTTTGGCAAAATTTACTTTTACAAATGAATTTTTCATTCATTCCACAAATCACAGTATCTTCTCTGATCGAAATTGTTCACGGAATGATTATTTATCGTTTTTTATTGTTGCTTAGACAATTGACAATTTAATAGCAATGCCATCATTCTCACAGCGTTAAAGTACAAAAAACCTTCACCATTGCATATATTTTTGTATATTTTAGCAAATATTTAGGATACTGTCATCACGATTGAAATGCGCATAAGTAATAATTAATAATCATTTATTTAATAATTTTGATTTGAAAGTTTTTCGTCGTTTGCGAATCAAGTGAAAAATTGCTCTTATTTTCTTCTTTTCCATCTTTAATTCAGTAGCCCAATTTGTAGCAAAATTATTATTGTATTAAATTATTTGTAGCAAAATTATTTGTAGCATTATTATTATTAATAAAACCAAAGTCGATATTATCAAAATGCAGATCGAAAAATGCACATTAAAATGATATTAACATGAACTGCCAACCTAATAGTTTTGTATTTATAAATAATTTGTTGCCATGTAATGATATGCAAAATATTAATCAGTTATATATTACGACGATGAAATAAAGAACTTATATTATTTTTTTCATCGAATATTGCAAGGAGATGTCATACAATTATACTATGTTTTATCACAGTCTCTATTACGTTCATTGCAAATTATACAGCGAGCTAGAGTCCTCTAGAAAAAAGTCCTTTGATTGCGTGCAAAGACACTCATTCACCACCTGTTGCACTTCTTCATTAATCTTGAAAGTCTTTCCACCAATTGCTTCTTTGAACGATCTAGAAGTGGTAATCACTTGAAATGAGGTCTGAAGAGTACGACAGGTGAGGAAGACACTCGAAGTGCAATTCCTCAGTAGTCCATTTTAGATTTTTTTTCTTTTGTAGAATTTTAGAGCACTACATGTCCAAGGGAAACATTATCATGAGTGTCACATATTCAGTTCTCTTCAGGAATCTTCCTTGATGTGTAATCAAATGCAAACAAGGATTTCTAAGTAATGGTTTCTTGTTATAATACAACGATTCTCGCCATACAACGATGACGACTATCGATAAACTGTACTTTAAGTAACTTCATCACCGTCTGTACGCTCTATACCTCGCTCCAAACGGTTATTGCCTCTTTAAATCACTCAAAGAAGCAATTAGTAGAAAGTCTTTCGAGTTTGATGAAATATTGCGCTGGACAAAAAGTAATTGCCTTTTTTTTCCTATGTAAATGAAAGGCGAATTTTTCATAGGAAACAAAAACTTTATTAAACAGTATATTGTCCATTTTGTTCGATTACCTTTTGCCATTTTTCAGGCAACTTCATGATTTCGCGCTCAAAATAGTATTCATCTTTTTCGTCAAAAAACAGTTCCAAGAACGATTTGACATCCTCCTCATCAGTGAAGATTTTACCTTTCAAGGCGTTTTGCAAAGAACAAAACAAAGAGTGATCTGATTGTGCCAGGTCTGATGAATATGGTGGATGTGGTAACACATCCCATCCAAGCTGCAACAATTGTTAACGAGTTGTCTTTGTTGACCAAACTTGTATGTGTTCTAGCATTATTCTGGTGAAACACAACACCTTTGCAATTCCTCAATTCTGGACGCTTCTGTTTGATGGCATCATTTAATTTATCCAGTTGACGATAGTACACGTACGAATTAATGGTTTGGTTCCTTGAAAGCAGCTCAAAATACACGATACCTTTAAAATCCCACCAGAATGATATCTAACCTTCATTTGGCGAATATCTGCTTTTGATGTGCTTTGAGCAGGTTCATCACGTTTGCTCCACAATATTTTTCGTTCGATGTTGTTGTAGATGATCTATTTTTAATCGCCTGTTATCATACGTTTAAAAAATGGATCGTTTCCTTCACGTTTCAAGACCGAATTGCAAATGTCAATGCACTTAGTGAGATGAATTTCTTTGAACTCATGTAGTACCCAAATATCGACCTTGCTAACGTATCCAAGTTGTTTTAAATGGTTTTCAACGCTCGATTTCGATATGTTAAGATTCTCATCAATTTCTCGTGCCGTTAAATACTGATTCGATTCGATCAATGCCTTTATTTTGTCATCATAAACTATGATCGGCCTTCCTGAGCGTGGTGCATATTTAACATTAAAATCTCCAGACCGAAATTTAGCAAATCAATTCTGACACTGCCGTAGTTTTAAGGCATACACATCATATAACTTTTTATGTACTCGCACAGTGATTTTTTTCTTTTCGGAAGTAATACTGAAAAATGTGACGAAAATGTTCCTTTTGATTTTCCATTTTGAAATCGACGGCAAACAAACAATTATTAACGAATCGTGCACTTTATTTTTCTAAAACAAGTTTGAACTGTCAGCTGTCAAATTACATAATGATTTTGCGGTTTAGAATGAAGTTAGTTACATTTCGGGGCATGTACATCTGTTAAAAAAATTCAATTACTTTTTGGATAACCCAGTACAATAAGTAGTGCATAAACGATTGCGCATGCACCCAAAATACTTTTTTCTAAAGGAATTCAGGCAGTAGTTACCCACCGGAGAACTTGCACTAAACGCATTGGAGTGTATATTGAAAAATAATACAATTATATGACACGTTTTTGCAATAAACGATAAAAAAAATAATAATTGAGACTTCAATTTGACTCACTCACGTATTTTGTACAATATCGGAGAAAAAAAATATAAATGTTTACCTGAATAGGCGTATAACCAGTATACACACAATTTTGATGTATCATTTGCAAATTAAATAATAAATCCGACGACCCATATACCAAACCATTTTTCCATCCATACGCATTAAAAGTCGTACCAAGGGAACATACTGTAAGTGTTCTTTCCCACATTTCAGGCAGAGAAGCTAAAAACATTTCGATAACAAACAGTAAACATTTACGAACAAACGAATTTTTGAAATTTGTAAACCAAAGCACATTGTTTGCTATTAAAAAAGAGTTTCAGTTTTGAAATCGTTATTTCATCAGAATTCTTGGACTGTAGCTAAATTAATTTTTATGAATGAATTTTCGTTCACACCACAAACTGCATAAAAAAGTTTTGATCGAAATGTTCAATAATTAATTATTGATCATTTTTAATTGTTACTTATTTATATTTCGATTGGGATACCTTCATCCTCAGAACATTAAGGTATAAAAAAAACTTTCATACCTTAAAAGGGTTTCCCTTACCTCAGCGCTCTGAGAATGATAGCATTGCCATTATCTATTATCTATTTATGCATAAGTAACAATAAAAGGTCAATAATTAATGATTGAATATTTTTTTTTATCAGATTTTTTTGTAGTTTGTGAGATGAGTGAAAAAATCATTTATGAGAATCTTTATTTTATCTTAATACATTTTTGCGCCGAAAAAAACTCCCATATGCAGTCGATGAACAATCCTGTATGTGTCCTAGGCTTTTGATTTTTTTTCTAGAAAGGAATAATCACGAACAATAAACAAATATACCGTTAAGAGGCTAAATATCTCCGCCTCCTCAGATAAGTTTTATAATTATTGTGACAGGCAATTTAAGAAGTTACCATTTACATTGCATCATGTAAGGATTGATGTAAAAACATTTGGGACCTATAAAAGTTCATTTGATTTAGTTTGATCCTGTATGTGTATTAATTTTACACATTTACAAAAATTGTTGCAATGGGAAATATATATATATATATATATATATATATATATATATATATATATATATATATATATATATATATATATTCGGAATATAGATAATTCAATTTAGGATTCCGCATGAAGTATTAAACAAAAATAAAAAAATCATGTTATATTCTGTTTAGTATTTTAGTTCAGTTCAATATTAAAATACAATTGAACTAAAACTAAATAAAAAATAAAATGATTTTTTTACTTTTTGCGTTTTTTCTAATACTTTCACGTGGAAGCCTAAAGTGAATCACCCTATATATATATATATATATATATCAGTTTGGTAATGTATATAAATTTGAAGATCATAAACCGCAATTATTTTCCTAACGACCATATATATATATATATATATATATATATATATATATATATATATATATATATATATGTATATGTATATATATATATATACAGTGACTCCTATAAGTATTCATATCTCAATCACTAATACACTTTTTGATTCAAAATTAAAGAAAAGGTCAAAAGTTATACATTGTCGTTAATTTTATTAATAATTTATGTACTTACAGATAATATAATTAAAATTTGAACAGAAATAAATAAGATGTATTTGAGAAAAAAATTACATTCTTGACTAGTTCACAAAATTGTACCACAAAAGTATTCATACATTGAACTTAATAATGTTTGATCTGTTAATGTTTAAATTAATTTAATATTTTGTTCAACTATCCTTAGCCTTTATTGCTGCTTCCAAACTACGTTTCATACTCTTGATTAATTTCTGTGTTGTATTGATGTAAGTATTCTCACAAAATTTTATTTTTTAATGTTTCTTTACTTGAAATTTCGTGAATTCTTAACTTTCTCTCAATTTTTACCCATAAATATTCAATTGAGTTCATGTCCGAGCTTTGAGTAGATGTTCCTAAATTGTGCGGGGTGTTATATAAAATCCACCCTGATTAATAGTGTTGTGTGCCTAGGGTCATTGTCTTGTCGGAAACAATAATTATTTAGAATCCCTAATTAAATGGCATTTCATCCAGCGATGCTCCAGTGCTTTTACGCCGTCTCGGAAATCCCTTTCTTGGAGATCCTCAAAATAACAATTCACTATTGCTATCAGTGCTTTATCTGACGAAAATCGCCTACCAACAAGGATTTTTTTAACTTTTGGGAACAGATGAAAATCTGAGGGGGGCAAATCTGGAATAATCTGAATGGGGCAGTAAGTCGTACTTCAATTCAGCGAGTTTTGCCATAGATCCAACAATTGTATGGGGACGTGCATTGTTCTGATGGGTTTCTTTGATAAACCTGGTCCTTTCTCACGAATTTTTTGATCGAGTAGATACAAAAGTTTAGCATAATACTCTCCCGTTATCGTTTAATCCTTTGGAAAGTAGTCAATTAACAGGACCCTTAAGCATCCCAAAAAATGAAGCTATAACTTTTCCAGCGGATAAAAATGATTTTGCTTTTTTTGGTGGCGATCACCATGGTTCTATTGTTGTTTTGACTGTGGAGTGTAATGGCGAATCCAAGTCTCGTCTGTAATGACAAATCGGTGGATAAAGTCAGTCGTATCCCTCTTAAATCGATCGAAACAGTCTTGGGAAATTTGCACTCGAATGCGTTTATGATCAATTGTCAACAAACGCGGCACCCACCTTGCCGATAGCTTTTTCAAACTTAACTCTTCATTTACGATCTGATACACGCGTTCATCTGAAGCACTCACAACCTTAGCAATTTCGGATACCTTCGATCGCCGATCCTGTAAGATAATATCGTGCACTTAGTGAATAATGATTTCTTCTGTCGTTGCAATTTTTGGATGTCCAATACGAAGGTTATCTTCTAATCTTGCACGGCCACATTTAGATTCAGCTGCTCACTTCTTTACCGTTGTATACGAAAGTGCACTATCACCCAGTACATTTTTCATCTCATTAAAGATTTCTGTTTGCGTTAAGCCTATTTTGACAAAAAACTTCACCGCACGATATTCAACTTTAACTATTTCAACAACGGCACAAAAAGAGCTTTATTTAAATTGGTTTGCAAGAAACTGCTTGACACATTAATTATAGACTTTCAGGTTATGTATAAGATGGATATCGCTTTTTAATACGCCACAAGTATTTAAAATATTACCGCCACTTATCTGTTAAATCGCGAATTATTCAAATCATCGTAGTACTTTTGGCCCTCTATCTAAATTCACGTTCACAAATGAATTTTTTCATACACTACAAACCTTACCATTTTTTTGATCAAAAGTGTTCAATAATTGCAAGAATGATTACTTTTGATTCCTGTTTATGCGCGTTTCTATGGCGATGCTATTATATTTACAGAGTGCCAAAAAAGAAATAAAAAAGATATGTATTAAGATTTTTCTGAACTTTGTCACTCTGTGGATATTGGAATCGCGATTGAACACTTATTAGAAATGTTTATGAGTTATGAAGTCCATTTGTGAAACTACACCTACAGTCGTTTATAGTAAATGTCTATTTTTAATTCCACACTTATTTTATAATGTGTTAGCAAAAACAAAAAAAAAATACAAAATATTAACGTTTAAAAATTATAAATTAGGTTAAATACAACATATTCAGTTAAAAGATCTTGCCACAAATACCATTAAACAAGAAGTGTTGAAGCGTTGATGGTGCACTTTATACCAGTACCATTTGTATTAAAAATGTTACCTGGATTATAGAATTCGCAGCAGTAAACGTACGTACATGCAATATTCCAAAGTTTTTTATTATATAACTTGGTCCATGCATTATGCCAATTTTCCATCCAGTCGCATTCCACATTATTCCACAAGAATTTATTGTCACTGTTAAGTCGCGCATACCAGAAAACGAAGCTAAAAAGTGTTCGTTTGTATGAATGAGATTTTTATTAACATGCCTTCCAAGATCGTAATTGATTGAAGAACTGAAGCTTAATTAAGATTAACCTTTTGTATAATAGTGTGATTTTCAAATGTTTAAGTCACTTAGAAAATGTGCACTGACTGAAAAAAATATTAGCACAGTTAAGATTTTGAGAAATAAATATTTTTAACTTCTGTAACTGAAATTATTTTATTAAAATATTTTCATTTTTATGTCTATATGCTTATTATTATTTGATAACATAAAAAGAAAACATTTTACTTCGATAAATTAAAAAAAGTATTCACAAACTAAAAAAACGTCATTCTTTCTGTGGAAAAAGTATTGGCACAACTTTGATTTTTTATCGTTTATTTTCACTAAGATATCGTGTACACAACAGTACAATTTCTTTCATAAATACAAGGAATCGAAAATTTCATATTATGATAAATTTTGAAGATGTGATAGTTGTATTTTATAAAAAGTTTTAAGCAAATATTAAGTATTCTAAAATATGACCGGAAAAACTTAAAGAAATCATATGTCTGAAAGATAAATCATTTTTAATTTGCATTCGAAATGGGAATCGTTTTTGTCTGTTGAAAAAATTGTCAGTGAAAGTAGATTTACAATTCTGAGCATAATCAAACGATTTTAAAAAGAAAGAAATTGAGAAAATCATCCAAGAAGTGGATGCTCAAGAATCCTTTCTTATAAAGAAAAAAGAGCCGTGATCAAAATTATTAAAAAAAATCAAAAACCATTTCATTAGATATATCGGCACAATTAAAAGAAAATTTCAACAGAATTGCTACCTTTATAGCAGTGAAAAATATTATTCATTATTCTAGTTACGAGGGTAGAATGATAAGTACTCGTTTTTGACAAAAAACACAATTTTATGAGCAAATTCTTTTTTATTTTTCAAGGTAATCTCCCTTTAGCTCGATCCACTTAGTTTAACGCATTTCGAATTTTTTTATCCCTTCCGAATAATACGGTTTTATCAAACTCAAACTGAATATTAGTATGGCGAAAGGTTAGGATTGAATTAAACAAAGGGAATCTATTACCTATTGATAAACATGATGGTGATGGGATCATGTCATGGAGTTTCATGGCGGCACCTGGTGTTGAGGAACTTATGTTTATTTACAGATAATGGATAGAATAGATTATATGCATATTTTGAAGAATAATCTAAATAAAAATGCCGAAAAGCTGGATCTTATAAATGATTTCTATTTCCATTAAAATAAAGATTCTAAGCACATCACATATATAGTGTGGAATAGATTTTATATAACATTCCTTAAACATGTCCTTGTAATTACCTGATATACGAGGCGTAATCAAAAATTAATTAATATTCACAATACTTTTTGATCACTCATCGTAAATCCCATTGAGCATTTGTGGAATATACTAGATAAAAGAATAAGAAAACACCATATTAATAATAAAATCCAATTAAAAGAGGTGATTACAGATGGATAGAAAAAATAGGACAGGAAATGCCAAAAAATATTTTTATCCCTGCTAAACCGGATAAAGGAGATGATTCGAGAAAAAGGATTGCCAATACATTACTAACTCTAATATTTAATTTATTAATTTAAATGTTATTGAAATTGTGCCAATACTTTTTTCGCAAAAAATGTAGTTGTTTTACTAAATGAAAATATTTTAATTTATTGATTTAAAATTGTTAATTTTTTATGTTATCGAATATAGAATAAATACTGAGATGTAAAACAAAAAATCAGTAAAATAATTTAAAATATTAGTTATATTTGAAAATCTTTACTGTGCCAATACTTTTTTCGGCCAGTGTATTTCTCTCACTTCTGAATAAATATGTCTTGAATATTATACGAAGTGCACCATGAAACAAAGAAGATTGAATGACTTTTCTTACGCAATATTTTCTAAATAACTAAATAAATTACAAAGTTGTTTGGCATAGTTTTTCGTGGGTTTAAATAGAGCTCATATGTTTGTGTAAAATGGGTTTATCATCTTTGCCTAAAAATATGTGATACGAATTTAAATTAACGTGTAACATCAGATAAAAATCTGATGTAATATCAGATCTGATATCAGATTTTATCTGATGTATTATCAGATAAAAATCTGATGGATTTATTAAAAAATTAAATCCATCAAAGATGCAACTCAAACATTGAAAAATGTCTACAGAGATACAATAAAACTCCGTGATTTCCTATTTGAGTAGCATAATTTCATTCATTATGATTTCTTTGTAGTTTACAAGGCGTATACAATGATTCAAAATCTGGTCGAATCAAAACTACAAAAATCAATGAAATAGTTTAAAATTTGATTGCCGTTTGATTATTAGAATAATGTTTGAAATACTTAATATAAACATGGAATATATTTATAGGATTTTGGTCGAGGGTTTATATGTAAGAAAAGTGTGCTAAAAAAAGGGGTCAAAAGTTCTAATGTACTAACAAGATAAAAAGATAAAATCAATTCTAATCTTTTTGAACGAATTAAAGAAGTTACTAAACAATGTTATCGAAGGTAGCAAGTCATGAATATTCCAATACGATCGCTAGACTAAAAAACAATGCATCCGGTGGATAACGATCACCTTTCTTGGCAGTGGAAGGTAAAATGTCGACTAAAAATGAAAACAATATTGATTATATTTTTAAAGACATACAAAAGACATTGTGCTATGAGATTTGTGAGGCAAACGGTCTACAAATCCTTTCACTAGATGTTCTGTAAAATAATTTTGTCATAAAAAACATAATTTGTGGCCTTACAAATTATTTCTTTATTACAATGAGCCTTATATTCGTTCAGGATTATCATTGAAGCAAAATTTGAACCAAGAAACATATCATAACAATGAAACACCCATCCTATTTGTCAAATCTAACCTGTTGTGATTTTTTAACTGAACCAGTCGTGAGTTTGAAAAAAACTCACTTTTCCAACATGGAACACATATAGAGTGTCTCAGTGGTGCACTCAGGATTTAATCTTAAGAGGGGGGAGAGTAAACAGATAAAAAAAAATTAAAAGGAATTCTATAAAATTCATTAGGTGATTATAAAAATTTATTTGAAGAATAAAATCCAGTTTGCTTTTCTTTTTACAAAGCTCTTAAATTACTTCAATCATGGTTACATTAATTCCTCTGTATATACTCGTATATAGTGGATAGTGGTAGGGGATTACATTAACCTCTCTGTGTATATAGGATCATTTTCGCACGATGATTATGTTTTGTTTTCTAGTGTTTTTTTCTTGTTCCTTTGTGAGGTACCAGGGCCCCTTGTCTCCCCTTGGGTGCGCCACTGGTATCTATATAGATTTTTATTTACTTTTTAAGTTGATTTCTTATTTGAAAAACCGTTTGTACTTTCAGTATATTTAAATGTGATCAATAAATTATGGATATTCAGTATTATTTTCTTTGTTAAAGTTTGTGTCAATTTCTTAATGCATTTTTTAAGAAGAATAAAGAACTTGATTGTTATTCATTTGATGTACTATAAAGGTTAAAATTAAGTCAATATGAAAAAAATTCATCGATATGTCTGTACAAATCAGTGAAAGATAAAAACAAAGAAAAAAAATAAATATATTTGAATAATTCAGCTAGTAAAACTAATTTCGGATTACTTTTGAGCAAAGCACATACAGAAAACAATCATTTTTTTATATAAAATACAGTTTGTAAAAGAAACATAGAACAATTTTCATATGAAGAATTCGACGAATGGAATTTAAAAAAGAAAATCACGAGAAAATATTTGCAGGAAGCATTAGATTTAGCAAAAGAAGCGAAGAACATTCCAGATGAATAATTTTGAATAAATGCAATTACCTGCGTCATTGTAACAGCAATTGAAAAACTGTACTGATGTATTACAGTCATATTAAATAAAATATATGATGGTCCAAACGCCCAACCGACTTTCCATCCAGTTGCATTAAATGTCACCCCAAATGAACAGATTGTCAGTGTTCTTTCCCACATATTAGGTAAAGACGCTAAAAATGTCAATATTGTTCTGGCACTGTGGCTAAATCACTTTCACAAATGAATTATTTTCTCACTCCACAAACTCGAAAAAAAATTTCGATCAAGAAGGTTCAAAAATTGATTATTGATTAACTTTGAGTTTGTACGCATTTCGTTAGTGATGGCATATAATCATCTTCAGAGCGTTAAAATACTGAAAAAAATTATTTTGATTGTTTTTTATATCTTAAAATTTTGATTCCGATGACATCGCCATGCACAAAAATAATAATCAGAAATGATCAATAATCATTTATTGGCAATTTTTGATCATAAATTGCTTTGTGGCATGAACAAATAATTAATTTATGAAAATGCTAAAACTTTTTTTACATATACAATCGGAATATATTTAAATTTTGCATGCAAGTCCTTGCTTATATATATATATATATATATATATATATATATATATATATATATATTTGCGTGCGTGTGTGTATGTGTATGAATATATATATACATGCATATATATATATATATATATATATATATATATATATATATATATATATATTGAGACAACTATTTAATCCTACTTAAACTTTTGGTCACTAAATATAAAATATTGATATTTTTGAACAGTAGTTCTTTTTGATACACGATGACTCTTCCTTCTCATTACTTTATATAAATGATTCTGCAGGGAGGGAGAGAGAGATAATAATTATATTAATTTCGTTCTAAAAATTCGGAATAGAAGATTAAGAGTAAGTTTCAAAAAAGTACGAATATTTATACAGGTTTATTAGTCTCTCTTTCTCTCTATCTCTCTATCTCTCTCTCTCTCTCTCTCTCTCTCTCTATATATATATATATATATATATATATATATATATATATATATATATACATATATAAACATAAATGGACAGATAATAAACTGATAATTTAACACTATGCTAGTCATGAATTAATAGATCGTCTTTAAAAAAGACCAATTTATATGAACCAAATGAAAGACCAAATATATGAACTCTATAAATATAATTTGTAATATTTACACTCTGTGCACGTGTATCCCATATATATATATATATATATATATATATATATATATATATATATATATATATATATATATATATATATATATGTATATATATGTATAGATATATATATATATATATATATATATATATATATATATATATGCACACAATTTGAGCATTAGTCGTTTAATATTCTTACATCACAATAATAATTGTAGGCAAATATGATGTAATATTGATTTTTATGCCTGTACATAAATTTTCTAATCAAATATTTTAATACTAATTCATAACTAATTCACACATGATTACATTTTTTAGATGTTCTAAATATATATTTATACAGGGGACACACATTTAAATTCAACGCTTGGAATTTTTTCCTTAATATTTGAAAATATAATATCGAAAAAATACATTTCAAGCACTGTGTGTAAATTTACTTTTCCAATTGTATTATTTCTCTTATATCACAAATCATAAAAAAATGTTTGACTGTTGTGTATTTATAATCGCAACGTTTTTATGATAAAAAATGTTCAATAAATTTATATTTATTGACCAATCGATCGTTTTTGATTGTTTTTATATGCATTTAGAAAGCAATGCGGCCATCCTCAGAGTAGCAAAATACAGAAAAATCTTTTTTCTCTATCCCAGAGTTCTAAAGATGAATATAATCCGATCTAAATGCACATAAAGAAGAATCAAAAATGGTCAATTGGTCAATAATCACTTATTGTATATTTTTGATTATAAAAAAGTTCTATTGTGGTTGGAACAAGAGAATAATTCATTTAAGAAAATAAGATCGATATATGAGGTAGAAAATTTTTCCAAAGTAGTTGATATAAATTATTCATTAAAGTCATAGATAAGACTAGAGGATCGCGGCGCCTGCTCGTTGTGCAATACCCCCCCCCCCCGGAGAAGGAGATTTTAGTCACTGCTCAGTAACTCTCTCTCCCCTCACCAAACAAATAACAGAAATTAACATATCATACAAATAATCCGCATAAAATGTAGGTCGTAAAATTTTTGTTAGGAAAATTTATAAAAATTAACATAAAAAAATACAATGTTAAAATGTCTAACAATTTTTTTTACTCTAAAGCTCAGTGATTACAATATTTTGATTAAATTTCTTATTAGTTTTACACTGAAATCGTATATCATGTGACTGATATCAACCAATCAGAAAAGAGACCACGTGGTCGATATCAACCAATCAGAGAACGACTAAAAATCACGGAAACGGTATCACTGAATCATTTTTATAAAATATAGAAAGATTACTTTTAAAACACTTTTATGCCTTATAAATAAAAGATATACCAAATTTTACATAAGATGTTTTGTAAACTTTTAAACGTATACTTGCATGTAATGCCATTTTTTCTGCCTCTCTTTTATACACACACACACACATATATATATATATATACATACATACATACATGCATATAGATATGAAATTCTTACCAATTCGTAAGTGCTTCTCAGGTGGATAAACAAACCATTCGTAACATTCGTCAGATAAACATAACACATTCCATTTCTTGCACAGGTCTGCAATAGTTTCTAATTCTTTCATCGTAAATATTCTTCCTATATATATATTCGGTGTACTCAAAATAATCATTTTAGTTTTAGCGTTGAATGCATTCTCTAATTGTTCCATATCTAATTTGAAATCTGATGGAGATATTGAACCATTAGTTTTCTCCTAAAAAAAGGATTAAATTGTAAAAAAAATGTAAGCTCGCATGCTCAGACACATTTTCGAGATTTTTTTTAGAAGCTTATATTTATAAATTAATTTCCTAAAATCGTGTTTACAATAATAAATGTTTACGTTGTGCGTTGTATTTACAAAAAATGTATGCGTTGTGGAATATGGAAGTATGTGGAAAGTATTTAAAAAACGCAAAAGTTAAAAAAAACAAGTTATCCCCCATTTAGTACTTTAGTTCAATTGTACATGTGTCCCAGATTAAAATGCCCTTTTGTTTACCTTGCAACTCTAGAACATGTCGAGGAGAAAGGGTGTTGTTGCGGTAGCATAGTTTTGCGAATTTCAGTCGTTATATGCACTTTACGGGGCAATAACGCGCGTTTTGCATGCGCACTTTTTACGAAAACAAGCGTTCGTACCCTACTGTTAGGGGTAATATTGTGTGGCCGATACGAAGTCTCGATTTATCCCCTCTTGATTTTTTTGTGGAGGTTCCTTAAGAGCAGAGTATACTCAAACAATCCTGTGACTACGGAACAATTGAAAAGCATCTTGCGAAATTTCAGAACGAGATTAGAAGAATGCCGTCGTCGCAACGATCGTCATCTGGACGATTTAATTTTTAAAACATAAATTCGCATTAATATTCTTCAAGTTTTCAGTAATAAAAGTTACTCACAGCAAACCAATGTTTTAGTATGAATTTTTCAAAAATGCATTTCATTATGGGACACCTGTATTTTAGTATTGAATTGAACTAAAATACTAAATAAAAAATAACATGACTTTCATAACTCCAACGCCCCTTTTAATACTTCCATGTAGAAGCCTAAAATGAATTACCCGATAAAAATATTTCTGTATCGAACAGTGCGCTCTATTTATTCAGTTGTCAGTTTTTTGAAACTTCAAACAGATTTATAACATGAGACAAATATAGCTTTGACATTCAAAGTAAGAATTGTAATTTTCTGATGCATCTTTTATTTATTGTTTCTTTTTAAATTCATTTGTAGTTTTTTATAAAAAAAAGTAAATGTAATGCTGTACTTGAATTCTGTAATACTGAATCATACAATAGACGAGCCTGACACATTGTTACAAATTAAAAAAATACGTTTAGGAAAAGAAAACATTTTCAAAAACTAGACTTTATATTAGGAATTTAAATTAATTCGGTGCCTTTTTTAATAGAAAATGAATGTTTACGGAAAAATGGAATACATTTCAATCCCCAAACTATCCCCCATTATTTGCATAACTTTGATCTATTTGTCAAGTAACTGATGAATTCCTTGTCGAAAAAAGATGACTTCTTTGAGTCGATGAAGTCATAAAGTATTTTCGATTTCTTTCACTTTTTAGCATTTTTGCATATTTTATGTATCAAAACACCAAAGCTGAACAACTCATTCCTGCGTCTTAGGCAGTACTTTTTTCTCTTAGAATGCGAAAAACATGCAATGCCTTATATGTTGATTTTCAGACGCCATCATGTCCACTACTGTTTTGTGAGGTTACACCTACTGCTTGACCATAATGCATAGCGTTTTTCAATGTTAAGGTTATCATTTCAAAATCCTAAAGCGACGAGAAAATATTTTAATTTTAAACAGAATTATCTTTGATTCAATTTAATGGCA
Organism: Acanthacorydalis orientalis; assembly: GCA_034766995.1. Taxonomy (NCBI): domain Eukaryota; kingdom Metazoa; phylum Arthropoda; class Insecta; order Megaloptera; family Corydalidae; genus Acanthacorydalis; species Acanthacorydalis orientalis. Next base: position 9,027,521 of record CM068319.1, on the reverse strand, counting down.
CCGAATTAATTTTTACACTTAATAAAAAGTGAGTAAAGAACAGTGTAGTGACAAATATTTATTTATCACTCTGTTCATAATTTAAAATAAGTACATTGACTGAAATATTTTGTAGTTGTTAATAATTTAATTTTACGAACGCTTATTGAAATTTAATTAAATAGATATACTATTTTCTCTTCCATTTTTGTTTATATAATGTTTTAAATCAGTGGTGTCAAACACGCAGCCCGCTAAGCTCTAGAATGCGGGCCGAAGTTCGAAACTTGAAGTTCGTTTTATTAAAATAATTAAAATAATTATAAAAAGTAACATCTAAATGGAATTGATTGATATTCAATACTACATGGTGCTAAAAGAAAAATATAATGAAGTTGGTATTCCAGATTTTTATTTGTACTTGCCAGAACATTTTACTGAAATGTACATATTTGCAGCAAGAGTCTTGGAAATATTTGGTAGTGCATACCTATGTGAACAATTATTTTCCCTTTTAAATACTAATAAGATTTCACAAAGGTCAAGGTTGACAAATGAACATTTAACATCTATAGTAAAAATATCATTATCACAAAAAATTACACCTAACATTGATAAAATAGTTTCTGCCAAAAGATGACAAGTTTCTAGTAAAAAATATTATTTTTTTAATTTTTCTAATTTAAAATTTTGTTGTAACATTTGATAATAATACCTCAAATTAATATATTTTCTTTAAAATTTTATAATTTTATTAGAGAAAAAATATATATAAAATTTAAATGAGTCATTTTCGAATATAAATTAAAGACTTTTTTTCGCTCGCTAAATTTTTTTGGGTGACTTTTTTGTCTGCCGTCCGCAGACTATCTTAAACTGAATTTGATGGACCGTGTTCATATATGAGTTCGACAGCACTGCTTTAAATAATTATTAAAATGAATCGTCGTTTCTTATACCTTTAATTAACTTATAAAAAGAGAACTGTATATTTTGTAAACTTACGCATTTCAATGGAACAAATTTCGGTTTACCGCCTGCAAAATTTATTAATGTCAAATAATAATCACTGAAAGGTTCAATTATGATCACTTCGTCATCTTTATCGACAATTCCTAAAATTCCAATATGAAGAGCTTCGGTAGCACCGACAGTTATTAAAATTTCTGATTTTGTATCAACATTTCTTCCTAATAATTTCGAATAGAATTTTCCTAAGACCTGTACTAAACGCGGATGACCCTAAAAAAGAATTACACATTTATATGACATACTTTATCTTATTAAATCAAGTATAATGTGACAATAGTGAATAATAACTAGATATTTGACTATTTGTCAGTGCGGTGAGGTGAAGAAAAATCTGAGTTTTTTCTGTTCTTCAGAGCTTTAAAGATAATGGAATATCTATTAAAATTCATATAACCAGCATTAAAAATGACCAATATTCAATTACTGACCGTTTTTTAATCACACTGTTTTGCGAGAGAGTGAAAAAAATCAGTAAAAATGAATTTAAGCGCAATATCAAAAATTATATCGTTAAAATAGAATTGGTAAATGATAATGTCAAAATACAACACAAAAACAGTAATCTAGATTAGATTAGATAATCTAGACTAGACTAATATTTAGATATCTCTAATATTCGGAGATCAAAACATTATGTGGGATTTAACTGGGAAATAATAAAATAAAATCAAATTTCAATTATTTACTTTTCGATATACTCACATAATCTCTTGTATATTGATTTACTAATGGATTATTTCCTCTCACAACGTCTGCTAAAGAATCTGTTAAATATTTAGGTGGTGAAAAATCAGGTATACCATTCCCCAGTCGAATGCACTCGTACTGGTTTGCCAACTCTTCATATTCATGCCTTAAAATCACAATTAAACATTGTATATATATATATGTATATATATATATATATATATATATATATATATAATATACGAATGTAAAGATAATCATATATTATAAGTGAATAATTCAATCAAAAATACAAAGTAAAAGATTTTAAGTCATATTAGTTAAAATATGACTTAAGATACATGTACCCGACCGGGAAAGTTAATAAAAGTATTATATGAAAAGACAGATAATTTTGTCACAATATAGTTCTAACACTGTGTTGAATTTATTTTCATAAATGGACTCTTTTTTTCACTTTACAAACAAGACCAGAAATTTTTCTAGCCAAAAATATCCAATAAATTATAATTAAATATTTTTACTTTGGCCTTGAACATTGGTATTCTGAAAACACCCATAAGTAATAATCAGAATGATCAATAAGAATAATTAACTGAACATTTTTAAACAGAAAAGTTTTTGTGATTTGTGTTGTGAAAAAATGATTCATTAGTGAAAAATAGAGAATGGAACTGGTATTATATTTAAATAAATTTTAATTCATACACATTTACTTACTAGTTTACTATTTGTATAAATAATATACAATATTGCACACTTTTATCTATTATAAATAAATGATATTTCGTCCATTAAATACATACTTGTAAACGAAAACATTGAACTGTGATAAAAAAAACTACGAGGTCAGACAATTAAGTAATGCGACCGATTTTTTTTCTCGGCCTGTGGTAACACTGCGAACCTGTAACTCCGCCAACGTAATAGCAGATCCCTACTCTCTCGATTGAGACTTGAGCACCCTCGTACGATCATTTCTTCGCCAGCTGTTTAGTGTTTTGTAACAACGCGCGAGTAGTACATGTCACGAAAATGAAACAGAGAAATTTGTCTCGAGCAGGTTGAAAGTGATCCTACTCTTCTCGATCGAGTTATTACTGGTGATGAAAGTTGGTTCTTTCAATATGACCCCGAAACTAAACGACAAAGCCAACAGTGGCTGTCCCCTGGAGCACCAAGGCCAAAGAAGGCGAGAATGAGCAAGTCCAAAGTGAAAGCCATGTTGATTTGCTTCTTCGACAGCAAAGGGGTGGTTCACAAAGAGTTCGTACCACCTGGACAAACCGTAAATCAAGTATTCTACCGCAATGTGTTCGAAAAATTACGAAAAAGGGTGCTCAGAGTGCGTCCAGAGATCGCGAAGACTTGGGTTCTGCATCACAACAATGCTCCCTGTCACAGTGCGTTCAGTGTCTCTCAGTTTTTGGCGTCTAAAGGCATCGCAACGTTACCACAACCGCCCTATTCACCGGACATGTCACCCTGCGACTTTTTCCTATTCCCCCATATGAAAAAATTCGTCAAAGGTCGACATTTTGACTCCGTTGAAGATATCCAAGAATCTGTGACGAGGGTACTCGGAGAGGTCCCACAAGAAGTGTTCCAGAATTGTTACGAAAACTGGAAAACTCGCTGGAATAAGTGTATAGATGCGGGAGGGGACTACTTTGAAGGGGATCGCAGCGATGTACCTTAATTTTTAAATATACTCGATTTTTGAATTTTGTCGCATTACTTAATTGTCTGACCTCGTATATCCATTTGAACTATTTTTAAATACTTTAATTATCTAAGTGCAAGTTTAATTTTTTAAAAATTTGTAGATATAAATTAATTATAAATAATTATATATATATATATATATATATATATATATATGTATATATATATATATGTATATATATATATGTACATATATATATATATATATATATATATATATATATATATATATATATATATAATTATTTATATAGCAGCCACCTCAATTGAACGACCTGGACTTCTTCATCACAAAAGATTGTACGAGCATATACAGGATCCCATATATGGTCGTACAAGCGTTTTGTGATGAAAACGTTCAGGTTGTCCAATTGAAGTGACTATTGAAGGGTGATTGGAAAAATTCATGACATTGTTTTAAATGATCGTAGAATCAAAGTACATGAGAGAGTTGAGATAGTAGGCATTACAGATGAGCGTGTACGGAACACCTTACACAAACATTTGCATATGAAAAAGCTATCCGCCAGTTGAGTGCCGCTTTTACTCACAATCGACCAAAAACTCATTCAAATGAACATTTCAAAGGAGTGTTTAACGTCGTTTAAATGTAATCGACATAAATTTTTGCGTCGAATCATAACCGTTGATGAAATATGGATACATCGCCTTCACATGAAATGAAAGAGCAGTCAAAACAATGGATTTCTCCTGGCGAATGTATACCAAAGAAGGCAAAAGTCACTACATCAGCTGGAAAGGTTATGGCAACTGTTTTCTGGGATGCTCATGGAATATTGGTAATTGACTATCTTGAAAAAGGGAAAAGAATAACAGGAGTGTACTATGCATCATTATTGGATCGGCTGAATGATGAAATCAAGAAAAAAGTCCTCATTTGGCAAAGAAAAAAGTGCTCTTCCATCACAACAATGCACTAGCACACAAATCAACAACTGAGGTAGCAAAATTGTATGAATTTCATTACGAATTGCTTCCATATCCACTATATTCTCCATATTTTGCTCCGTGTGACTTTTTCCTGTTTCCAAACAGGAAAAAGTCACACGGAAGTCACACAAAAGTTTGGAAAATCAAAAAAGAAAAAAAAGTGCATGAATTTCAAAGTCATAAACCATAATTATTTTTCTACTAACCTAATAATTGAAGAAAGTGCTGCCGAAGCCGCAGGAATGATTTGTTCAGCTTTGGGGAAAGATTTTGTGGCGCATAAAACATGCAAAAAAATGCTAAAATACTAGAAGAGGTCTGAAAATACATTACGACTTCATCGACTCAAAAGCGCCAGAAGCGCCAGAGAGAAGTATATATAAATAAATGTTTATACTTACCATGTATTTTTCTGACTGTTTCGTAGCCATTTCGGTACCATTGCCTTCTCTTCCATATTAAATGTTCCTGCGTATCTTTTGCAAACGCGAAAGTACGAAACGTTTAAAATGTTTCTCATTAATACCGTCACTGTACACATAAAAATATACTTTATTTCAAAACACTCTGTTTGCTACTCAAGAACATTTCTATTTTATTTCAGTATATATTATTTTTTTATAGTAGAAACATATCAGCGTTACATTTATCAGAACAATTAAAGGAAATATTATAGTTTTTCATCATTTGAGTAAAAAAACTCACATTATCAACAAGTTATAAATGAATACATGTTTTAATATAGTGGAAGTCATAGACGATTAAAAAGTAATACATAGGTGTATAATCATTTGTGTGTTTATTACATTATATATGTGTTTTTTGAAACAATTTCAACATAAATAATCATGATGTCGATACCAGTCCAAATATTTAAGAGGATATTCATCACAAAGGTAAATTACAGAATGTTTATTAATTATACAACAATGAAAATAAATACCATTTCAATAAAATTTCAATAAATTTTTTATCTCTTGAAGTTTCGAAATAAATTTATATATATATATATATATATATATATATATATATATATTTATATATTTATATATATATACAAACTTTCATTTATTACTTCATTATTTTTCTATAAACTTCAAATGTAAAAATTCACTATAATTAAGAATGGATTTGAACATTAATTTCAAAATTTAGGTTTAAATATTTGACCGTATGTATAAAACAATGTTTTATTGAAAGGTATATATTAATATTTTATATGTCGCTTAGAATTTAAAAACACTTTAATCTGCTTAATAAATATGCTCAATAATTATTCGTATAAAACTTAAATACATTCTAAATGTTACATTCATTTTATTTATTTTTTATAAATAACTATTACAGGTACCTATAAGAAACCAATTATTTCAAATTTAAGCACACATATGAGTCCATTTTTTTCAATATTTTCTAATCAATTACATATTCGCCATCATTATCAACCACCTTTTGACATCTATTTCATAAATGTTCAATTCCTCTCGTACAAAAATGTGCTGGCTGTGGTGAAAAATATGATTCGAAGTGAATTTGAACATCACTGATATATTGAAACTTTTTATTTTTGAGGGAATGTTCCATAGATCTAAACAAAAGACAATCCGATGGTACAATATCGGGTGAAGATGGTGGGTGCGGTAAAACTTCTCAGTCAAGCTGCTTTATTTGTTCTTTGATTGTTTTTGATGCATGGGGTCAGGGATTATTATGTTACAGTACGAGGGCAGAGTGATAATTCCCCGTAATTAACACTGATATCAAACTGCAATATATTTTTTCAGAATTATTTTTCATACTACTACTGTCAAAGTTCAAGCATAATACGTTAATTAGCTTAGTTTCAATTGTCATTCAAAATAAACTATTGCTCTTTTTTAACCGTGGAAAAAATTCAGTATCGGTCAGTGATTAGACTTCTGTTTTTGGATGGAAAATGTGTAGAGAAATTAAAGAAAAGTACGCAGAGTTACATGCCGTGTACGGGAACCCTGCACCTGCGATGACAACCGTCAGATATTGGTTCAATGAATTTAAACACGGTCGTGCAAGCGTGTGTGATGAAGAACATCCAGGTTGTCCAATTGACGTGACTACTTTAGAAATGATTTGAAAAATCCATGACATTGTTTTAAATGATCATAGAATCAAAGTGCATGAGATAGTTGAGATAGTGTGGATGAACATTTGCATATGAAAAAGCTCTCCGCCAAATGGGTGCTGCGTTTGCTCACAATCGGCCGAAAACGCATTCGAATGAACATTTTAAAGGAGTGTTTAACGGTATTTTAACATAATCGATATGAATTTTGCGTCGATACATAACCGTTGATGAAACATGGATAACATTACCATACACCTGAAACAAAAGAGCAGTCAAAAAATATATTTCTCGTGGAAAATGTGCACCAAAGAAGGCAAAAGGCATTGCATCAGCTGGAAAGGTTACAGTGACTGTTTTCTGAGATGCTCATGGAATATTGCTAATATACTAGCTTGAAAAATAGAAAACAATAATAGGAACCCACTATGCTCCATTATAGAACCAGATGAATGATGAAATCAAGAAAAAACGTCCTCATTTGGTAAAAAAAAGTGCTCCTCCGTCACGACACTGCACCGGCACACAAGTCAACAATTGCGATGGCAAAATTGCATAAATTTCACTACGAATTGCTTCCACATCCACCATATTCTTCAGATTTTGCACCGTGTGACTTTTTTCGTGTTTCCAAACTTGAAAAAATGGTTAGGAGGTAAAGGATTTACATCAAATTCGGAAGACATCGCTGCTGTAAATGCCTATTTTGAATAGTTTGACAAACCGTACTATTCGGAAAGGATAAAAATATTGGATATGCGTTGGACTAAGTGCATCGAACTAAAAGAAGATTACCTTGAAAAATAAAAAAGAATTTGCTCAAAAAAATGTGTTTTCTTGTCAAACACGGATACTTATCACTCTACCCTCGTACATAATATGTATAAATACAGTTTTACTGCATAATGATAGGTAATAATAGTTATTTATGGAAATAAAAGAAATTATTATGAATTAACTATTTTGAATTTTGAGCTTTTCGGGTTTTTTCTTCAAAAATTCGTTAGAATTTTGACTTTGACTCGCGGAATCCCTGAAAAGGTTACGCAGAACTCCAGAGTTCCATGGAACACAGCTTGAATAGCACTGGTCTAGACAATTGAGATCATATTGATCACTTTTTTTAAAAAAAATAGAGAAACATTTTGAATAAGCATGAGTATGGAAGTAAAATAATTTTTGACTGACAGAAAGAAATGTTTTTTTGCCGCCACAAAAAGTAACCCTCAGCTAGAAACACATTGGCCAATACATTCATATGAACTCTGCATGAATAGATGTCTTAACAAAAATGTGTTTTTTGTTGTGAAGCTAGGATTTTTTTAGTTGCAAACGTTCGTGTAAAGCCACTCTAATTGGCTATCGTAGAAAATCAGAAGTAGAAATCACAGAAACGAAAATGAATAACGAAAAATATTGAGAAATATTAAGGAATAATTTTCTCAATTGATTATCAGTTACAGACGCAATCCTGTTATCTTCAAGAGAGATTCATACACTAAGGATAATAAAAAAAAAAGAAAAAAACATTTTTTTTCTCTTCTATATAAAAATCCACAACCCATATTTCTTGTCACTTTGTCCGCAGGTCAAAGTGACGAGTATCTATGGTGACGAGAAATGTTTGCTTTGTCAGCTCATAGGTTTCAAGTTAATTCAGTTACGTTCCTTAGATATTTTTTTATATTTAAATATATTATGTTGTAAAAACCAATAAACAGTTTTTTTTCTTTTTATGTTTCTTTCTATTTTCCCGCCAATTTCGACGGACTATATACTGGTCTTTAAATAATTATTTGAAAATTTTATTCCGACTATCCAAGTCTCTTGATTTAAGAACCATTGAAAATTATTTGCAGCAATTAGCACGAGCTACAAACACATTTCATATTGACTTTCTCAAGAAAAAAAAACTAATAACATAATTCATTGAAAAAATTTAGATAAAAAATAATATAATGGATCTTGCAAGTATTAAAAAAATATAACAAATTTTTACAATACAATTCAGGTACTGCGGCTAAATTCACTTTCAGGAATGAATAATATTTCTCAGTCCACAAACCGCAAATTACTGTTTATTTTTTTCCAATGAAATGATTTTTGATCATTTTTTATTGTTGCTTATTTATATTTCGATGGCGATGCCAACATCCTCAAAGCACTAATGTAGGTACTAATCTAAAAAAATCTGTACCTTTAGATGAGGATGTCGGTGTTGCCATTGAAATGTAAATGAATAAGCAATAAAAATTATCAAAAATCATTTTATTGAAAAGATCGAAATGCTCATAAGCAACAATCACAAATTATCAATAATTATTTTATTGAAAAGATTTAACCAGAAAATGTTTTTTAACTTGGCGAAAGAAAAGCTCATTTGTGAAATAAATTTCTCAACGAATTGCTTATTTTATATGATCTATGTTATTTTTTTGTCGGATTTATAAATTAAAATACATATTTTTTAATGAAAATATGTACACAAAGTTATCTAATTGTTACACACATTAATTTATTCACAACATTATGACTGCAGCATTATTTTTATGTACAATTCGTATCTGTTATAAAATGTATAAAAATTGAAATGTTTTTTTAGAAAATTATATATATATATATATATATATATATATATATATGCATACATGCATACATACATACATACATACATACACACACATACATACAAGGAGGCTTCGCCCCCTGCTTGCTACGCTCACCCACTTATAAATTATAAGCATACATATGTAACCAAATGAAACTAAATATATTAAACAAATAAGTCAACATCATGAATTTATATATATATATATATATATATATATATATATATATATATATATATATATATATATATGTTAGTCTACATACATACATACAAGGAGGCTTCGCCCCCTGCTTGCTACGCTCACCCACTTATAAATTATAAGCATACATATGTAACCAAATGAAACTAAATATATTAAACAAATAAGTCAACATCATGAATTTATATATATATATATATGTTAGTCTATACAAACATTCTCTCAGATAGATTATTTTTTGTAACGTGGTGTTTTATAAAGCTTTTTGTGAATAATTTTGATTATACATATATATATATATATATATATATATATATATATATATATATATATATATATATATATATATATATATATATATATATAGACGCACACACGTTTTTCAAAATATATTTATTTATTTTTTGATTTAGCAATACTTTTATTGTAACTATAATTTATTACTTAACAAAATATTTGCCATTGAAATTTTTTCCCATTATTTTCTGGACATATAATACATAATTTAAGTAAATTGATATAACTTCTGTAAATGAATATAAATTAATTTTACTTGAAATTATAATTTCACTGAATACCATAAATGATGTAATTCACGAACGAAACAAAAAAATGTACGGAAAATGCCGAAAGGAGTCGACGAAAAACAATGATTTATCAAATATGTTTTTCACTTGAACTTCAGTACTGATTAGTGGAATTCAATTTTATCTATAATTGAATATTTAAAAATTTTATTTTGTAAAATTATATCATTTTATAATCGGATTTTAAAACTAACACAAAAAATTTATACATATATTTATTATTGCATCATATATACAATTCGAAAAGAAAATATAAATTTATACAAACAACTTATAAATGAGGCAATAATTGGTATGCATATTTATTTATTTTCAGATAGTGATAGTTTATTTTTAGTTATACAAACATATGTAAACACATACATATATATATATATATATATATATATATATATATATATATATATATATATATATATATATATATATATATATATATATATATTTTTATAAATATACTTCCATACATACACATAAACATATGTCATAACTAACTCTGAACTTGTATATAAATGTTAGAAAAATATTCAAACCAATCTGTTTAATAATAAATTAAATGAGATCATTAGTCCCAGTCTTTGCTTTATATAAAAGTCAATTGCAGAAACTTGTTATCGTCAATGTCATTGTATGTACATATTAAAAACACATGCAAAAAATATTATAAAATGTTATTAAAATTTTTAGTAAATACCTGGTAAGATTTGTCGTTATTGGCTCTGATCAGTAAATTTTCAACCTGTTATATTTTTTAAAAACCGGTCGTTTTTTTAATTTCAAACACTAGATTAAATTGAGGTTTGTGTATTTTAAAAAATTAATTACTACATGTGTAATCATTCAATATACGTATATAAAAACATGTTATGAATGTGTGCTTAAAAAGTTATCAGTCTGATAAGAATAATGTTTTTGATGATATTTAAACTTAATTAACAAGTGTGTATAAATCTATTTATTATTTATTTTTGTTATTTACTCCATTTAGATGATATCACGTCAAATATTTTCAAAGTATCACACTATATTAGATACGACGTTGAGAGCCACTTTTATCATTAATTCGCGAACAATGAGTGGTGTTGCAAATAGATTTGGTTTGCCAAAGAGGTACCAAGGCAGTGAAAAGAGTGTGTGGTATGTGGAACTGACTCAAACATATAATAATTTTTAATACATTATCCAAATTTTTATAGGGTTGAATATATTCAACTTGCCCTCGACCTCAAACCCTTAAATCTCGGTCAAGGATATGCAGATTTTGCAGCTCCGGAACATGTTACCAAAGCACTTGCCGATGTTGCAGTCGGTGAAAATGTTCTCATGCATCAGTATACGAGAGGATATGTATGTTGTTTGTATTTCAAAATTCCTTATATCTCTAAATTTTTTTATTTTATCAGAAGTTAATTGAAATATCAGATATTTTAGGGTTAAGTATGAACTATTGTCAAAGAAAATGATTCACAAACTTGTTTAAAAATGTTTACTTTCACCATATATAAAGCAAAAAGTAAATGAAATATTTTCCTACTTGTTCCGAATATTAAAAATCATCAACATTGAAAATGTATATTTTCTAGGGACATCCCCGCTTAGTCAGTGCATTATCGAAGCTTTACTCCCAACTTATCGGTAGAGAAATTAATCCAAATACAGAAATTCTTGTCACTTCGGGAGCATACGAAGCTCTTTATTCGACGATAACCGGTCATGTCGACGAAGGCGATGAAGTAATCATCATGGAACCGTTTTTCGATTGTTACGATCCCATGGTTAGATTTTCTGGGGGTATACCACGATTCATACCTCTAAAACCAGTACGTACTACGTATAAAATCAATTATTAAATTTAATAGTGAACAACGAATAATTAATTTGATCTGTTTTTTTTTTTAATTAGAGGAAAACTGAGGGTCAAATTTACTCTTCCGACTGGGTATTAGATCCTGAAGAGTTAGCAAGTATGTTTAATAAGAAAACTAAGATGATCATAGTTAATACTCCTCATAATCCACTCGGGAAAGTATTTACTGAACCAGAACTACAGTTAATAGCAGATTTATGTAAAAAATGGAATGTTTTATGTGTGTCCGATGAAGTGTATGAATGGTTAGTGTATAAACCATTTAAACATATTAGAATAGGTATGTATATGCAAGTATTATAAAATGAAAACCATTTAAAAAAGGTAATTAATTTCATCAACTTATTTTCTAATTGTTTTATCAATATATGTATACATACATACATACACCCATATATATGTATATATATATATATATATATATATATATAAAATAACGATCAGAAGTTATTTTTTTTAAATAAAATGTATCTAATAGACATGCTTTTTAATATAGTAATAACTGAAAATTAATTGGAAGTTACTATTCATAGTAATTAATATATTAATAAACTAGTAAAAAAATTATTTTAAAAAATTGAAACATTTGTTAATTAATATTTGAATTTATTATAATTTTCACAATTTTCAAATTATAGCTTCATTTCCTGGAATGTGGGAAAGAACTATTACAATAGGATCAGCTGGAAAGACTTTTAGTATTACTGGCTGGAAAACAGGATGGGCGTACGGTCCAGCGAACCTTATGGTTAATTTACAAATGGTTCATCAGAATTGTATTTATACATGTAATACACCAGTTCAGGTAAAAATTTTAATATAAAATTGTATAGTCGGTAAATTCAAGCAGTTTTTAATTTTTCTTAATAAATTTTGAAAACATTGTTATAAATTTGAAATTAAATTTTAAGGAAGCAATCGCAAGAGGTTTTGAATTAGAACTAGAACGTTTAGGCAGAGATGATTGTTACTTTGTATCGTTACCACTTGAACTTGAATTGAAGCGTGATTATATGGTTAAATTTCTTACTGATGTCGGAATGAAAGTTACAATACCAAATGGTGGTTTCTTTATGGTTGCAAATTGGGCTCCTTTAGGTGAGTAAGACTAATGTATAAAATATATTTTTTAATATATACAATATTTTATATTTTGTAGCATCCAAAGTTGATTTAAGTACTGAAACTGATAAGTATAAAGATTATAGATTCACAAAATGGATGATCAAAAATATTAAATTTCAAGGTATTCCTCCATCTGCTTTTTATAGTGAACCACATAAACATTTAGCTGAAGATTATGTTAGATATTGTTTCATTAAGGTTTGTGACATTTAATTAGTTGTATATTTTTCTTTTTGTAATTATTACAATGGTAATTACCTAGTTTGTTATTTTTTTACAGAAAGATGAAACCTTACAAAAAGCTGAAGAAATTCTTCATAAATGGAAAGCACAGTCCTAATAGATTTCTTCTTAGTTAATTGAATACTTGTTAATTACTCCAGTTGCAGATATTATTTCACAAAAAAGTATGACTTATAATTATATATTTATAAAATATGTACATAAAAGAATATTTCACATTTATTTAATTTTTTATTGAAAACATGATTAGATGCTATATAGCATAATTTCCTTTTAACCATCTTTTGCAATCCTTTGTATCATTTCCAAATGTTCTACCAAATCTGAAACCACGGTTATTAATGCATTAGTAAAGTTTGTTCTATTTTTGGGCTTCTTTTCTAAGTTGGTTGTTAAAAAAGGATCCCTTTATTTTTAATTTATTTTTTATGTATTGATAAATATTAATTTTCAAACTATGTAACTTAATTGGTGCATCATGCAAGTGTATGAATTAAAAAGTATACTACCAGTGTACAATGCAAGCATGCACTCAATGTAAAGTAAATATGAGTTTTTTACGTTACATTTGAAAATTTTTAAGCAACTGTCTATGATTTAAGATGGCAATACTAAAATAGTTTTGCATTGACCAGTTTAATATCTGTACTAGTCCACACTAATTGAATTATTTATTTTATTTCAAAAAATTAAATTTACATAGCTGCATCTATGTAGTTTATATATATATGTATATATATATATTAAAGCAACCTTGAAAATAAATAAAAAAGTTTTTATTAGTTGTAATTCATTGAAAACAAGAATATAATTCACATTTTCATATAATTACTTTTTAAACACATTTTAATGCTGATATTAAATGTACAATACTATGAACTATTATGATTTTTTGTTACTTTCATGTTTATCATTAATTTTTAACATAAACATATCTATTCATTTATGTGGTATTAAAATATGAATAGTAGTTCAATGATTGCAGAATTTTTTTTAAAGAATACTATAATTTTATCATTAAATTAAAACAAAATTTAATTTAACACAAGAATTTAAATAAAACAAAAGGTAATGTTTATATTCCATAACAGATGTCTCTCTACTCATACTAATTGAATTATGAAACTACATAAAACGATCAAGCTACATTACTCAATAATTAAAATTGAAAGGCTGATAAAGAGTACTCTCGTTTTAATCATTTATAATTTTACTATTTAATATTATTCAATTATAATAGTGTAATTATTCTGTTCATTAAATCATTGTGTTCGTACATTTTTTTTTGGTAAGTATTTTCATTTTCAAATATTTTACGTCAATTAAATTTCATGTCAACCATGATTTAATAATCACGTGTTTTTATTAAATATATCTAAAGAAAATAGATAGATATTTACAGTTTTTATCTATGGATATTTAATATGTTATTGTAATTATGATCATTGTTTGATTAGCGACTTCTACGAATTTAATGGAATTAAATAATTGATATTAGTACGACACATAAATATCACCATTAAAATAACATATATTAAATTTATGTCTATGCATATATATATATATATATATATATATATATATATATATATATATATATATATATATGTATATATATACACACACACAAACAAACATGGTTTTGTAGTAAATAAATACCTGAAAATAGCTCCAGGAACATGACCAGTGTAATCAGGCATTAATCCCACATGTTTATGGTAAATTTCAGTGGGTTGTATCAAAAATGGTGGGTCCGGTGCACTTACAGTAACCGGCGCCCATTCGGTACTTTGACGCTGACGATAATTTGTTGTGAAATTTTGTAAAGATGAATTTGTCATCGCTTGATTAGTTTTACCGAAATTCGGATACGTTTGCGGTACGTGTCCTGCAAAACCTGTAATTGATTTTAATGAGTTATTTATCGAATCATTTCATTTTTTATTTCCACTTCATACAAGAATAGCCACTTCTTACTGGTTAAAAAATAATTACAGTTATAGCGAATATAATAGTTCTATTGAAGACCAGTTTACTTTGAAAATGAAATAGAACCATTTAATATAAAATCATTCAGTAAAATTTATCAAAACAATTAGTTTTAAATTACTTCAATATATTTATCTGTTTTATTATTTACTGCCATTGAAGTTAATAAAATTTAATTATAAATTATAAAAAGATCTTGTTTGATTATATATATATATATATATATATATATATATATATAGAGAGAGAGAGAGAGAGAGAGAGAGAGAGGGGGAAGAAAGATAAAAAATATGAAATAGAGTTTAAAAATAAATCAGGAAGTAAAGGCGACGCCGCACATTCGATATTTGCAAAGTGCCGAATATTTGCCTTCGCGAAAAGCCGGGGCTACATATGCGGCTATTTATCGAATAGCCGCAGCTCATCAATATAGCTGAGCAAAATTTAGCCGAACGTGTGGATGGATCTGCGTATACGAATGCTTAAGCGAATGCTCGGTATTCGCTGTTCCCATCCGATGTCGGTCTTTTATCACGAATCAAAGGTAACGAGCATCTGTATATAGAGCAAGATGCACGTCGTCTACACTTTAGGCGTATTTGTTCAATGCAGATGTGCATTGAACAAATATGCCTAAATGTTGAATCGGTGTTTGCCGATTGGCGAGTATACGTATACACACATGCATATTTCACTGAGCATCGATTCATTCGCAATACATAAATGTTCGTTCCCTTTGATTAGGACCAAAATACCCACAAAAGATCGACACCAAATGGGAACAGCAAACAACGACGAATACCAAACATTTACTTTGTGTAGATCCATACACACTACTCGACATTTGGCAATTTTTTGCTCGACGTTTGGTGAATACCGAATGTACGGCGCCGCCTTAACATATGAAGGCGTGCTGAAAAACTGTAGATCTTGCGAAGGAAACAATAATTAAAATTATATTTGAATTCAATTATCGTGTGTACTGGAAGAATGAATATATTTTTACTTTGTAAAAATTATTTATTTTATCAGTGACAGTGTATTTGTATATGACAGTGTAAAAATCGATTTGAATATTTGATGACTCAACAATCGTGAATTCGTTATATTCGTATTCGCTAGAACCATATTTGATTGGATAATCTTAAACATTACATCTTTTTGTATTGTGAAATAAATATCTGTAAACATTTAAAATCTGAATAGAAAAATACACTTTCACTGCAAATTTTAAATTGATTATCCTAAAAACGTTTTATGAATAAAAAACTTCTCATGGTTTTACACAATAAAAAGAATTGTATTGAAAATTAACTTAAGCTGGTTCATTCCTACGCCATAAACACACACATATATGTATGTATATATATATATATATATATATATATATATATATATATATATATATATCAATCATAAAAATTTTTATTGCAGTTCTTCTTCGTACATTTATATTAATCAGGTATAGAATAAAAAATTAAATTATTAAATTGTGCATTTTACTTACTTAAAATATATTAAAAATGTATTTTTTTGAAAATTGATTTATAAACTTATTTTCAAAGTGTGAATTTTGAATTTGTATGATTTTATTTTACTTCAAAATATCAATTTGATTATTAATTTATTTATTATGTTTTTTTTTTATATTTTTCAAAGATATTTTGATTTTTAATAAATCATATATAGCAGTGTTGATTAAATTTACACAAACTATTTTGAGTCTTCATTCTCACAAAACCACTGTTTTGATTCAAATTAATGTTATTGTAACGATTGTATATATATATATATATATATATATATATATATATATATATATATCATCATCATCATCTTCAGCCCCTGTCAATCCACTGCTGGATAAAGGCCTCTTCCATGATTTTCCATTTTGTTCGATTCAGTGCCTCTCTTTTCCACAGTTTTCCAAGAAAGTTATTAATATCCTTATCCCATCTGTTCATTGGTCTCTTTCTGGGTCTTTTCATATTCCTTGGTTCCCAATCAATAATTTCTCTTGTCCATCGGTTGTCCTCCCTTCTTGGGTTATGTCCCGCCCATTTCCATTTCAGACTCTTTACTCTTCTTATTATATCTGTGACTCCTGTTTGTTTTCGTATCCATTCTATTCTCTTTCTATCTCTTCTTGTTATTCCCAACATGCATCGTTCCATACTTCGTTGTGTTGTTTGGAGTCTTTGAACTATTTTGGCGTTAAGCACCCATGTTTCTCTGCCGTAGGTAAGGACCAGTAGTATACACTGATCGAATACTTTTTTCTTTAAACAGAGTGGGATTGTTGATTTAAATATCGAGGCGTTTCGTCCAAAAGAGCTCCATCCCATTTTTATTCTCCTGTTTACTTCTTCAGTGAATGATCCATCTCTGTTGATAAGTTGGCCTAGATAGACATATTTCGTAACTTCTTCTATTTCCGTTCGTTTTATTTCAATTTTCTTCGGACAAACAAACGCATTGAACAGTACTTTTGTCTTCGTATGATTCATGTTGAGGCCGATTTTTTGACTGGCATCGTTTAGTTCTTCTATTCTCTTTTGCAACTCTTCCGGAGTATTTTCGAAAATAACTATATATATATATATATATATATATATATATATATATATATATATATATATATTATAATAATAATTTATAGTTTTTATGATTTTATTATTTGTACGATAACCAAAACTATTTTTCAAATGGAATATAAGTTTACATAATAAATAATATTCAGATTAAAAAAAAACTATATTATTATAATAAAGTTCGAAATTATGAAAACATCATTACGAATTTCAATGTTCCAAGTTTGAGAAACACTGAATTAAAGGCTTATTATCGAATATACTGTTATATATTCTAAAATTATATTGGTCAATACTGTACATTTTTGTCAATATTTTATTATTTAATCTTTTAAATGCCATCCTGTCCTTTAGGTGAGTCCCTATGGGACCGTTAAAATATCATATGTATTTATCGTATCGATTATTAAAGATAGACAATAATTTCTTACTTAGATGTCATTACATCTTATGAAATCTTATACCCCTTATAATTGATTATTTCAACTTATTAAGTAATATTTCACAGCAGATATGTTAGTTTTTAATTTGCATCAATACTGATTTATTATGTTTAAAAATACATACTTTTCTTAAACTCTTTTATTTGCTAAAAGAATTTTAAATGTCAATGATTATATATAATTTATCTATTATTATCAATATGATTTCTCTTTCCCTATTTTCAAATCTCTCTCTCCTCCCTTCCCCTTCTCTCATATATATATATATATATATATATATATATATATATATATATATATATATATATATATACCTAGTAGAGTCATGATAGTTTAATCTATGAATTGCACTGTCATTATCAAAATAAAGAAGAGGAAAATGTATCTGATTTTATTGAAAAAAAATTATTTAATTAAAAAAAGTATTTTTGTTTATCCATAGATTTTTAAAGAAAGGAAAAAAATCAGAATATATATATATATATATATATATATATATATATATATATATATATATATGTGTATGTGTGTATTCTGTCTATAAAATAATAAATTACTTAGTTAATACAAACAATATTTACTATTTAAGTTATCAATTAAAATTACAATAATCATAGGTCAGTTAAGACTCCATAATTAAAATAATATTTTAATACGAACGACAATGTCTACATAACAAATACTGCGAAAAAATGTACGGTGTGCAGTCTGAATAAAAAATAAACAATGCAACTTAAAATACAACGATGTCAGCTAGCTATTAAAACTATGTAGAATATTTTACCAAATAAATAAAAATATAAACATAGAACCTATTAGTGACCTGCACATTATTTGAAATAAAGTTACATTAATCAATATTTTTAATTTTATATACATCAGTTTAAATTGATGATTATTCTGCACTAATAAATAACTCTTGTATCGAATTATAAAAAAAATAAAATATTTAAATTGTTATACAAAATGGAATAGAATATGTTTTTGTTCCAATTAATATTTTTTTTCATAGTAGGAATTATTTTTCAATTTAATATAAAAGTAATACGTGCAATGTTCTATTTATGGAGAAAAAAAGGATATTGTAGTAATGGATATTTCAAAACATCCAATGTACTTGTAGTAAAACTCATATATATATATATATATATATATATATATATATATATATATATATATATATATATATATATATATATATATATATATATATATATATATATATATAAAGGCTCATATTTTTTTAAATTATTGTTTTGATACTTTTTTTTTTTAATTATATGCTCAGATTAAAAATAATAAAATGTATATTTTTATGGTGCAATTACAATAACTACTAGAAATAATATAAAATACATAGAAAATTGAATACTTAAAATTAATATCATTACCCACTGATAACATTACATACAATTGGAATTAAAAAAAGGGAAAAATATTGATTAGAAAATGTATTCTAAATTATATGAACATTATTTTATGTAATCTCACTAAAAAAATCTATATATTTTTATCATTAATATAATATTGTATAATATTGTTTGTCTTCATCAAATATTAATGAAAATAAAGCACATTGAAAATATATTAAAAATTAACTCTAACATGTTGTACTAACAAAGATAATTGTGAAATATATAAAATTAAATGTTCAACATATTCATACATTATTTATTTAAAATTCAAATATAATTAAATGTAGAATATATAGTCAAATTAGAATAGCAATGAAAAACGAAATTAAATATACAATCTATACAAAAAAGAACAAGTGCATAATTTACATAACCGTAAAGATACACAATATATTATATTATTATATATGATATATTACTGATAATATATTCCTAAAAAATGAGAACAAAACTTCCAATTGAATTTTTGAATTATTCCTTAGATATGCATACAAACACGCACACGCAGTTTATACATTGATAAATTTGTACCTAATTTTTATTTTGTAACATAAATACATTACCTTCTTTCGTATACTTTTCAGGATTCCCGTTTTCCATGAAGAAAGGAGTTGTTGAAAATTTTGGAGGTTGCAGAGGCGGTTCTTCGATTGGTATATTTCGTATCTCCGCTGTCATTTCAGGCCGTATCACAGATAAAGGTAATTTAAATTCACTTTGTGTTAACTGTAAACAAGTACAATAGTTAATTTCTTTTTTACATATTAGTACTATTTATTGTTTAACATTTACCCCTCTGTCTTCTTCATTACGTGGTTCATAAACACCAGATTGAAGTTTTCCGATTTTTACAAGTTGATTTTTTGCGGTTTTATTCATTAGCTGTTGTTTTTCGAAACTGCCTAGCGCTTCTGTAGCTAACACTGAATAACGTTGCCCCAGTTGTGAGTGCAATTGAGGTACATGTCCTGAAAATTTTAAACATTTCATTTTGTAATCGACTCATGATTGGTTTTAAATATATTGAAAAAAAAATTAAAATGAAACTTTTCCGGTACCGGGAATCGAACCCGAGCCTCCTGGGTGAGAGCCAGGTATCCTAGCCACTAGACCATACCGGACTTGAGAGGTGTCTTTATAATAGAATTTATAATCGTAGAGCGACAACATTGTTTTATATTCAAATTAAGTTTTTAAATTATATATATCATATTTTTTTACATAGTTAAATAAAATAAGAAAAATCGTTTCTTATTAATTAAATAATACATCGATAGAGTCATTTTTCATTTATTTATTACTGTAAAGATATTCGTATATATTATAAAGTCATATCAATTTAGTAATCTGTAAATATTTAATATATATTCAGTTTCATGTAAACATATTTCTATTTATAATTCATTAAATCTGTATAATAGATTTTCATTTTCTGAAATGTATTTTTGTTTAATACATTTAGTCTGTTTATTTGAAAAATTAATTAATGTTAATAATTATTGTCATATATATATATATATATATATATATATATATATATACATGCATGTATTAAAAGTAATCAATTTGTGTAGTTATTAATTTTTGTAAATAATAAAAATTCTATGCATCGGCCGGGAATCGAACCCGGGCCGCCCGCGTGGCAGGCGAGCATTCTACCACTGAACCACCGATGCCCATATGCTTATTGTTAATTAGTTAAATATAAACAAATGTTCATACATATATATATAACATTACTTGTGTATAAATTAATTATTATTTATTTTTATATACATAAATTGATATTCAAAATATTATTCCCCTAAATTTAGATAGTTAAAATGTTTCAAACAGTACATTAGTATTATTGTGTTAATTCAGTTAACAGTTTGAAATTCATGTTATTATTCAATACGATTTGCAATGAATTTACGTAGAATAGTTAGTTAGTTATAGTTATCGTTATAGTGTAGTATATATATATATATATATATATATATATATATATATATATATATATATATATATATATATATACAGGGATACGATAACTACAGGGATACGAAGAAAATAATATAGTGACTATAAACTTATAGTCAGAAAAGTCTGAAATGAGTCTCAGTTATTGGATAAATGACATATAATGACTATTAATAATGATATTATAATACTAATTTTTTTTTAAATGAATATAATTGTACAAAAAGAATATTAATATTTGAGAGCAGTGATCTTTTCATTATCATTAATGAACGAATAGAAGTCTAACAAATTTTCAGCGAGTTATGCAGTGCGATTGGTTTATGAATAGTTTTTTCTGTATTTTTCTTAAAATAGAAATTAAGATTTTCTGAGAATACTGCCATAAGTTTACAGAAGAAAATTGGTGAATGTATGGCCTGTCACAAGTGCCGATTTTATGATAACTGTTATATTACAATGTCGCAAAAAGACAGTAAGAAAGTAAGGGTAAAATTCCAAAATCAGTTGTAAAGGGAGGATTGCATTAAAAAAACATTCTCCTGTTTGTTTAAAATATGTGCCTTTTATTCACTTTGAATTTTTAGAACTTAATCAATCGATAAATACAGAGATCCGTTGATGACGAATGTCAATGTTAACCTCGGGAATAATTAATCCTTTCGGTTCTAAATACTTTTGAAGAGTGTGTCATGTATGCGCGGAATACTCTAGTGCAGGAATGGGGAAACTTTTTATGTTGGAAGTTAACATTTATTTATCTATAATCAAATAATGTTGCATTCAAGAAACTTCCATTAGTAGTACTTAAAAATATACATTATTTTATAAGAATCCAACTACTATGTACTTAATAATTTTAAAAAATGAGAACTAATTGTTAATTTTAAAGTTAACTCTTCTTTTAATGATTTTGTTGTATCTGCGTTTGGTTGGAAAGCATTTGAATATTTGGTTGCAGGGTGGTGGAGGTCCGCAGTTTCAGTTGATTCTCTAAATGGGAATCCGTCATTTATGACCTTAAGGGCATCTTGATTTGGGTTAGATAGGATAATGTAGATTTGCAGCAATAAATGGTTGAAAAGAATGAAAGCATTTTTCAGGCATGTTGCCGAAGGCATGGGTACTCTATTGCATTTTTCCATATTTCAATTCGATCTTTTTTAATATCACATAATGCCTTTAAAATGTCATCTACTGAGAGCTCAATCAAATCTATCTGCAGTTCTTTAGGTGCCTTGGTGACATCAACAAAATTACCCGTCATCTTTCACGTTTTACCCTCCCCATTGTGCGTCACTTCTACTGCACGCTCGTCATGAACGAAATTGCAGCTCGGGTTTCGTGACAAACAACGATTTATGAAAAAGGTTCACTTAAAAAAAAGGATTTGTTCAGTGAAATTTAGATTCAGTCAAAAGTCCGCACTTAAGGCCCTGAAGCCCACTTGTGGCCTTATGGACACAGGTTCCCCATTCATGCTCTAGTGTATGTGGCACACGATAGCTCTGAATACCTTTTAAACAACACGTTGGGGCGAGGTATCGTTTTCATAAAATCAAACTTGCTTTTCTCTTTATTCACCTTTTAGAGTTTTTTAAATTCACAAAACTAGTTTCAGAAGCAACTTATAAACAATTGTCACAAAAATTCGTTCATACCTTCTTACATCAATACTTTCAACAGAAAAATACACTGGGTGCGTAAACACACCAATAGCGACCACAGTGCAAAATTCTATGACCATGTATACGCGCCAATAGTGCTCCAGTGTGTCAAATACTAGACGTGTTTACACGTCCATAGCACCGAAAGGATTAGGAAAATGTACATCAACAAACAAAAAATAAATTTTTGTTCCACCATGTGAAACTTCTCACTGTAACACTACAGAAAATATTATATCTCAACCATATTTCTTGCCTGATACTAGAATAAATGATTATCATATATTTCGGAATGTTTAGAATTTTTCACTATGTAAAATATTCAGTATTAAATACCAAATATAAAAAAAAACTGCTTCTGATTTATTTATCAAATCCGAAGTCTTTCTATACAGTTGAAATAAAAGCATTGCCATTCAAATGACAATAAATTGTTGATAAAAGTAACATGTCGTTGATTAATAAAATAAAAGAGGTTCATTTAACTAGTTGCAAAATTTTTAAAAAATATACATGAACTTATAAGCTGACCTGATAACATGTGTTAGATTCTTTTTATTCTACATGCGTTTTTGTATTTTTATATATTAGTAGTAGTTGCCTTATCACCCCTATAACCTTCTTATTTAACGTAATAATAGAATGACATGAAACACACAATCATATATATATATATATATATATATATATATATATATATATATATATATATATATAATTATATTATACACAAAAAAGGCTCTGGTAAAATAAAGGATATTGTACGTTTGAGGAAATTACTCTAATAATGTCAAGTTGATAACAGAATTACGTCGATTCAATGAGATTTCAATTACAACAATGAGTTCTCTAGGTTTTCGTACCCAGTCTTTACAGAGCCTTTGACTAGTTTCAACTGTTCGTGGATAAACATAAGTTACCAGGTAATTTTTAAAACTAAATGTGATAGGTTATTATGAATTAAAAAGAGTGTTGTATAAAATATGTTTAAATGTGGACTAATTTTTAAAAATATATTTGTGTATTGAAATATAAACAAAAATAATTCAAAAATCTACAAAGCACAAATGAAATAAAGTTTGTAACAGAATTAATATGTCTTCTATTTACGAATACAACGAATTGAAACAATATATATATATATATATATATATATATATATATATATATATATAAAATCATTTTTATTCGTTATTCTAACTTGCGATAAATATTTTTATTAGCATTTTGTGTTCGTAAAAAAGAATAAAAAAAGTTTTAATCCGATTATTTGAACGAAAGAATCAACTTTGAAAAGTTTGAATCGAAACTGATATAAATTGAAAATAAAATAAGAAAACTATTGGAAAATCACAATCGACGTCTCAGATTTGTAAAAAACTTTAAATTAAAAAGAACGTTAACATTCAAGTCACGGACGAAACGTAAAAATTACAGTGCGTACACTTGAGATGAGCGCAAATACTTATTTAAACTTTGTGTTAATCTGAAAGTAAGTATCTGTAAACGAGAATAAAGTTAAAAAGAACTAACGAAAGATTGTGTAGCTAGAAAAATATTATTTAATTTTAATAACAGCGGAATTATGTAAATATAAGAGATTTTCTATGCGCTAGTTTTTTGTATGTAGTTATAAATATATATATATATATATATATATATACATACATACATACATACATACATACATACATACACACAATATATATATATATACATACACACATACATACATACAGGTAACCATCGTATAACACGGAGGTTACGTTCCACAAAATATCCGCATTATGCGAAACTCACATTTCATATCAAACAAGAGGTTATGTACAAAACGTTTTTTTTTTTCAACTAAAACTCTAAATATATTTTAAGATATAATTAGATAACAAACTTAATAAAATTTAAAGACTTACAAATAAAATAAAAATATTTAAAAATAAAAATAATAAAATTTAAAGACTTCATTTTGTCATGTAGTTTCAAAAAGAAACTTTAATTAAATTAATTTAATCAGTATCGCTCTCTTCTAAAATCACATTTTGTCAATAACTTGATGTTGTCATTGGACGTACAACTTCATCACATGAATCTTTTTCGTCATTTGATAGAATTCAATTTTTTGTGTTTCCGATTCTTCATCCGGCTTAACTGTCAAGAAATCAATTACAAGACTGCTTGCACTTTTTCATCAACTCTTTTTGAATTTCGTTATATGGTGCTAGTGTAATTTCCATCTACCTCTTAAATTTGTCAGATCTCTCCATGGACGGTTCATTGTCCCGAATGCTTTTCATCGTCTTTTTTAACAGGATTTTTATAAGAATCATTCGTTAATTAAATCAACTTTTCCTCGTTTAAATTTCGTTTTTAATTTATTAATTAATGAACATTATCTTTATTCATGTCGTCGAGTCCTCACATAATAAGTGAGTAAGATTTATTTGTCTTTCACGTTATCCCAGTGTTATAGGAAGTAAAATGCGCGTTATATCAAAACCATGTTATAGAAATACCACATTAACCAAAATTTGCCGTAATTTGTAAAAAGCGTTAAAGCAAAACCGCGTTATACGAGACATATGTATATATATATATATATATATATATATATATATATGTATGTATATGCGTGTGTGTATAATAAGATCCTGATAGTTTAATCCAGTGGTTCTCAGACTTTTGAAGAGAAGGGCAACATAAGTAAATGGAAAGTGTTAGGCGGGCCGGATCTAAAAGAACATTTATTTTATTTTTCTATAATTATACATAGCATACTAAGAATTGAATAAATGAAAGAGTTATTATCCGTCAGAAAATAAAAGAATGTATATATATATATATATATATACATATATATATATATATATATAATATGCGCAACAACAATAATTAAATATGGATGAGTAAATGTTGTTTTGCAAAAAATAGGCCTAATAAAAAAATTTTGTTGTCTAAGTGACTTCGGTTGCGCGCCTGCTTCTGACATATAGGACGGTACACCACTTGCGAAAGAATGGAAGGGTACTTTTTCTAAAATAGCGGCTCGGTTGGGAGAAGGGCTCTTACAATGTGTCAATTCTCTTCGGTGATCGCGACTGAAGGAAGAGTATAGACATAAGAAATAGAATGTCATGGCCATGAACTTATTCAACGTGTGAGTGATTTCGATGTATCTAGAATAGAATCCTATTTTTTTCTGCGACATATTTGCGAAAAATGAATATTTCGAACTAGCTTATCTTGAGGGGTACTTGTAAATAATATCCAATGTGTCCACGGGCTACATAAGAACCCTTCACGGGCCATAGTTAGGGAACCCTTGATTTAATCTATAATAAATTCAGCGTTATCAAACTAAATAGGTCACTATTTAGTTTTTATATTCGTTGCTTCTGTTTCTCCATTACTGGTTTCGTTTTTTGATATCTTCAGGTGGTTCTATTAGGTAACCAGTACCCATCTGAAGATATGGATACTGGTTACCTAGTAGCATCCATCTAAATATACCAAAAAACGAAACTGATAATGGAGAAACAAAAACAACGAATAGCAACCTCAAGGAAAAGAAAAATAAATTATTGATTATGTTTAATAATTGCTTATGAGTATTTCGATGACAAAGTCATCATCTTCAAAGCGCCAAGATACAGAAAGTATAGAGATTTTGAAAATTTCATAGATTCGTCTATACTTTATCACTGTTAAGAATAGTATCACCATTTAAATACGCATAAAAACAATTAAAAATTATTAGTAATGATTCATTTAACATTTTTGATTAGAAAAAGTGTTGTGTTTGATGAAAGTTTATTTATAAAAGTGAGTGTCAGAATTATATGTTATTTAGATTATTTAATGTATATAATTTTATATTTCATAATTACAGTTCAAGCAATCCGCTGATATATATATATATATATATATATATATATATATATATATATATATATATACAGTCAACATTCTTATAACACGGTTAATTTGTTCCACGCTGTATCAAAACAGTGTTGAACTAATCCTAAAAGTAATACAAATCAAGAGAATGCGTTCTGTATTATATCGGAACCATGTTATCGGAGTGTGTTTGAATTTATGAACAAGAAACTGTCTACTGAATTAGTTTTCAGTAAGAACAGCGACTCACAGACTTCGCATTATTATGTATATAAGGGGAAGTCCCAATTTATGTCAATCAAAAGAGTGTTATGGAAATATTCGTGCTATATGAGGGTTGTCCTGCTTTATTAAATTGTGCTGTATGGAAATGCTATGTTTTATCGAAACTGTGTTTTCAGAGTACCGTGTTATAAGAAGGTTGAGTGTATATGTGTATATTTATATACATATATATATATATATATGTACATATATATATATATATATATATATATATATGTGTGTGTGTGTGTGTGTATGTACATATATAGCTATAATTAAAAATCATCAATTTGTGATTCATTTTTGTCTATTTGTAAAGCAAAAAAACAAAAAATATTACATATTTGCTTGTTTACTTCAATGATATGTGTACAAATATTTATAATCTCTATTTTTCATCATGACGTTTTCTTTTTTGTGATAAATGACACTCAATGGCCTTCATTTACTGTCGAGTTCGTTTTTTAATAGTTTTTTTTATTGATTGTATCAGCTGTCATAAATATACTTTCCAGCGACATAAACATTGCATTTATAATTACAAATATTAAAAAAATTAGTCATGTCTAAAAAGTATCATAATAAATAAACTTTATAAAATTGTAGATTATTAGTATGTTTATTTTTTGGAACTTCTGTGACACAATGCGAGAACACATATTGTGATTACTTTCATTTAAATTATGACAAATCATTTAATTATTATAGATTGATATTTATAGAACAATGAAGACGTCCTAGATTATCCAATTTTATTATATAATTTTAAATAAGTGTACTTAAAATTTTTATTCGATGGTTCTATTTATTAGGTGTGTAAATTAATTCGGTGCCTTTTTTATAGAAAATGAATTTCTATTTACAGAGAAATGGTATAAATTTCAATCTTCAAAATATCCCCTATTATTTTGTATAGCTTTGCTCCGTAGAGTAACTAATGATTCCCTTGTCGAAAAAAGATGGCGACCTTGAGTCGATGAAATCGTCAGTACATTTTTGGACCTTTTCCACTGTTTTAAAATGAGTATCAACCAGGTGATTATAGAGCGATCAGAACAGGTGATAAAACGGCCTGAATTTACCTTCTGATTAAGTTCGAGCAACTCATAATACGCCACACCTATAATGGCTCCTCAATCCATAATGTCCTACCAAATAAGCAGTAACACTTTTTTGACTAGAATATTTGGTTTCAGAATCAATATCGTTAGCTTACTGGCCATAAACCATGATTTTCGACGTTTAAGAGAAACAAAACCCATTTTTCATATTCGCTTATGATTTTATTCGAAAAATACTTCCTTTTGAACCGTATAGCGACAATATAGCTGTATCACAACTTACTCCTTTGTTTTCCGACCTGAGCTCATGTGAAGTCCATCGACCTACCTTTTGTATTTTTTCAGCCAATTTAGACGCCAGAAAATTGCTTGATGAATAAGTCTGTGTTACTGATCAAGTTCCTATTCAGTCTGTGCAGACTTTTTATTGAACAGCTGCTCAAGCTCCTTGTCTACAAATTTTCTCGGTTGTCCGGGACGTTCTCGATCGAAAATATCAAAATTACTACTCCTAAACTTTTTAAATCATTTCTTGCATGTTTAATGCGTTACGACACCTTTCTCCCAAAACAGGACAAATCATTCCGGTGGCTTCGGAAGATTTTTTTCAATGGATGCAATGTTTAACATTTGCTTTTTGGACCCCATCGTGTTCAGTACTGTTTTGTCAGTTTCTGCTAACTGATTTGCCAAGTTATATACTATTTTTTTTTAAAAAAAATTGTAAGATTAGCACATTCATATTCCTAAAATGACGATAAAATATTTTAATTCAAAATAGTGTCACGATTGATTCAATTTAATAGCACAGAATTATTTTTACACTTATATATATACATCTATATATATATATATATATATATATATATATATATATATATATGTGTGTGTGTGTGTGTGCGTGTTTCTGTGTGCGTGTGTGTGTGTGCGTATATATACATATTCACTGTCCATATTGTATTTGTCTTTGAAAATTAACAAACAGCCGAAATATCGTTTTATTTGATAATTTTACTCTGTTTATAATGCATTCTGTACAAACAATGAAAATTCCAATTCTATACTATAATTCGATGTTCCATTTTCGCTTATATAAACATAATTATTTATATATTTTTTAAAATGTTATATACACATTGAAATAAAATAATAATTTAATACCACAGATAGATGAATATCGTATTAATAAATACATTTATTTATTTGTACGAATAAATATACTCATTACGCAAAAAGTGCTTTTTAAATGTCGATAATCTGTATTATATTACTTCATAATCTTTATAAATGTTATAATATTATTTTTATGAGTACATTGTTATTTTTATGAATCTAATTTACACACACGCAGTGTTATATATGCATATATATATATATATATATATATATATATATATATATATATATATATATATAAAATTATTATCAATGAATCATATTTCTATAAAAAAACTGTGCCACTTGGTGCTACAATCTTTGATATGTATATTAATATATATATATATATATATATATATATATATATATATATATATATATGTACATACCCAAATATGTATACAACAAAGTAGTTAATGTTTTCAAATTGAAATATTATTATTTCTTCGTCCGAATTGAACGTACGTACATTTTTGTAGTATTATTGTTTCTTGTAATTTATTACTTCATGAAAACAATATTTAGATATAAGTAGCGTATGTTCTCTCTCTCTACACCCTCTCTCTCTGTATATATATATATATATATATATATATATATATATATATATATATATATATATATATTCATATTTTGTTCCAAAGATCATTGTCGGATCGTTTATATTTCCTTGTTATTACCGTTTTTTTAGGTCAATGATACATTAATTCCAGTATATATATATTAAATCGAAATAATATGATAAATTAATAAGGTCAATGATAGATTAATTCCAGCATATATATATATATATATATATATATATATATATATATATTAAATCGAAATAATATAATTGCAAGACATGTTAGAGTAATATACACATTAAATAATAAAGAATAAATAAATAATATGTGCTTACAAATTGAAATACTTTGATTTAGTTGTAGATTTTCCTTTTCATTATTTAGTAAATTTATAAAACCCAAAATGATGCTTTTCACCTTATCTGACCACCAATTAGGAAAATGATAAATTTCTTATAAAAGACTAAATCTGTATGATAAACCCTTGAAATCATCCCTCCATAAAAGTGAGTATTTTAAGAGATATGCTCAAGTCGAAATCCGTGTGAACGTTTAATAGGGAGCAGATCCCCCTGGGATTAGGTTGATGCAAAAATAATTGCGGTTTTTACGTATCGAATATAAAGACGCATATATCAGTTAAAAATTATATATTAGGAATCGAAATAAAGACCGTTGGCCTGCACACATTTCTCCCAACGGGAAACAAGTTTGTTTATTCCTACAAGATAGAATTCTATAGCTCTGGAATTAATGAATTTATCGAAACCATTTTCATAACCCAGTTCATTTAATTTTTTTAAAGTCATTTGTGAGATGTGTGGTCGGGTGTTGTCATGAAGAAGAACTCGTACTCTTCGACTGATTAATACTGGCCGTAAATGATGCAACTTCTCATGCATTTTTTCAATTTCCTGACAATATTTTTCTACTGTTATTATTTCGCCAAGATTTAAGAATTTGTAATGAATGATGCTACTTGCTGACCACTAAACAGTGACCATAATCTTTTTTTTATGAAGCTTCGGTTTAGGAAACTATTTGGTGCTTCTCATCGGTTTAGCCACTGTGATGAACGTTTCAAATTGTTGTCGAGAATCCACTTTTCATCGCATATGACAATGCGATCGAGAAAGGGATCATTTTTGTTACGCAAAAGAAGCACAAAGCAGACTATGTATCGCTGGATTGCTTGATTCGTTTATTTCATACGGCACCCATTTATCTGGCTTTTTTGTTTATTCCAATTAGGCTCAAATACTGAAAAACTATTAAATGGTCAGCATTAAGTTCTTCTACTACCTCTCGATTTGTTTTACATGGGTTCGCTTCAATAATGATTCTTAAAGCATTATTATCTTTAGCTGAAGTACGTCCACGACCCTCCTCATCATCAAGGCTTTCGTTTCTTTATGAATTTTTTGAAACCCGTGTTGAGTTGTACGTTCACTAATCGACTTTTCAGTAAAAACAAATTTGATATTAAAGCAGTTTCTGTTTCTTTACGTCCCAATTTCAACCTATACAGCAAAATCGCGCGAATTTCTTTTTTTTTCTGTGACTAATTTAAGAGGTTATATCCAACAATACTAAAGAATGAAAACAATAGAAATAAACTAAAATCAGTAGTTCTAATTTCATTGTTTACAATGTTGTATCACACAAATTGATAAAAACCGCAATTATTTTTACGCCAACCTAGTATTAAAATAAAAAAAAACAATAAAAAACAATAAATTTTAAAATTTAACAGATATTTACTAAATGTTAAATATGAACAAATAAACTAAGCATTTAATTTTTAACAATATATTTACAATATTTTTAAATAAATTAAAAATTAGTATTTATTTTTATGTGAATCATGTATATATATACGAGTATATATATATATATATATATATATATATATATATATATATATATATATATATATACATACATACATATATAAAGATTGCTTATTTAACATTCTTAAGTAAAGATCAACTGATAATAACATTGTTTACTAAATAAAACACAAGTGTCGTTTCATATCGCTAATTTGTAACTCCACGTGTATAAAGGAAACATTCGTAATATCATTATTTATAAACATACGGCTTTATTATAATGTCGAATCTATGACACCACGAAAATAAATATGATATGAAAAAAATGTAAATTATAACATAAAAAAATATAGTCAGCGTGTCAAAGTTCGAATTTCAAAATGACACATCGATTCGTGTCAAGCAAGTGAACGTTTTGTTAATAGTTTAATTGAAGTAGTTTTCTTGGTGATCACGTAACAATGTCGCTCAGTTCAATTACAAACAAATAATTGAAAAAGTTCTCTGTAACATTCCAATGGATTCGAATAAATTTTATGAGTGGATGAAAGTGTTTTTCGTCTACAGAATGTTGTTCAAGAAAAAGGTATGTGTTTCATTTTATTTTCCGAAAGTGTTTCTATAATGGTTTTCAACTATAAAACTTGTTTTTGGAATTTCTCTCTATCTTTCAAATAAACATATATACATATATACATATATATATATATATATATACATATATATATATATATATATATATCTATACATATATATATATATATATATATATATATATACATATATATATATATATATACATATATATATATATATATATATATATATACATATATATATATATATATATACATATATATATATATATACATTTATATATATATATACATTTATATATATATATATATATATATATATATATATATATATATATATATATATATATACATTTATATATATATATATATATATATATACATTTATATATATATATATATATATATATATATATATATATATATATATACCTGTCATTCGAATTACGCGGATTATTCATTCCATGCGGTGTTTTACGCGGAAGAAAACCGAGTAAATAGTCCTCCTCTACGAAAAAAGTACTGATGGAAAAATATAATATTTGTTATTTGTGTTTACTTGCTTACTATGTGTTGTCTTTTTCGCTTCGAACGTTCGACATAAGACTAATGTAATCACAAAGTAATAAGAAGTAACATGCTCACTACAAACCAAAAAAGGTCAGAATGGTGTAATTAGTACAGTTAAGTAAGAATTTGGGTCTGATTGATATATAGCATATTAATTAAAGATTGTAGAAATATATATTTTCTGATCGCATGTAAAAATCCCGTGTAAACGGAGGGATTATTTACCGCGAATAAAAAAAAACACGCGTATTGAAAGTACCGCGTAAATCGAGGGACGGGTATATACTTATATGTATGTGTGTTTATTCGTTAAAATTGAACTATATTTGCTAATAATATACATACTTTTAGAAAGAAATAATTCTTACTTGAAGATTTTAAAATTTATTTTCTTATTAATTTGTTTTGTTGACTATTATTATTTTGTTTATTTTTTTACAATATTATTTGGTTGTTCTGGCATAAAATTATGTTTATGTATAGCAATTCTCATTAATTTAAATGTCGCTTTCTTTTTTAAATACTTAAAAATGTTTCTAGTTAGATTCAGAACATTAATTTTTGAAGTTTCATTATTTTGGTGAATAGTCTAACATTATTGCTTTTAGTAAACACTTTTCCTGGTTTTAATGTTGAATTATTTTTTTAAACATTACAATGTTTAAACATGGTTTATGTTGAAGGTAATTGAATAATAATCAGACCATTAAACAATTATATAGATGTACCATTATTTACAATTTTAAAATCTAATACAAATATATTAAAAATAATATAAAAATAAACGCATAATTAAAAATAACCACGAGTTAACAGAAAAATTAAAAAAAAGACACAAAAATTAACAATACAAACCAAATAATCATTCTACATAATAAGCATGTACATAAATATCCCATAAACAAATCAGTATATAAATAAGAATAAAATAAAAAAAAACAAGTGTTAAACAACAGCTTTAAATATCAATTAATAAACTTACTAAACCAAAATTATTTTAAAGCCAATAATAACATATACATTCAGATATAAAACTGGGTTTTTCTAGTATAATATCGAAAATCTTACTGCAAACACTTGAAGAAACGGTAATAAAAGTACTAAAAAAACACTTTAAAGTAATGAATGAAAACTAATAATACAAAACAATCGTTGATGATCTATGTCTGTATTATAAATGAAAATTATAATGAAATAGAATTAATTAAATAACAAAATCCGTACGGATTTAAAATGAAATTCATATTGTAAGGAAAAATAAATAATAAAATAAATTTTCCCGAACTGAATAAATGAGACTAAAATAAAATACAAAAATTTTTGAAAAAATAATCCTACAAACGTAATATCAATAATTCCTCTATTTATCCTAAAGTTATAGAACGGAATTTTCAAAAAAATGATAAATCGTCTGAAAAATTTACAAATTCATAAAATATGTAATTGAAAACTGTCTTCCACATGCTAACATTAACGCCTGTTATATGACAATCTTATTTTACTAAATATAATGAAAGATCAGTCCACTTAAGACTTTAAATCACTCATTAGTAGCACTGCTGCCTCCATTGAGAATCACTAACTCGCATGCAACTTCCATCATTCTCAGAGCGTTAATGTATAGAACATTTTCTTAGACCTCTGAAGATGATAGTGTTGTCATCGAAATGCATATAATTGAGGATCAAAAATGATCAATAATCAGTTATTGAAGATTTTTGAAGAGAAAAATAATTGTGGTTTGCTAGGGTGACTGAAAAATTAGTCTATAAATATATTTTCTTATATGACTCCTAACGTAATGAAAAGAACTAAATATTGAACGGGTTAATATCATTCCATTATTAATCGTAAAGAAAAATACTGTCATTAATTATGTATAACGTGGACTTTAAATGTATGTTTCCACGTTTCATAATGCACAGAATATTTTAATGTAAATATCCGAGATTGACTTTTAACGATTATATATATATAATTTTATATATAATTATATATGTACATAATAGAATGTATGTATTAAATAAATATATATATATATATATATATATATATATATATGGTAATTATTCAAGATAGTATTTTTGTTTTAATTATTGAACATGTTATGCTTTGTTACGATACATTTAATTTGTGTTATCGGAAGTATGCCAGTATTTCCGGTAATAAAGGGAACACTTACATTTCTAACATACTGGAAAAAAATTTAATTTTTTGTTTACGCGCATTATTTTTTAATCAATATTGTACGAACCAGTAGAATTGTAAATAGTGTATCTGTTATACTTGAAAGTATTTTATAGCATAATAATATTATTTCTATGAACGCATTCTTTCTAATGAAAAAAAATAACTCACTCGAATTTATTTATTTATTTATTACTCGTACCACGTACCTTCATATCCTGGTATTACTGGATGTTTATATATGGGGTCACCGTACTTGAAACGAGCTTCCACTATGTTGATTTCATTTGTCGGTGGACGAAATACCTATCAAATTGTATTTTTATGTTAAGTACTTTAAAAAAATGTAGATACATTTATAATTATTAGGTGTACAAATTAATTCGGTGCCTTTTTTATAGAAAATGAATATTTACGGATAAATTGAATACATTTCAATCGTCAAAATATTGCCTATTATTTTATATAACTTTACTCTCTTTGTTGGATAACTAATGAATATCTTGTCAAAAAAAGTTTTGGTGATAATGGCTTTAGACATCGACGCACCCTTAAACCCCAAATAATCAATTAATCGATTGAAAAAGATGTCGGTTTTCAGTTGCTCAAGTCGTCAATTCATTTTCCGACCTCTTGCATTACTTTAGGATTTTTTTCATGTTTTAAGCGTTACAACACTTTCCCCTAAAGCTGAACAAATCGTTCCTGCGGATTTGGCAGTATTTTTTTCAACTGAAATGCGAAAAGTGTGAAATTTCTAATGTCCTGCTTTTCGAACACCATCATGCTCACTACTGTATTGTGAGGTTATGCCAATTGCATGGCCAAGATATTTAATGTTTTTAAATTTTAAGATTGGCACTTGAAAATCCTAAAATGGCGACAAAATATGTTAATTTAAAACAGAGTTATGATTGATTCATTTGAAGGCATAGAATTAATTTTCATACCTAATATATTGTTTTACATATTCTTTTTATTTAAACGCCGTATAATTATTTTGGCGAACTTCTTAACTGTTTTGAGAGTTATAGCTTACATTATTTTTAGAACTAAACAGTTAACTTTTTAAAAAGCTCACTTTCTGTTATTTTTTTTGATATTTCAATTAGTATTTTATTGTATTAGTTTGGTAGAAAAATAATTGCGGTTTATGAGTTACAAATTCTCATACATTCATCTCTTTTTCTGATTATCTTAGTTGTTTTATATGGTCTAGAACTGTTGGATGTCTAATTCCTAAATTCTGTGCTATCTGTCGAATTGTTGTGTGTGATTCTGAGTCAACGCCTTTAGTTGGTTGTTATGAAGTGAAGAAGGATGCTCGAGACCTCCTAATTCTCAAGATTCTCATCCCTAGCACGAAATTTTTGGAACCACCATTGTACCGCACGTCCCTTAACAATACCCACATTAAAAGTATCATGTAGTTTAGGAGCAGTTTCTGCTGCTTTACCACCCGTTTTGAACTCATACAAAAAATCGCTCTTATTTGCTTCTTTTCCATCTTTAATTCAATAGCCTAATTTGAAGCAAAATTAATAATAAAACCAAAATCGATGTTACCAAACTACAGACCGAAAAATACACTTTAAAATGGTATTAACTTGAACACGATGAAATGACACTTTCATTGAAAAAAATTAAGGTAAGAATTCAGAAAACAAAAACCGCATTTGTTTTCCTACCAACTTTATACATTGCGTATAAAATCAGTTATCAAAACTTAATCAAAACAAACTATTCGAAACTCTATTAATCCAAGTAATAACTATTTTTGTTTCTGAATATTTCTCTAATTGCCTTACTTTTAATATTCTATATGAACCCTGTAGGTCAAATGCGAGTTTCTTTCTTCTATGATCTAATTTTACTTTTATCATCCTCAAGTAGATCATAGATTACAGTTCGGAAACTACTTGAAGTTGATAATAGGATTGACCATGGGGATAAGGCACATGACCTACAGTATTCATCTAAAATAATGTACAACAGGCAGAAAAGCAATATAATGAACTTTTTAATGTTGTTTAAACATTTAAAAAAATTATGATCGGAATGGTAAATACAAATAGTTGAAAATAGGGTACATTTAAAGTATAATATGAATATAATATTTAACCAAATACTGTAAAAAACTTTTAATATAAAATAAAAGACGTAAATAGGAGTGAAATAAAAGGGGAATATTAGATATTGTTTTAACAAAAAAGGGGTATGTAGGGAAAAATGTTTAACGAGGAACATTAAAGTACATCTTTAAACAAAAACAGATACATATACATATATATATATATATATATATATATATATATATATATGTATATACAGAGAGAGAGAGAAATAGATATGTAATAAGAAATATTTAAGTAATCTTTAAAAATTGAAAACGATTGTTTCAATCATTCATTATTTCGCAAAGAAACCTATAAAATAATTATTTATATTCGGAGAATTTTTACTTGTTTATTCATTTAAGAGATATAAAGATTTTTCACAGTATTTCAAACTTTAATTATTTATTCTACGATTTTTATTTGTCTGTTATTTGAGAATATGAGACTGTATGTGTATATATATATATATATATATATATATATATATATATATATATATATATATATATATGAAGTATACTATTTTTTACAACGAAAATACAGTTATGTAAAAAAATTAAAATAAATTCTGTATTTTTCAATACTTTGTTCTAGAGTCATCTGAATTTTTATTAAAGATATACGAAGTACAATTAAAAAAGTACTGAAAGTTTATGAATTTTTTTAAGATTTTTCCTTTTTTCATGCTGAAGCTATATATAAAATACCAAATCGGTTTTTTTATATAGTATAAAAAAATTAAAATTAAAATTTTCATTTTTTTACAATATTTCTTTATTAGGTTATAACGTATATTCGTCCCGTTTGTTTAGTGTTTCTAAAATCATTTATTTGTAAATTATGAAATAATTTTAATCAATTATGTATGCGCTTTTTTGATCAGTGACTTTTTTCTATCCTTCTGACAGCTGAAGGATCCTTTTCTTAAAGAATTCCTGGTAGTTAGCAAAAAACTGATCAAAATCATTTTGGCTGGATTTCAAATCTGTTAATTTACATCATTAAGAGAGTTCTGCAAAGCTTCAAACAAACGATAGTCCAAAGGCTCGAACTAATGGTGGATGTACTAAAATATTTCATCCAAATTGCAACAATTTTTGCCGAGTCTCCATAAAAACGTGTGGTCTGGAGCTATCATGATGGACCACAATGCCCTTTTTATTGGCCAACTCTAACCTCTTACTGTCTATTGATTCCTTCACTTTGGTCAATTGTGAGTATTACTTAGTGAAATCAATAGCTTGGTTTGGCGACAGCAGCTCGTAGTACACGACACCCTTCTCATCCCATCAGATACACAACATGACCTTCTTTGGGTGCAATGCAGCCTTTGCGTTCATCTGTGCTGGCTCACCTCGCTGTAACCATGGTCTTTTTCATTTAACGTTATTCTATTGAATCCACTTTTCATCACCAATGATGAGTTTTTTTGAGGGAACACTCGTTACCAATGCGTTTAAGTTCGCTTCACTAAATTTTTACCCCGAAATTGATGCGGCACCCAAGTGTAGAGCTTCTTGACCACCCCCAAGCTTTCATAAATGTCTCAAAATAGTATTGGCAGTACTTTTTAGTGCCTAACCAATCTTACATGTCCTCAAATAGCAGTCACTATCAACCATGGTATTGATTTTACCAAGCGGAGAAAACGGGACGAATATATGTTACAACCCAATATATGTGTCTTAATATTAATTAAAAATTATTTATATTAAATCTAAATATATATTTTATTTGAAAATACCATAATATCAAAAGTATTTATTGTATTTTTATAATATCAATATCTGATTCTTACTTGAAAATCATCCACAGTTCTATCTGCCAGTACTAATTTCTCTGAATGTGAGACAGTTGGATCTAGAAGTAGTTTATGTGAAGTAGATCCATACGTATTTCCTAACCTATATTTATATTGAGGACAGAATCCCGTGTATCTATAAAAAAAACATGAAATTACAAATTACATGATTTATTTCACAACTAAAATTTTACTCTAGTCATAACAAATTGTTCTGATTACATTGTACAACAATTGATTTATATGATTTATGCCTACTTCCACGGCGATGTTTTCAGTGTGTGGTGAGGTACAAAACAATCTGATTCTTTTGTATATTTTTTTGAGAATTGATAAAAAGATATGTATATTAGTCAGTAAATACAGTTTTGGCGTAATGTTATATTTAAGGATAAAATAAGTTTGATATATTTGTATCAGATTGCAAGAAAGTTTTTTTATATACACAGAAGTAATCGTTTGGATCCTGTTAGGATGTGTTTCATATATGTGTAGAACACATATATAGATATATGTGTTCCAAGATTTTTTAATGTAAACTTAATCTATTTTTTTGACATTAAAATTGCATTAAGTTGGGATAATATAGGATTTTGGAAAATTATAAGAGTTTGCATGATGCCAAACGCACGATGTTATGAATATAGCTCCATTTTGACTTTAGTGTGTCATTTGATACAACTGCTCAAGGAAGTCTCACCACCTACCCTGGGATTTATTTATTTTCTTATGGATTTATATACTGGATTCCATAGAACAAGGGTAGACAACTTCTTCGATAACAAGAGCCACATATAATACTTTTTATACATTTTTGAATGTTAAAATACATTAAATTATTTTATTTTAATTCATGAATTCTTAATTTTGTGTCAATATTTTTTTTCAGTTTGAAAATGAATTCAAAATGAATGATCGTTGTTAAAATTCATTTTAAAAACGATAAACGAATGCAATTACACTTATTTTCATTTAAAAAAATTAATAATAAAATTTGATTTATTACTTCTGCTTTTTATTTGTAATATATATATATATATATATATATATATATATATATATATATATATATATATATATACATATATATATATATATATATATATATATATATATATACATATATATATATATATATATACATATATGTTTATATATATATATACATATATGTTTATATATATATATATATATATATACATATATGTTTATATATATATATATATATATATACATATATGTTTATATATATATACATATATATATATATACATATATGTTTATATATATATATATATATATATATATATATGAAAATTACCCGGGAATATAATGCGGTTCCGGACTTGAAACAAGTTCCACAGACATTTTGAATTTTGTTAAAAGTGCATTCACCGACAGGAATTTAATATAATTTCATGACTTTACTTAATTTCGAAATTGCTTCATAATAACACGCTGTCAAAATTTCGACTGATTCATTAATTTGAAACAAAAGTGAAAACAAAGTAGCTTTCTTGGATGAAACGAATGATCTGTGAACATATTTTAAATGTCTGAATTCATTATTTTACATTATTTTTACAATTTTAATATATATATATATATATATATATATATATATATATATATATATATATATATATATATATGTAATTATGTATGTATTTATGCATAGTACTGATTTCAAAAGTGTATCTAATTAAATTCCATGTCTTTCAATTATTACATCAGGTGCAATTATCGATTATTTTTCAATGTTGCCTAAATGATCCTGATGATCTTCGTCCTTTGCGATCCTCATAATGTCTGTTCTTCTTTACTCGTTTTGGTACGTGTGCCATCTTCAGTTAGATATTAATACTATTTTTAAATGTTATCTATCTATTAATGCTATTTTTACTAATAATAATATTTTTAATTAATACTATATTTAAATGTTATGTTAGATACTTTACCTATGTTCATTTATAAAGAGTGATTCAATTTAATTTATCACATGGAAGTATTAAAAAGTAGTAAAAGGAAGCATTGGTTAAGAAAAATCATGTTATGTTTTGTATAGTATTTTAGTGCAATTCAGTACTGAAATACAATTAAATTAAAATACTAAATTGGGAATAACATCTTTTTTTAATTTTTGGTTTATTTAATTCTTTCGTGCAGATGCCTAAGTTGAATAAACCTATATATATATATATATATATATATATATATATATATATATATATATATATATATATATATATATATATGTATATATATGTATATATATATATATATATATATATATATATATATATGTTAGATGGGATATGGTTTATAATTTTGGGGTATAAAATATCAAGTCCCTATTTGTCTTTATCTGTTCGTTTAATATGTAATTTTTACATATTTCAAGATTGTTTATAATGTATAACTTTATGGTTTTATTATTAATTTGTATTATTTGTTTTGTATTTTTTCCATTAATTTCAGGTCCCCTTTCTATGTATTAAAATTTTCAGTTTCTATTACAATTTCTAAAATACTTACAAATTATTCAATTCAAGAAAAAAATACCTATCCTATAGACAAGCTTTCATTTTACTTCTATTCTACAGTTATGACAATGCTTTTCA
The DNA here is from genome assembly GCA_034766995.1 of Acanthacorydalis orientalis. Taxonomy (NCBI): domain Eukaryota; kingdom Metazoa; phylum Arthropoda; class Insecta; order Megaloptera; family Corydalidae; genus Acanthacorydalis; species Acanthacorydalis orientalis. Next base: position 8,985,680 of record CM068319.1, on the reverse strand, counting down.
TGTAATTCCACAACATGACGTTGGTTTAACATAAGTTGTTTCTCAGAGCTAGTCATCGTTACCATTGTAGACCCATTGAACATTTTTTTATTGACAAATATTTTATTCCATTATGTATCCAAATATATCATTCCAAAAAGCTTGTAATGAAATATATTCATCTTTTATTTGATTTATGATTTTTTATCTTTATATACTCACTCAATCATTAATCATATATATATATATATATATATATATATATATATATATGAGAAGGTCAAAAAATTTGCATAATAGTCATAATGGCGGAGGTAGGGGGATCTTGCGCTAGCGCGTTCAAAATTAAGTTTCTTTAGCAGTATACATACTAAGTTTCAAATCATTTCGAATAGTAGTGTACAAGTTATCGCTTGAAGTATACGCCAAATCGGAAAAAAGTCGTCAAAATGGAGAACTTTGAGTTTCGTGCTGTCATTAAATTCCTCATAAAATAAGTAAAAACGCCTCGAATGATTATGGAAAAGATAATCAGTTTACAGTGACTCAGTTCTGATGATTTACAAGTGGCATGGTCTCTTCTTCTTTAGGTACAGAGTGAATAGAAGACAACTCATGTTCAGGACGAGGACAACCCCACTTCGACGAAAATTGTTAAAAAATAGAGAAATTAATATTGGATGATGCGTATTCAATGAATAATCAAATCGTACACATGGTTAGAGTATCAGCTACAACAATTTTGAACATTTTATATGATCATATTGGCATGTCAAATGTCGGTGCCAGATGGGTGCCAAGGTTGCTTACATCGCTTTAAATGCAACGCTGTGTTAAAACGTGGATGGAGTTCTTGAACCTGTATAAAGACAATTCCAGTGAAATTTTGTACTGAATAGTAACAGAAGATAAATCGTAAGTTCAATCAAAACAGAACTACTGGCCACTGTTTTTAGGGACACAGAGGATATCTTGTTGATCAATTATAAAGCTAAAGACGTAATTATAGCTGGAGAATACTACGCTTCTATAATGGAACAACTAACGGCAGCAGTGAATGAAAAAAGGAAGGAAAAATTGTGAAAAGGTGTATTGCTCTTGTAAGACAAAGCACCTGTTCACAACAGAAATGTTGTAACGGGTGCCATCGGGTAAATCATCGGGTCATGCCGGTAAATGCGGGTTCAGAATTCTGAACCACCCTTCTTATAGTCGAGATATGACTCCTAGTGATATTTATTTGTTCCCAAATTTGAAAAAAAATTACATGGAGAGAAATTTTGAGATGATGAAGAGGTAACAGTAACAATTTCGGATCATTTTGAGTCGAAGGACAAAAAATATTTTTATAAACATTTAAAAAAACTTATTTAAAGATCTGCAAATTTTTCCAGTTAAAGGAAAATATATTGAAAAAGAAAAAAGATAGGGGTTGTATATGTACACAACCGTAAGAGTTTATGTAGAATTACGTCGGGTTAGAGAAGTGAAAATAATAAATTTGTTTAAAAAATAGCAGTGGAAGTAAACGGCTGAGTACGTTGCGTCTCCTTTTGCGCGCCTCATTCTTTCGCTCTCTATATAATTTGATCGTTTCAAATGGGATCAAAGCAATTTTTTTCGAAGTCTCTGGCCCTCGCTCTTCTTCTGCTTTACGTTTTCTGTGATTTCGTACACGTTCCGTAACAGTTTTTCTGGGCATTTGGAATTTTGAAGATGTTGACAAATTTGATACCTTAATTTCTGATAATTTTTAAAAAGTAAAAAAATAGTTATGGACTCTTCTTATAGAGTTTTAAAAGCCTCTGTCAGCAGATATTTTAGTTTTTTATTATCGATGAAGAGTTTTCGAGATATTCGCCTTCTAATGCTGACACAACATGAAAATCGATGTTCAAATTTTCAGTCATAACTTTTAATCTAATTAACGGATTTTAACAAATAAAGTACCTTTAGGTTCTGAACTCTTTTAGCGGTTAAACACTTTTGATCCGATATGAATCGGTTCAACGGTTACGGCGTACTGAGTACGAACCTGTGTTACAGCATTTGGTAACGTTCCAACCGCTAACATGACAACCTGGTCAGTGAAACTGTACACGTAATTCTAAGTCAAAATTAGTGATTTCGTTTTACCTCTCTTTCCTTTCATTCCGTGAATATTTTGATCTTTTCTTGTATATCTAGAAATAGAAAGTATAGTTTTATTAACACTTTCTTAGCATTTAGCTTATTATAAGTAAATCTTCATTTTTTTTATTATAAATATTATTTTATGTCATGCCATTAAGGTCACTTCTAGACCATTTTTTAGGTAATCTATGGTAAAATAAATTGGTGTTGCAAATCTTGATAGTTCTTTATTTTTAGAATTTTTCGAATAGTTCGTTGTTGTTCTACTAGGAAATGCGTACTTTAATTTTCGTAAGGTGAATCTATACATACACACACACACACATATATATATATATATATATATATATATATATATATATTGTATGTATGAACTCTTGTTATTCACATTATAAATTATTGAAAATAGTTTGAATTTTCACATGATTGATTCTTGTTAGTATTTGATTATTAAATTATCAATCAAATATTTTTTGACATTGTAATCAGACATTTTTCTAAAATATTCCGTCTATTACTTAAAACCGTTAACAAATTTAAATTCTAAGGGTAATTGAACTTTGCAATAAACATCTTCAAATAGATTTGTTAATAAAAAGTAAATACAGTAACGAAGCGTGAAACTCAATACACTATGACTGCATTAATTAATACACGGTAATTAATTTTAATTACGAAACGTATTTAAAACTGTGGATATTGTGGATTATACAAATAAATAACAAGAATAGATGATTTGTTAGAAATATCTAAATTTAAATCGTGAATAATTTGAATAGAGTATAAAGAAAAAAATAGAAGTTAAATGCTAATGAATGTATGTCACTCTAATTTTATTTATTTATTTTTTAGAACGTACACGAGAATTATTCACGTTTGTTTTCTTCCATTTTAATAATGAATGAGTAAGAATCTTTTTTTAGTTATGCATATATATATATATATATATATATATATATATATATTAAAATATATATTTGACACTGTGGACAGATTTTGTTTCACAAATTAATCTTTCATTTATCACATAATTCTTAAAAAAAAATCTGATTGAAAATGTTCAGTAGTTGATTGGTGATCTTTTTCGATCGAACTTAGATGTCGATGCTATCATCTTCAGAACAATAAGTTACTAAAAAGTATCTTAAATTGTTCTATCTCTTATGCTCACAGGGCTGTTGTCTAAATCTGTATAAGAAACAGTCAAAAATGATCAATAATTATACATAAATGACCAATAATAATTAGAAAATAGATCAATAATTCTGACTCTAGCTCTAGATTCAGTTTTACAAATTGATTCTTTTTCATCACACTAAATTTAATTATGATCCATAAATCAAACTGGTCTATACTCATTTTGCCTTCGAAATAACAACAATGGAATTAAATATCTCCGGTACCGTAATGTATTTTACAAATATTAACAATTCCTAGTTGGTTTGGATTTCGTACAAAAATCTGAAGATATTGTTGGTGAAAATTAAATACAATCAATATTATTGGAGAATCTGTGCTGATTATAAAGTAATTGTGGTACTTATGGGGATGCAACAAGGTTAAACCAAATACTGTTGCTTGTTGTGTATTTGGGATAGTTGAGATAAACCAAACCATAATCTTAAACGAGATTGGATGGAAAGAAAATCCTTCATGCTATGAACTCAGAACATATAATGTCTTCCTTTAATGAACAAATAAAAAATCATATCTTCTCTCTACATCAAGTCAGGCTTGATGGAAAACATTCTGAAAGCAGTGAATCATGAAAGAGAGGGATTCCAGTATCTCCGGGAAAAGTTCCCTAAAATAACTGAGACTAAAGTAAAAGATGGAATATTTGTTGATCCTCAAATTAAAGAATTTATACGAGATTCAAATTTTGAAGATAAATTAAATCAGAAAAGAGAGCATATAGATTAATGGTTGTAGTTCTTAAGAATTTCTAGGGAAACATAAGGGATAAAAATTACAAAACATTACTGGAAAGCATGCTGGAGGCATTTAAAGTAGCGGGCTGCAATATGTCATTAAAAGTTCACATGATGTACTCTTATTTGGATTCTTTTCTAAAAGACATGGGCAATTTTAGTGATGAGCACGGAAAACGGTTCTATCAAGAGATTTCAGAAATTGAACAGTGTTATCAGAGCAAGTGGAATCCTGTAATGCTGGCAGACTGTTGTTGGAATTTAAGAAGGGAATCGCTAGATGTTATTTAAAAAAGAAATCCTTAAATTAAAAAAATATTTTCGTTCATGAATATGCATGTCAATAAATATACTTAAAAATTGCAAAAATTGTTATGTAATAGTATCTAAGAAAACCGAACCAACTTTTACTAATAAGTATGACAGAAATTCTTCTAAGGAGGACCTCTTTCAAAATCAGTTTTACTAATTTCGAAGATCCGAAAAAAATTCAATTTGTTACCCAGTGTTATTATTGATCATTTTTGATTGTTGCTTATGTACAAAATTACGCTGTTTTAGGTAGGAGTCGATAGTCATGACTAGATAGGCAAGGACAAGTCGTCGGTCTGTATTCCACACGAGGTGGTCTTGCCAGACCGAAAAAAAGTAATAAAATCATTTTTAAATTGTAATGATACAGATCATGTTAAATATCTGTAGAGATAATATCTGTAGTCTATTAACACTGTGTTATGTTACACTGGGAACAACTTGAAAATATAATGTCCACCTGAAAATTATATCGACGACTGACAATGAACTGTTCGACAATGAATGTATCAAGCTAAATTCAAATCTCAGTGTCGAACACTATATTTATTCAGTAGTCATCTAACAAATACAACACGCGTATTGCACAGTGGTAAATTCAAATTGTCGCTCTAACAGAACCCATAGCATAAAAATTATATTTATAATAAATATATAAACATAGTATTAGTATTATTTCCTGGTAAAATAGAGTTTACCGGGAAAGAAATATTTAAAAAGAAATTATTCGATATTTTATAGCTCGGATATTTACAGTTTCACTTCAACCGCGCGTGACCTCACACAAAATTTTTTTTTAAAAAAATCAGTCCCACCAGACTGGATAGACTACAAATCTCTTCTCTTTACAATTACAAATTTCAATAATCTGTTATTTTTTATTTTGTCTGAGTGACCGGAAATTGATGTTACATCTTTACATCACTCACGATTGATTTGTTTGTTTTAGCATATCAGTATTTTGACTCCTAGCTCATACCCCTATTTAAATCCATTTAACGAATCTTGATCTCAGTTCCGTGATAAAATAAGCTTTTAAACAAAAAAATGTTGAAATCTGAAACAAATATTTAATCTCAAGTGGAAGATAAACGGATATGGTCCCTCGAAGTTTTAAAAATACATTCATTTCGCAGAAATTGATAAACCAACTTTTATATTTTTGTTTTGTTTTGTCATTGACTGTATGAAACACGTTAGTGTAATGGTTAAAAAAATATGTAATTAAAGTACAAAAACACTTCAAATTAAAGCGAATATTAATCATGAAAAAAATATTAAAATATACAAAACAAATAAAAACATAAATTAAGAATGTAAATATTTTAGAACACACACGGTACACTGTGATTCAGCTATTTCATAGAATCGTGATGATGTTACTGTCCACGCACGAGCGTC
>CM068319.1:8909924-8974924 GCA_034766995.1 Acanthacorydalis orientalis | reverse complement strand
ACAATGCTCCCTGTCACAGTGCGTTCAGTGTATCTCAGTTTTTGGCGTCTAAAGGCATCGCAACGTTACCACAACAGCCCTGTTCACCGGACATGTCACCCTGCGACTTTTTCCTATTCCCCCATATGAAAAAATTCGTGAAAGGTCGACATTTTGACTCCTTTGGAGATATCCAAGAATCTGTGACGAGGGTACTCGGAGAGGTCCCACAAGAAGTGTTCCAGATTTGTTACGAAAACTGGAAAACTCGCTGGAATAAGTGTATAGATGCGGGAGGGGACTACTTTGAAGGGGATCGCAGCGATGTACCTTAATTTTTAAATATACTCGATTTTTGAATTTTGTCGCATTACTTAATTGTCTGACCTCGTATATACCGTTATTTGATAGTATTAGTCAAGGGACGAGGAAATTTCGGTCTTTGGAAGTGTGGGATGTGGCTTGTCAATAATGTTTCTTCATCGTTTATTAATTATACTTTCTCAAAAAACATGTATTTTAATTATTTCGAATAAAAATAATATTGATTTTGAAGCACAATTTTAAAAAAAAACAACTTCTTGTCAATGTATTCACTGTTCTATTCGGCGTGTCATCCTCAACCATTGTTCTATGGTTTGTACACTATCATATTATTAATTTATTAGAGAGAATTTGGTCGCGTGCAGCGTACAGAAAAAAACTATTATCTAGTTAATGGATTCTTAAAAAAACATTAATTTATGTTTATATAGATGCTTCTTTACAATTTGATAAAATTTAGTGTGCATGAATTGTACGACCTTTAAAGAATATGTGAAATGACAAGTAGCTTTCCAGTGCCAAAAGATTCTTCACCCCTAGATTAATCTATGATACGATAAGATAATGAGATTGAGAAGTGTATTAAATTTACAGTTAGTTAGTTATTGGGGGTTTCGGGCGCTTCGATAGCTATGGTCATTAGTGTCCGAATATTACATTTATAAAATTTCTACTTATGGATAATAGAAAACAAAAAATGAGAAAAATACATATTATAAGGACGTTTAATTATTTTATTAGATTGTTTAACCCTTTCGTTGCTGTATGTGCCTTTAGACACTAAACTAATATTGCTTTTACTGTGCTGTAGGCGTCTTTAGGCGTTCAATTAACATTGCCAAAAGATGGTACTCTTGACGCCTAAAAGGGCATATTTATTATCTAGCATATCGATTGAATACAAGTCAAAGGCTACCAATTCTTTTACATTTCCAATTCTCTTTTTTTAAAAGATGAAATCCAAAAAGTAATTGATGAGATAAAGCCCCAGTTGTGTAGAAATTTTATTGAAAATCTTAAATGAATGGTTAATAATAAGAAAACTATCGGCTGTCACTACATTATTTTTCATTTATAAATGGGATACCCCCATCTACTGTTTACATTGAAGAAACTCCTCATTTCAGCGCAAATTCTGTGTTTTATTTCAAATTAAAAAGTTGCGTCCTTATTGGAAAACCCTGTATATATATATATATATATATATATATATATATATATATAGTTTTTATTTGGAGATACATAGACCAGTTGCATTCTATCTGTTAGAAAAAGTTGATTTAGCATCATGCGGGAAAAGAATACAGTGCTTAGGGAAGATCAACTTTCTGTATATAACTTTACACATTCAAAATAACTTAGTTCTGGATAACGGATATGCAAACTAAATTTGTTTTTTTCTAGGAACTATATTCTTTGGGAAATCGTTGGCAACCTTCATTTTTAAAACAGAGAGAAGATAGTTAATCCACGCATCCCTAAATGCAAAACTGTCTATATTTATATATACATTATTATTATTTAAAAATAATAATTGTATGTTTTTAAACGTGTGATCCTGTTGATAGGTTCTTTTGATGGTGTTCATATGTATGATTTTGTTTAATTTCTATTTTTTATTAATAATTTCAGTATGTCACATTTTCATTATATTTTAGATAACCTTAAAATCTATCTAAAAATTAAATTACCTGAAATATATTAAATGTACAGATTAATTCATTCAGTGCCTTTTTTTATAGAAAAGGAATGTCTACAAAAAAAAATGGAATATGTTTCAATCCTCAAAACATCCTCCATTATTTTGTCGTAATGCACTTTCGGAACCTCTTCCACTGTTTTAGCATTTTTTTTGCATGTTTTATACGTCGCAACATCTTGCTCTAAAGTTAAAAAATCATTCTCGCTGCTATAACAGTATTTTTTTGAACTATAATGAGAAAAATATGTAATAGCTAAAATGGAACTTTTCGGACGCGCTCATATTCAGTACTATTTTGTGAAATTATTCCAATTGCTTGGCCAAAATATATAGTGTTTTTAAATGTTAAAGTTGGCACTACAAAATCCTAAAACGACGAGAAAATATTTGAATTTAAAACAGACTTACGTTTGATCCAATTTAAAGGCACCAAATTAATTTTTATATCTTCTATATTAATTTACATTCTAACTTCAAACTAGTCGATGTTGTATTTAGGAGTTTAGTGTTTATAAAGTCTCGTCACTATTTATGAGTATTTGTACTGCACTGCGCTAACATTGGGCACTCATTTAGCAAGATCAATCTCCTCTGCGTGTCTGCTTTTTCTCGTCTCGCGCATGTTTCGAGTGTTGGCTTATATTGTCTCGCACATTTTTTTATTTATGTAAATTCGACTATTCTCCAGATGGCTATTTTCATCGTTTATCGTCGATACAATTTAAACAGAGTTATCACTGCTACAATTTAAAAGCACAGAATTTACTTTTAACGTCTAATACTTGAAGATGGTACGGTTGCTGACACTAGTAATGCAAAACATGCACTCAAGTGATTCAAACCGAACGAACGGGCAAACAAAGACCTATACGCCAGTGCTTCATTATTTTAATTGAATACTAAAATTTGGTTGATTTTTTTAAAAAAATAAAAATAAAATGATGAATATATTTATAATGTCTTTTGGTATTTAAACATGTTTAATTTATATTTTACTTTTATTTCTTATATAGAGCATTTCTTTACACTTAATTTCTGATTATTATATTGAAATTTATGAAGAAAATGATAGTATCTAAGTTAATTTTACTTGTCATTGATGTAATAAAGAAAAATAGTCGATCGCGCATATGCTGGCTATAATCGATTTCGACTGCATATATATATATATATATATATATATATATATATATATATATATATATATATATATTAAAAAAAAAACAAATACAGGTATGCTCCCATGTGTTTGTGAATGTGACTCGAACGTTTACTCCGGAAACAATTTAAAAAGAATAAAAAAAAAAACTCTCGACATATAAAAGGGTTAATGCAGACTTTACGACCATTACAGATAATATGTGTAATTCGATATCCTTCAGTTGTTCCATTAGTGCACGTAGCCGTGTTTACCTCTTCATGTAATTATTACAACGACCGTATGTACACACAGCTGTCTCACATCCCACCCACAACCATAACTCACCCTGGCCAATTTTAACCCTAACATAATCACTTATTTCTCTAACCTTGAGTGTGGCTATCTACCACCAGCATCTGGACATTTTCACAACGTAAATTGGCTACGAGCGAAATATTGATTTAATCTTTGTTGAACATGTGCCGCACGCACGGTGAGTTTTAATCACTGTTCCCGCGAAAGAAGATATATCACTATATTAACATAAATACATGTATATATATATATAGTTATTTTCGAAAATATTCGTACAAAACTAAGATACGTGTTAAATCAGCTTACAAAGCGTGAAACGTGCAACCAAATGATTAATCATTGACTTCGATGGTTCTGTTGGAATATTAACACTAGAACTACCACACCAGTCGAAATGACTGGTCTTACAATTTTATTTTAAAATTCCTACTTCATATTAAGTTTTTTTTTCGTAGCGATGTCATGACTTTTGCAGCCATAACTAAGGAAATAGTATAATGAATTTTATTTTTATTTTTTTTGTTCATAATCAAAATAATTTTGTATCATGGCTACTTATACCAATACCAGTCAAAATGACTGCTACCTGTGAAAGTATAAAAGTATCCTGCAATCTATTTATCAAACACAATATAACCAGTTTACTCGTTTTGTACAACTTCTCACACGTACTTAGTATTTTTACTGGGTATCATTCAGTATGATGGTGAAAATTATCAGGGAAAATCCGGATCGATCATGATGGTAATGCAAAACTAATGCATTCATTCGAAAATATATTGAGTCGTTCATTTAGATCTGGAAACGTAGAATGTGTATTGAAGTTTTTATTGAATGTTACACTCATATTATATTATATAATAAATAATAAAAAAGTAATTATATAAATTATAATAAACGACATATTATTTTAATTAGTGTGAAGTGAAAAAAATTAATACAAATATAAATTTTATGTAATCACTAGTTTTATTTCATTTTTATAAGTCCTGAAAATATGCAAAAAGATTCAAAATCTCTGAATTGTTGGAAAAACTAAACGATATATCAATGGAATGCTCTGATATCGAGGATAATGAATTCTATGACAGTGAAGGTGAACTAGACGAAACTGAAAATGAACTATGTGGTATTCACGATGAACTTTTTGATGGTGAGAATAGTGATAATCAGCTTTTAGACGAAGAAAATCCTGAGGAGTGTTCAGAAAGTGATAGTGAATTTGAAAATATTTTGAATTTACGTAAAAGAAGATGTGATTGAGTGCTTTCAAGTTCTGAAGATGAAAATGAAAGTACACTACAAGATCATCAAAATTAAATTACTGCAGACGGAACCAGTTGAGAAAAAATACAAGAAGGGTCTAGTACTGAAATATTACCCCACTTCATAATATTTTCAAAGACATACCCGGTCCAACAGGGTATACCAAAAAAAATATTATAAAAGGTGAATTTATGTTTCAACTAGTAGATGAACTTGCCACTGAAAATGCTGTTTAAAATGTAAAACCAGAGATGGAATCACGAGAAGCTAATGTACAAACAACTTCAAAGAGCTCACTTTGTTCACGCAAATGGTGTCAAATAGGGTACTGTAATAATAATAAGACTACCACCATTTGTAATATCTGTAAAAAATATGTATGCGTAAAATGCACTCAAACCTACATTTGTAAGAAATGTGACAAATTATAACTTTTTATACCTAATAATTTACTTTATACTATAAGAATAACTTAACTTTGAAATAAAAATTTATTTTAATTTTTTTTACCAAAGCATATATTCTTTATTATAGTTATTATTCTTATTGATATATAAGTGATAAAATGTTCCAATCCTCATTTAGGGAACATGGTCTGAAATGAGTTAATATGTAATACCAAAAATGTACTACTTAACATGGAATTCCTTTTATAAGAAACTAATAAGTCAATAAATATAAAAATATTCTATTATTATGAATTTTTTAAAAACCAGTCATTTTGACTGGACATTTAATTTTGACTGGTATTAATAGCTTCGTCTTAACTGTCGGTAGTTCTAGTGTTAAAATAAGGAAAATATGCTCGGCTACATCAGAATAATTGAACGATGATTTTCAAACTAAAATTCAATTATTTTGTTACGTTCTTTCGTCATGTACCTTTTTTTGATACATTCTCTAAGTTTTATTTATAAAGTTTTGAAAAGAAGAAAAAAACATTAATACAAAAAAATTATTAACTATTTCAGCCCCGTCGTTATTTTTGCGCCACCTTGCATTTCGTTTGAAGTTCATGAACAATGCTATAGGAACACGGGTACATAGATTTTTCTATTAGAACATTTCTTTCTTTTCCAAATAGTGTTTTCAGCCTCCTAGATTTGCTTTTATTCTTGATAAAATTTTTATCTTCCTATTTTTATTACACATTCCAACATGGAATCACTTCTCAACAATTTTTCGTACTGTTTTCCTCTTTTAAATATTTTTTTTAATTATTTCACATTCAATCACAATTTTGTATTTGTCTTTTATCTTTTAATTCTATTAAATACTTCAAAATAACAAAATGTTCACTTACAAGATTCTTAACAATTAAATATATAGAATGAAAAGATTACTAATTACCATAATAAGAGAATAATTTAATTAAATATTTTTCCAGTTTCGGATTACTTTCGCGTATAGAATTTCAACAAGCGATTAATCAATATTTATAAAAATCTGTAAACATTTGTATATTTTTTTTCTATATAAGTTATAAATGTAAACTGTTAAAAAATGTTATTTGTAAAAATTACTTAAACAGGTATCTTAATTTTATCTGAATACTTTTGAAAGTAAGTATATATATAAATATATATATATATATATATATATATATATATATATATATATATATATATATATAGTGTGTGTGTGTGTTAATATTATGCAGACGTACAATAGACGGTATGGCTTCCAATGAACTATGTTTATAAATTTGTCATATGAAATAATCATATTCGGCGAATTGGAATTACTGGATCGAAGATATTAGTTATTCGAAAATATGTATGTTGGTATGTTTGTCACGTATATTTCTAGAAATATTGTTTTATGTGGATAATATATTCGATTTTATTGGAAAGGAAAACACCTTGTGTATGTCAGTAGTAGTTAAATAATTGAAAAGAATTTGATTAAATCACTTATAAGAATTAATAGTTTAACCGATTAAAAATTGATATCAATTTATATACATATTGTATAGTGTTATATTGGTTTATATACTGTGTTATAAAATTGATTTTAGTAGAAAAAAATCAAATTTATTGTCAGTTTTATGAAGTACTGTAGAATTAAAAAAAAATATTTTCGATGAAGTGTACCGAATTTTTTTTCCACGAATTTTAAGGAAGTGTGAATCATGTTTCGTGTTAGTATCTTCTTGCCCGTCACCGTCTCACAAATTGACGGTCGCAATGGCAAAATTGCACGAATTAAGATTCGAATTGATTCCTCATCCACCCTATTCTCCGGACTTAGCTCCGTGCGACTTCTTCCTCTTCAAAAAATTGAAAATTTGGCTCGGTGGGAAGAAATCCTTGTCGAATGAGGATTTCATCGCCGCCGTCATTGCGTATTTTGCAGACTGACTGGATCCAGTGTCAGCTCTCAATAGAGACTATGTTGTGAAATAAAATCGATTTTTTTCCAAAAAACTGTGTTTAATTTGCTTTTTACCATAGGTATCAAACGACCCACGTATATTTATAGTGAATTTAATTTTATTTTGATACGTCATATAATCAAAAATATTAATAAATATAAATTTTATTTAGATATGTATCAAAATTTAAAATTAATAACAATATAAAATAAAAATGATGAAAAAGTTTATCTTTTGAATGAAACCGATAAATACGCTATGTTCATCATCAGCCGAAATAGCTCAGTTGGGAGAGCGTTAGACTGAAGATCTAAAGGTCCCTGGTTCGATCCCGGGTTTCGGCACACTATTTTTATTTTCTTTATGAAATTCATCTGACTTCAATTATTTTATACTATTATTTTTCATACAAAAAAAGTTTTCTAATATTTGTATTAGCGATATAAAAATAAATGTATGCAATATTCTTTCTTATAACATAATAGATAACACAGAAATAAGAGATAACAGAATATTGTTATTACAGTTATTTATAGAATATATTTTATTTATCTTATTGATAAAGTAACTAACAGTCCATAATAAAAGTTATTCATTTATTGAAAATGGTTAGTTGGAGTAGCGAAGGTTAGCGATCAAAATATCATTAGTCGCTATTCGCTTCCATGTAATTGATCAAATTTAGTTTAATTACTGATATTAATTATATTTAGTATTAATGACCATTTGATACATTAAATATATTATATATATATATATATATATATATATATATATATATATATATATATATATATCAAATAAATGTAACAGTTACAATGATTTATTGTAAATAAAGAGAAATGTTTCCTTATAAATAATTACTAATTAATATTTTACTATTAAAAAGTATCATTATTATCATAATTCTGTATACATTTACAAATGAATTTGTTTTAGTCGATATAACAGTTTTATATAAAAGGATTTTAGTGTTCACAACACGATAATTAATTATTTATATAATGAATTGGTTCATGTTGAGAGTATTTAGTTTTATAAATAATAATTTCTCCTTTTATATTAAGCTGAATAATACTGAAAAATCAATAGCTTGTACCGAAAAAAAATCAAACGAACTGCCGAAACCCGGGATCGAACCAGGGACCTTTAGATCTTCAGTCTAACGCTCTCCCAACTGAGCTATTCCGGCTATGTGTGACTTTATTATCTCTTTCTCGAACAGTGCAATAATAATATGATTGATTAATTTTGATTTCAAATATTTTATATTTATCACATCTTTATTATATTAGGTTGGTAGGAAAATAATTGCGGTTCATGACCCTCAAATTCCTAACAAAAACCGCATTTATTTTCTTATCAATCGAATAATTTAATTAGATTTTTCAACAGACAATAAATCTCGATTTACTAAAAAATACGTTTATATATAAAATCGATCATAAACCTTCTGATATACACTTTGTACTATAATTTGGAAACAGATCAAAGTTTAGATAGACATAAAATAAACAAGCATATTGAAGTTTTCTTTAAAAAAAGAAATATAACAAGTGTCTTTATATTGAAAGCAGGGATGTATTGTTCTGTGTTTATGTACTGAACAGTTATAATTATTTATTTTTAATTTATAAATTTTGTGTATGTATATATATATATATATATATATATATATATATATAGAGAGAGAGAGAGAGGAGAGGAGAGATTTCATTATTTGATCATCTTTTATATATTTATAATGAAAATATTTTAATAAAGAATAACAGTAATATAAAGAATAAAAAATACTGCTTTTTATAAAATTATAATAAATTATTTATACAAAATGATTGTATTAGAATATATTTTAAAAACACAAATTTCTAAATTATGATGTACTCTGCTTATATTAGGGCGAATCATTTTGAAATGTATGAATGATGTATAAAAAAGTATATATACCTTACCGAAAGGTACAGTAAGTTTCACAAAAGAAGAATAATAAACCAAAGGATCAATACCTGGCAAAAACTAGGACCAAACCTACAACCCCGGAAAAATTATCTCACGAGATTATTAAAAAAATCAATCTGCTTGAGTTGTGTGACTCTGCTCAGGTACCATTGGTTAACACTCCCGTTCCGGTAATCCTCTACTATTCAGTACTATCACTAATGAATTTTAAAAAATAATCATAAGTCCCGTAAATATTGCTTTAATTCACTCTTTTATTTCAAAACCAATCTCAACCCTGGTATTTTCATAAAAAGTATTATCTTTAAACTGTGTTTACTGCACCGGTACGGTGATTTTTAAAATGTCATTGGGCTGAAAGAGAATAGATGATTAAGCTATTTCTAATTAAAGAATATATGGTGATAGCTTTTTGTTTTCTGCTTTTTTAATGTCAATGTCTTTTTGACGGCTGCATAAGCTACTAGTGAATCCTCTATCTATGGACCGTAAAAAAGAGAGGAATTTAAAGGTTCATTGAATTTTCAAGGAACTGAAAATCATATGAATCACATTTATGTAATCCCGGGAATGATATATTCATAAGAAAAGAGTGCTTAGTACACTTATTCATTGTTTCCGTCCCATTAATGGAATATAAAAAAATCAATTTTAAAAAATTAGTCTCATTAATTCAAACATGAGGAAAATTCTTTGTTGATATACAGTTATAAAATATTAATTTGTGTAAAAATTACATATTATGTGCCGAAACCCGGGATCGAACCAGGGACCTTTAGATCTTCAGTCTAACGCTCTCCCAACTGAGCTATTTCGGCGATGTGTGAAGTACTTCTTACTTTGTCGAACAGTAAAATATGATTGATCAATTTTAATTTTAAATTGTTTGCATTTATCATTTTGTTATAATTTAATTCGATTTTTTAACAATTGAGATAATAAATAAAACTCAACATTCCAACAAAATGCGTTTATATTAATAATCAATCAAAAATTATCTAATATACTTTTTGTACTATAATTTAAAAACAGTGACCAACATTTAAATGGAAATATAATAAACAAGTAAATTGGAGTTTTTTTTAAAAAAAAAGAATCCTACCGAATTTATTTGTATTAATTATTAATTTATTAATGATAGTTTTTTTTAAAAAAAATAGGACAAAAAACTATCAGGTTTTTTAAAATACTATTGAAAATGGTATCTTTTCTAATATTATTAAAAGATTTATTTACTTAAACTACATACAAATTAAATGGAATTCTAATTGGTTTCATGTATAATTTTCGCCACCAATTCATCATCAAAATAGTAATTAAAATACTGCTAAGGCTGAGTAAATGATAAAATTTCCTCATTTATAGATGAATTTTCCGTCAATGAAAAAGGTGGTCAGTGAAAAAGGCTTTAAAGGTTGTGGAATATTTGTTCATGCTAATCTCTGTCTAAACAACTGAATTTTGTTTAGTTTGCTTTTAATTCTGAACTAAAGGAAATACAGGATTCACTTTCCGAATTTTCTGTCTATATCTTCCCATTTACTATAATTTTCCATTTTTAAAGGTCTTAAAATCAGAAAAAAAACACCATCTATGATAAAGATCATGAGTCGCTTTCGTTCACATTAAGAACGACCAGACTGAAGCTTATTGAATGTTACTCGAGTTATGCCAAAACGAAATATGAGTGACGGACGAGTCCGGTTCATTCGAACATCTAAAATGGTTAGAAGTGGAGGTACATTGTTCTATGTTTATGTATGCAACTCATACTTATTAAATGTCCATTGACTTCACAAGCAACTAAAAATCATATGAATTACATCAATATAATCCATGAATTGATAGTTATTAACAAAAACATGTTGAATGGACTTTCATTATTTCCATTCCATGAATGGAATTTAAAAATATCTATCTTGAAACGTAACTTTATTACTTAGAATGCGTAATATACTTAAAAAATGTCGTTTTTATTGACATGTTAAAAAATAGTAATTTGTACAAGAATTACACATTACATGCCGAAGCCCGGGATTGAACCAGGGACCTTTAGATCTTCAGTCTAACGCTCTCCCAACTGAGCTACTTCGGCTCTATCTTTTACTCATTTTTCGTAAATATGTAAGATATTGTTATCGATTTATTGTCCAAGAAAAGAGTGTAATATAAATTGAATAACAGATATACTAAATAAATGATTTATAGTGGCATTTTTTCAGTTCTTTTGAGAGCTTTAGATTCAAAATTATACATTTACTGCGCTCACCAACCCATAAAGAAGCTTTGATCCCGATTGCTAACGCTCACTCTTCTCTAACAAATTATATACACAAATAATCCGCATTAAATGCGTCTTAAATTTTTTTATGAAAAAGTTTATAACAATTCACATAACAAAATACAATATTAAAATCTGTAACATTTTTTTATTCTAAAGCTTCAGTAACCACAATATATGGAAGAAAATTCTTATCAGTTTTACACTGAAATTGTTATTCTCTTTCGTTATACACCGTGAAACGAAACACTGATATCAACCAATCAGAACAGAGACCACGTGACCGATATCAGTCAATCAGAAAACTAATAAAAGTCATAGAAACTGCATCACTGTTTTATTTTTATAATATAGAAACATGTCTTATAGTGCAATTGACCAGTAAAAAGAATTACATTTATAGATGAAAGTAAAAATATCCTACAGCCAAAATGGGTCAGTTGGGAGTGTATTAAATCGAAGAACTAAGCGTTTTGGTAAATTATTATTTCTATATGATTTTGTATTTGATACCAAATAATTATTAGCACTTTACACTCCAAGGGCGAGTCTCATTCACCATCCTATTCTCTATTTCTAAAATGTAAAAATGTATGGAATGTTAAAATAAAGGGGTCTGTGGCCCCTGGGTCACATTTTGTGGTTCGACCATCAAAGCTCCATAATACCTTCAGGGAATATTTTTGTTTCACTGTAACAATGATCACTTATTACAGTAATCATTTTATTTTCTTTTCATTACGCAAAACGACAAGAAGGAATATCCTGCAAGTATTATAACCCACTTTCATATATTATTTATTGATATTATTCTTCGAATAATTGTTTGTAATCAAAAATCGTTTTCTGAACTGTTTGTGACAATAAAATATGTCGTTGTCAGCCGGAATAGCTCAGTTGGGAGAGCGTTAGACTGAAGATCTAAAGGTCCCTGGTTCAATCCCGGGTTTCGGCAGTTTGGTTCAAATTTTTTTCAGTAAACATTATTCACTTTTCAGTTTTATTCTGCTTAATATGCATGGAGAATATAATATTTTTAGAACTATATACTCTTAATATAAAACTATTATTTAATATTTGAATAGGCATTCACTAATAGATTTATTTATAAAAAAATAAACTCGGTACAATAGACAAGTCCATTTTCGTTGTATGAAATATCATTAGATTGCATTTAAATTAAAGTACAATTAAGTCAATTATTTATAAAAAACAAGAAATTGTATTGCCATTAATCTCTCTCCTCCTCTCTCTCTCTCTACACACACACACACACATATATATATATATATATATATATATATATATATATATATATATATATTTGAGTAGGGGTTAGATTGATGTAGAAAATTTTGATTGAATAATGGAATTCAATACTTTACTGTCAAATATTGTACTGTAATTCAATTAAGTACGTTTACATTAATGGTTTTTTATTGCTAAACAATTTATTTCTATGAAATATGGCAGTAAATTGCGAATAATATTTAACATTAAATTATTAAGGATGTTGAAGAGCTTTGTGTGAGCCGAAATAGCTCAGTTGGGAGAGCGTTAGACTGAAGATCTAAAGTTCCGGGGTTTCGGCAATAGTTTATTATTTTTATACCATATTCAATAAAAAAATGATCTATTAATACTGTTTATAAACAGTTTTAACTCAATATATAACATAAAAACAATTCAGCTTTTGTTCTGTAAATTATCATTTGAAAATAATACAAATCAAAATAGATAATTATCTATTAATTAATAACTGAAAAGAAAAAAATATTACTATTGATCCGTATATTCATGTGGAGGTGTGCAATTAATGCAAGAGGTTGTTATTACAAAATTATTATTACACTTCTATACGAAATTAATCAATTACAAACAATATTTAATATTATGCGTCAAAAAATGTTGCAGAGGTTTTAAGATTTTTAATAGTTGAAATACTTCAGTTAGGTTAGCGTTAGACTGAAGATCAAAAGACTTAAATGCTCTTGAATTAATCCCGGATTTTTGGAAATCAACACCTTTTTCTCCTTTGATATATTTGTGAAGCGTTATTCATATTGGTTTTCAGTTTCTTCTATCGTGTGGTTGCTTTTTAATCAAAAGAATATCAGTGGTATTGGTTATTAGTACAGTATTGCATTCCATATAGTAGAATTCAATACTGTATTGTATTGTCAAATACTGTAATGTAATTCAATTAAGTACTATTTACGTTAATGGCTTCTTATTACAAAACAATTGACTTCTATAAAATATAGATAGTAAATTGCGAACAATATTTAACATTATATATATTATGTATATATATATTTATACATATATATATATATATATATATATATATATATATGTATATGTATATATATATATATATATATATATATATATATACTTATTTTCAGTCTGACGGATCACTAGTGAATACTTTTAATAAATTCTTTCAATTTGAATGATACTGCCTCTTTTTGCACCTCTTTTCCCAACACATTTTCTGCAATGTATATATATATATATATATATATATATATATATATATATATATATATATATATATGTATAAATTTGTATAGAATAAATTTTGCTGTAAACCCAACGAAAGAGCAAAAAATAGCACGCGTCACGGAAACCTTAACAACCGTTACCAAGGAGTTCCCTCTAGTCGTGCTCTCTTAAGAAATGTAAATTATATTTTCTATTTATCAGATAGATCATACTGTAAACGCTTTACGGTTTAACGATCATACACACATAAACACGCGCCATTCTAAAGTACAGCTGCAGACGTGTACACGCCAGGTGTTGGGTTCAGACGTGCTAAAAACATGTGCTAGTCTTATAATTCATACACACACGTATATAAGTTATATTTACCTACTGTTAAATAAGAATAAACTAACATTTAATGTATTTTAACCCCGATAACAGGAACACTATATCTATGACACAGTTATTTTTTAAAAATGAAACTAAGATAATGCTATTTTATTTATGCGAGAAAATAGATACCATATACTATTATTACTAGGGAGTTTTACCCTTTTCTAGCTGCACCCCCTCTCTAACTCCCGGAGGGCTTTGTCCCCGTTTGCTAACGTTTATGGACTTTTTAATAAATAATATAAATTAACAAATATTACACACAAATCATATGCATAAAACGTAATTGATATGTTTTTATTCGAAAAGTTTAAAATTAAAAAAACAAATAACATTAGATCAAAGATAACAATCAATTCAATTAATTACAGTGAAGATCATTCGATCACGCGATTCATAGTAAACAATCAGAACACAAGCCATGTGACTGATATCAACCAATCAGAACACGAATAAAAATCACAGAGGAGGACCAGTTTTTATTAATAAAAAGATTTATTTTATTTTTAATGCTAATGTTCTTCAAACTGTGTTCTGCAGAAGCTTGGGGTTCCGCGCAACCTCTTCAGGGATTAGTTAAAGTCAAAATTCAAAAGAATTTTTGGTAATAAAATCCGAAAACCTAAAAATTAAAAATAACTAATTCATAATAAATTCTTTTATTTCTATAAATACCTATCATTATGCACCAAAATTTTATTTATGAGTACACATCACGACCTCGCATGATCAATGATTTTTTTACAATTTTATTCCTAGGGATGGTAGGGGTTCTGTAAAAAAATATAATCTTAAGTGTTCCGTGAGCTGACAAAGTTTGAAGACCACTGTTCTATACAAACACATAGTGGATTAAAAGTCATTTAAGTTGTGGTAAATTAAGTCATTTTGTTTCTTATAAGCTTTGCCAAAAGTGTTGAAAATAAAATTCTCCATGTTCACTGTACACAAATTGCTTGAGCACTAATGATCTTAGCTGTCGAAGTTCCCTAAAACCCCAATAACCATTACAGAGCTATGGTTTATTTTTACACCATAGTTTTGGCATTAAACTATGCAACTATTCAAAATTTCAAACGTTGTTTCAATTATTTCTTGGATTTGTTTTAAATCTGTCAGCTTCTGTAAGAATTCCTAATGTAGTATTGGCACTGTGGTTAAATTAGTCACATAAATTAAATTTTTACTCTCCGCATAAAGTATAAAAAAATGATACGATAAATGTTCAATAAATGATAGTTTATCAATTTTGATTGTTATTTATGCACATTTTGTTGATAACATCATCATTTTGACAGCACCAAGATACAAAAAAGTCTTTAAAAATACTTGTATAAAAAATTATTATTATTTATGGTTCAGTATATTCAATTAACAAGCAGTAATTATCAATTATCCCAGAGAAATCGTCATTTGTTCTATCTATTCACACAAATTATCAAAAAGAAACTTTCTCATCAACCAAATTATTCAATTGTAGCTATATATTTTATTTATTTTTTCAGTAAATATTACATTTTCTCTAACACTTTTCTGTAATTTTCTGTAATTATTTCATGGAAAAATATCTTCCAAAAATACATCCATTCCAAATGTAATCTCAAACAAGAATTCATATTAATAAAATTTTATTAAAAAATATTAAACATCCAAGCTGTTCTTATATGATTTGATGATTCTTTTTATTAACTCGATAAGAATTAAGCTTAATGGTTACCTGATCTATCCAAATAAATAGATTTATATAATATATAACCTGTTTCATTTTGTATAAAATATTTCTTAGAGAATTCAGTACGGCTATTTACGAGGGTCGGTTGATAAGTTTGGTAAATTTCTATTAGATGACGTCACCATTCATTTAGTAACATCACGGCTATCAAGTATCACTTTTCAAACTGGCATAGGCGAAATTTCAGGAGAAACACACATGCACTGAATATAAAGCATGCTCTGGACGTCCAGTTGAGGTTACCATGACGGATACTGTTGAAAAAATTCATGATATCGTTATGGAATACTGTCGAGTGAAAATGTGCAGGATTCTGAGACTGTAGGCATCTCAACCAAACGAGTGCACAATATCCTGCACAAAAATTTGTACATGAAAAAGATGTTTACGTGATGGGTGCTGCGATTGTTGACTGTCGACCAAAAACTCACACGAAATGACATTTCAACCCAAAATTTGGCGATGTTTAATCGCAATCCGCATGCCTTTTGCGTTGATTCGTCACCGTGAATGAAACATGGATACACCACTACATACCTTAGACAGATCAGCAGTTAAAGCAATAGATAATGACTGGTAAAAGTGCGCCGAAGAAGATGAAGACAGTTTTGTCGGGTGAGAAGATGATGGCCATTGAGATTTCCAAGAAATCGCCATGATCGACTACTTAAAGAAGGTAAAAACGATAATAAAAGCCTATTATGTAATATTATTGGATCATTTAAGAGAAGAACTGAAACAAAAACAGCCAAGATTGTCGCACAAAAAACTGATCTTTCACCAGGCCGTCCTTCAAATCGACCGTCTCGATGGTAAAATTTCACGAATTAGGCATCGAATTAATTCCTCATCCCTGTTATTCTCCGGACATTACTTCATGCGACTTTTCCTCTTCCCAAACTTGAAAATTTAGCTCGGTGAGAAGAAATTCTAGTCGAATGAGAATACCATCGCCTCCGTCAATGCTCATTTTGCAGCCTTTGAGAAAAGCTACTTTTCCGACGAGATGAATTAATTGGAAACTCGCTGGACCAAATGTATAGCCCTCAATGACTATGTTGATAAATAAAATCGTTTTTTTCCTAAAAACTGTGTGTTTATCTTGCATTTTTACCATACTAATCTAACGACCCTCGTATCCGTAATATGCAATAGATGAGGTCTACGGGCATTTAGTTTACTGATCCTTTCTTACTAATTTATTTTAGTTATTGTACTAATCCGTAGTTCTGTCACTGTTTGTACTTTATCACCAATTAATGCCTTTGTTCATCATTCTAATTTTTGTAAGGTACTTATTGTTCTTATTTCTTCAAATCTTTTATTTAATTTGTAAATCATTTGCAAATAAATGGTTTAATACCTACAAATCAAACAATGAAAATATATCTAATTATAATCTAATTTTTATCGTGCTTTAACTGAGTTCTTGTTATATATATATATATATATATATATATATATATATATATATATATATATATATATATATATACACTGATTTAAACTCAGTTTATGATACATAAAGATAAGTGAAGCAAGCACAAAATTAAATAAGTTTGAGAAGCTAATTTAGGAACAGTAATGATAGGAATTATAATTTTTGTTCTCTCATTTGACCTTAGGAAAATGATCCAATCAAACTAGTAAATTTAAATTAATTAAATTTTAAAATATTTTCAAGTAACTGACTTCTCTAAATTGTGTCTCATATATAAAAGGTTATGGAATTCTTAGTTGTTAATTTTCGAAACTCCAACTCCTAAGCTTACCAAACACTCCGAACCAACAACCACATTCCTATCAAACCCGGCTTAAATTCATTGACTAAGATCCCGGAATCTAAATTCTATTATTATTCAGCGCACACTCTTACAGCTTTGTAATTAATTCATAACAATAAAATTCTTTTCCATTATGATTTTAATTTTTAGTTGTTAATTTTCAATATAAAATTATATAATATTATATAAAAAATGAAATAAAATAATTCATTCATCCAATTTTCGAATCTTTTATTACATTTAAATACCGGTTGAATCATTTTCGCATATTTTAGTAAGTAATTCATGTGAGAATAGCACGGATTTGTTGACTCAACATAAAAAAACAAAAGTAATTCGTTTCACATGGTACAGATGGTTGTGCATAGTTTCAATTTGATGTGTAATCGGCTTGAATCGCTTGTTTCAGTTCCATTCTTCAATTTTTTGATATGACTAACTGAAACTATCGACACATTTTGTACCATGTGTCACTAACGGTATGTTATAGTTATTCCTTAGTTTAAGTCAGCAAATTCACGTTTAACGTTAAAAATACATTTTATGAACCGAATAAGAACATTTTACCGGTATATATTGTAAAATTTATTTTAATTACATAGAAGTAAACTTAGATAAAAATTATATGAATACATTAATGTATCGTCAAGTATTTAACAACCACTTTTCTAGTAAGTTAACATTTTTAAATTAATTTACGTAGTAATATTTCAAGAAGACTTTATATTTTAAACTATTTGTAAAAAATTATTTTATATGAAAATATTCGAAAATATAATTTGATCTTCTTTCACTTCTTTATTTTCTATCAAATGTAGAATTTCGATATAAATAAATCACGAATAATATATATATATATATATATATATATATATATATATATATATATATTTATATTTATACATACACACTTATTCATATTTATTTATGTTATTGTTTATGATTTACAATATTATTAGATTGGTAAGAAAATAATTATGGTTTTTGTTTTCTGAATTCTAACATTAATTTTTTTCAATGAAATTGCTATTTCATCGTGTTCATATTAATATCATTTTTAAGTTCATTTTTCGGTCTATATTTTGGTAGGATTGATTTTGGTTTTATTATCAATTTTGTTTTAAATTGGGCTATTGAATTAAAGATGGAAAAGAAGTAAATAAGAGTATTTTTTTGTGTTGCGTGTGAGAGTAGTACTACCGATTTAATGTGGCATTAAGGAGTGAGAACTCGACTCCTTTTTAAATTAATGAGAAGGAGCCTTTTTTGTGTTTTATAACGTTTTATTTTCAACGGTGAATACAAGATATAACAAAAAAAAACTATTGTAGTGTTCGGTATACTGACTTGCTGAGCTTCTGACTTAATGATTATGCCTTTATGGCTTCTGACTTCAAGATTTACTTCATGACTCGTACTTGACTTATCACTTGACGATTTAGTTCATGACTTGTTTTTATCGTCTAAATCAAATCAAAATCAAAAGAACTTTATTGTGATCAGTTTACACATTTCAACGTCGTATTGCTATGCGTTGGATGGAAGTTGGGGTTTGGTCCGGGGTCTTAGCCTAGGCTTTTAAACTGGTTTAAACCGCAGATTTGTTTTTCAGGAAGTGGGTATAAGGGATGGTTTGAAGTGATAGAGTCCGGACTACTTTTATCGCCTATCGTGGTCGGTTTATATATGATTTCGGGCGGTATCCTAGGTATATACCTTAATATTAATATTAATGAATGCTAACGGTTCAGGCCATTCGTTTGCAATACAATAAATACATATAACTTAATGGCCTGACCTAATGAAAAGAGGCAGGGTTTCTTCGTACCTTTGAACGGCTTAACTTTGAAACTGGAATTGCCATGACAAAAATGTTGTTTTAATACATTAGAATAAATATAATTATCGCGCTTCAACATTTTGTATGAATTCAAAACTGGTGAAAAAGTAGTACAAACTGCTTGTAATCTAAAAAATGTTTTTGGTGTGGGTACTGTTAAGGAACGTACGGTACAATGGTGGTCTCGAAAATTTCGTACTGGGTACGAGAACCTTAAAAATGAAGAAAGTCGTGGGCGTCCTTCTTCAGTTCATTACAACCAACTGAAAATATTAGTTGAATCAGAACCACGTACAACAATTCGAGAGTTTGCACAAAATTTAAGTCTTAGTCAACCCACAGTTCTGGTCCACTTAAAACCACTTAAATTAAAAAATGTATATAAATTTGAGGGACACAAACCGCAATTATTTTTCTAGTAAACTAATATTTATTAATATTTTAGTACAGCATATAAAAGAAATTATTTATGTGTGGTAATGAAACCATTCATGCATTTCGTTGTAATCAAATTTTTATTCTTAATAATTAGTATTAAATCAGGTAAATCAATGTTTTACAAGCATCGGTGGTTCAGTGGTAGAATGCTCGCCTGCCACGCGGGCGGCCCGGGTTCGATTCCCGGCCGATGCATTGATATATTTTATATTATACAATTTTTTCTATTTAACATGTCTTTCTTAGAAATAATGCAGTGTTTCAACAAGGTGATAAGTCCTACTTTTATCTCAGTGTTAAACTTTTTCTAAACTTTTCAATTTTCATTTTCAAAGTTTAAACAAACCTCATACAAATATAATCTATATAAACCATATAAAATTAAAAAAAAATCGTTGGACTTGTTAGAACTAACGATTCTTGCATTTGACATTAACTAGTGTATTTTTTTCCTAATTTTGAAGTCAATTACGAGGGTCGTGTGATAAGTAGGGTAAGAAAGTATGTTTAACACCGTTTTTTGGAAAAGACGATTTTTTTCAACATAGTCTCCATTGAAAAATACACACTAATCCAACGAGTGTGCAAAATACCCATTAACGGCACGACAATATTCTTGTTCAACGCGAATTTCTTCCCACCGGGTCAAATTTTCAAGTTTGAGAAGGGGAAGAAGTCGCACGGGGCTAAGTACGGAGAATATGGTGGATGAGGTGTTGTGTGTGCTCGATTTGTGGGAAGGTTATTTTTTCTAGTGAAAGAATACTCTTTTGTATACCAGTCTTGTCCGTTTTTGTTTCAGTTTTTCTTTCGAACTGTCCAATAATGTTGCATAATAGGCTTTTGTGGTCGTTTTCCTTTCGTTATTCCTTGGGAAGCCCAAGAAACAGTGGCCATTACCTTCTCAGCCAAAAAAAAACGGTCTTCTCCTTCTTCGGCCCACTTTCACCAGTCGTTATCCCCTACTTTGACTACTGTTTCGACTTAGGTGGATTCATGTTTCATCCACGATGACGAATCGATGCAAAAAGGTCTGTTCGTTTTTTTTTCATTTTTGTGGCAACTGCTGTAATGCTCACTTCAAACATCTGTAGAACATGAACAACGCGTCGTTTCTGGCTGAAATTTCGTCTATGATAGTTTCAAAAGTGCCATTTGATAGTCGTGACGTTGCTAAATGGTGGCGCTATATCGTATAAATTTACCAAAGTTATCAAACGACCCACGTACTTCTAAACTTCACTTTTATTGTCTTCACCCTAAACATGAATCATGAGGTATATGCCTAGTAATTATATTAGACGCTGCATTATTTGGTCTGACGCTAGGACATAGAATAAAATGAAATAAAATCAGTAGACTTTTTATAATAACATCTCGTTAACTTTAACCTACCAATCAAAAAAAATCAATTAAAATTCTTAAAAATTCCAAAAAAAATCTGTGCATGAAATATTCATCACGAAGATTTTTATTTATCTTTGCTTATAATCAAGCTTGAAATGTATGCATGTAAAAGTACAAGGTAACCCTCATATATCGTAGTACTTCTATAACGCGATTTTTATTTAACGCTTTTTACAACTGTTAATTAACGCGGTACTTCTATAACACTGTTTCAATATAACGCGTAATTTTACTACCTATAATACAAGGATCACATAAAAGACGAAGAAATATTGCTCACTTATTCAGTGGAGAATGATTCGACAACATGATTGAAGATGATATTCATGAATTAATGAAGACCGAATTTAAATGTGGAAGAGTCCATTCAATTAATAAATGAATCTGATCAAAACACTGGTAAACAAAAGGATGATGAAGACTTGTAAGAGGACTCCGATGAATCAATAAAGGCTTCACTATGAAAACCTTACGAGGAGGATTAAACTTAACTGAAATGTTACAATATTTTTTAATGGATCTGCCATTGTGATGAGTGATCTAACAAATTTAAAAGGTAGTTGGAAATTGATCTTCCATCATACAACGAAATCCAAAAAGAATTATGTAAAAAGAGCAAGAAAAGTTTTGTAACTGGTTTCTTGATAGTTAAACGAGTTGAAGAATTGGAAAAACCAAAAAAATAGGATTTTATGAAATGATGAAAATGAAGGAATAAATGTATTTGTTTGTATTCGAGATACACAGTGACCTGATACAAAGGTGGTTGGTATTACGTTACATGTGCTTATTTTTTATAATACTTACAGTTTTACAATATATTCAAAATATTAATAATGGTTAGTTTAAATAATAAAATAGCGTAGTAATATCAAAATAATAAAATAGTAGAGTAATAGTATTAGAGTATAATATGAAGTATAGGTTATTCATTTATATTCTTTGCTCCACTTTTGGTCTTTATGTGCATTCTGTTTAGAAACTGATTAACTTGCATGAAAGTATTTCTGTAAGGCTAGTATTGTGGACACGCACTTAATAGGTGTTGAATTGTTTCATTCACATTTAAATTACACCAAAAGTTGAAAATTATATCAAGGAAATTTCATCTAATGAAGTTGTTCGTACAATGACAAGTTCAAGTTTCAGACGAAATGTGATTTTAAAAGGGAGTGATACTAATTAAATTAATATAATAAGTTACTTTTTATAACTACACGATGAAAGAAAGTATTTAAATTTTATTAATTTTATTTATGACTAAAGTTTATTATATATTTCTTTCTTGAAATATATTTAGTGTTTTAGTTGAAAAAAAAACGTTTGGTACATAACCCCTCGTTTTGTATGAAATTTAAGTCTCGAATAACGCGATTTGCTTAACCTGAAATTTTTGTAGAACCTAACCTTCACGTTATACAAGCGTTACTTGTAAATACCCGTTTACCATTTTTCATGAAAACGTATTCATAAATATCATTTAAATAAAAAAAATATATGAATATATGATAATAAATTATTAGAAATTTAATGTCATCGCTATGAAATTCAGAAAAACGTGACTATTTTTTGCTTATAATTGAATTCCTTCGTTATCTATGTTTTCAAAATAAGTAAATAAATCTAAAGCAATAAAAACTTACACACACAGACATATATATACATATATATATATATATATATATATATATATATATATATATATATACATACATACATTCTTGAAAACATAATGAATTACATTAATAAATATTTGCATCATCATTATCCAAGAATGTTAAAGTTTAATTTAGTTAATGCAAATAAAGATCATTTCATATATATATATATATTACAAGACAATTAAAATTTCCCAAACATTTAACAGTAGTCGTATAATTATTTAAACAATGATACTGTGTCTAATAATACATATGGTATTTATATGACTTGTTTCTTGACTTAATTATTATTTAATCTAAAATGGTTACAACAAACATTTAAGATCTTATTCTAACAATTTTATTCATAAAATTGTTTTTACTTGTTTCGAGACAAAATGTTATTTATAACATTTTGTCTCGAAACAAGTAAAAACCCCTACAGTTAATGACAAATGTAATCTAAACTGAGGAATTTCATTGTAAATACCTGAATTGTTCTACTCGTACAAAACAT
This sequence comes from Acanthacorydalis orientalis, assembly GCA_034766995.1. Taxonomy (NCBI): domain Eukaryota; kingdom Metazoa; phylum Arthropoda; class Insecta; order Megaloptera; family Corydalidae; genus Acanthacorydalis; species Acanthacorydalis orientalis. Next base: position 8,951,342 of record CM068319.1, on the reverse strand, counting down.
ACCATCTTTTTCAGTACATTTCTGTTTTTTCATACAATGCGCTTGCTTCATTCATACATTGTGTTTTACGACTTCATATTTTTCCTTTATTCTTTTTCAACTTTTTATGTTTTACCGCTTTGACTGCAATGTTTTGTGTGCTTTGCATATAATTTTTTCTTGTTTTTATATTAGTGAATTAAATGTTATTTTTATTTATTAGGCGTATAAATTAATTCTTGCCTTTTTTATAGAAAATGAATGTTTACAGAAAAATGAATACATTTTAATTCTCTATTTATCACCCATTTTTTATATAATTTTGCTCTATCTGTCGAGTAAAAGACAAATCACTTGTAGAAAAAATGACTGCTTTGGTCGATGAAGTCGTCAATGTATTTTTGAACCTTTATCATTGTTTAACCATTTTTTTACATGTTTGATGCAAAGCCACACCTTCCTCAAAACTGCACAAATTAAACTGGTGACTACGGCAGCATTTTTTCCAACTGGAATGCACAAAGTATGCAATGCTTATTATGCTAGTCTTGGATGCCATCGTGTTCACTACTGTTTTGTGATGTTATACCAACTGCTTGGACAATATATATATATATATATATATATATATATATATATATATATATATATATATAGTATTTTTAAATATTAAGGTTGGCTCATCAAAATCCTAAAACAACGAGAGACTATTTTAATTGAAAACAAAATTATGATTGATTCAGTTTAAAGGAGACGAATTAATTTCTACACTTAAGAAAAACAAATGTTTCACGAATAGTGAAACCTTATATAATATATTTATTAGGTTGTTAGAAAAATAATTGCGGATTATGACCCTCAAATTCATATACATTTTTTAATTTAAGTGGTTTTAAGTAATTCAGAACTGTTGGATGACTAATGCTTAACTTTTATGCAAGCCCTCGGATTATTGTGTGTGATTTTGATTCAACTTACGTCTTCAGTTGGTCGTTACGAACTAAAGAAGTAGAACGCCCGCGACCCTCTTCATCTTTAAGGCTCTCATCCCAGGCACGAAAATTTTGGAACCACCATTACACCGTATGGTCTTTAACAGTACCCACACCAACAGCATCGTTTAGTTTACGAACAGTTTATGCTGCTTTACCACCTGTTTTGAACTCATAAAGAAATGATTTTAGTTGTTTCTTTTTCATCTTTAATTCAATGGCTCAATTTGAAGTATAATTAATAATAAAACAAAAGTCGATGTTACTAAAATACAGACCGAAAAATGCACTTTAAAATGATATTAACATGAATACAATGAAATGGCACTTTCATTGAAAAAAATTAAGGTCAAAATTCAGAAAAAAAACTGTAATTATTTTCATACCAACCTAATAATAAAACCTTCTATCCACTACACCCTTAAATTATTCGAGCTTTACTAATCGTAAGTCCCAGTTTAGCTTGGATTCGTCCTGTGGGGAAATTATAAAGACCATCCCATATTTAAATATAGTAAATATAATAGAATTTATTTATAGTAGCATTAAGCGAATACTGAGTAAGTGATTTTCCGAAAGTTACATGAACATATCTTTCAAAAGTGTGTGGATGAGAAAAAGACGTCCTTTATTTAATTTGTGGTCTAGATTTCATATATTCTGTTCAATACTTTATATATTTTTTCACAAATACATTGTTATTCTTAAAAAATGAATTTTAAAATTATAATTGTATGTTTTTAAGCCAGTGACCTCGTTGTTATATTGTCCTGCAGGTTTTCTTTCTTTTGGATCAACTGAATATCAGTTCTCCACTAATAATTTCGGCACTCGTACTTAGTCTCTAATATTCACCTAAGAATGGCACATATTCCCAAACCAGTAGTGGAAAACAGACACTCAGCTGATGACAAATGTGAATATATTATACTAAGCCTATTATTGATACATATTTTTACATTTTGTATTCAAACTATTTCAAAATAACATCTTTTAAATCCTGGTAATAATCAAATTCAATGTTACATACAATTAATCATAAAAAATGACAGATACATTAAATCATCTTAACACTTTTATAGACAAGTTATAAGACATAAATTGGTACTTAAACCATATAAACTATTCATGTACTATTATTCGAGAAAATTTCCTTTAGTTTTATGGGAAAAAATGAAAATTTTTAATTCTGTCTATTTTCCAATATTTATTAAATACTAAAAAAAAACTCACCACTTGCCTTATAATATCGAGTGAGACCTATGATACGACTTGACACTATGGCACGCGCTGTCGTGAATTAAATCATAAGGCAAAGGGTTAAATTAACTAATTTTTTCTCACACTGGAACTCTTAAAATATGTCATTATAATCAAAGTCGATGAAACCAGGATGTGCAATGAAGTTAATTGGGAAATCAAATTGTTTTTTTGATTTATGTTATTATAGTCAAAACCTTGGTTTAACCGAGGTTACTATAAATAATTCAATTGTTTTATGTTGTAATATGATATTTTCGAAGAAATAGGGTTTACCTTCGTAATTTCTATATATTTAACCAGAAATTCTCTTTATAACACAAATTTTATTGTTTAATATAATTATAAAAACAGTACAAGTGTAGTAGACATGGTAGTGTGGCCGAGCGGTCCAAGGCGCTGGTTTTAGGCACCAGTCTCTTCGGAGGCGTGGGTTCGAATCCCACCACTGCCATTCTTTTTCTTTAATCTGCAGTGTTAATTATTTGGATATATAATTTTATTACTGGCTAAAATATACGACATTCGGAACACTCTCCTTACTTTTAAACGTTCAATAAGTAACCATTTAAAATTCTCAGATTACAACAAATATAGTTATGTGACAAAACCATCGATGGCAGCGGTGGGATTCGAACCCACGCCTCCGAAGAGACTGGTGCCTTAAACCAGCGCCTTAGACCGCTCGGCCACGCTACCCACGTAGGGGGTTTATTTTAAAATTTTTCATTACTGTTAATATTGTCAAATCAAAGTTTGATATATTTGCATTTTAACACTTTGAGTACTGCGTCATCCGAAAATGGGTGACGGGAATGTTCTGCAGGAGCCCCGTCACCCAAAAATAGATTACAGTTTTCTTTACTCTACTAGGAAATAGTTTATTAGGTATATATATATATATATATATATATAATATATCGGATAAAAACAATAGAATATCATCTTTTTAGTCCACTGGATATATATTTAAAACAAAATTATTAAAAACTACATTTATTTTGATTGATAATCTTTGAAGCAATCTATGTATAGTTGTGGCTTCGCCGGGTATGTACTCATAGGACAATATGTTACGCTTTTTTTACATTCTTCCGTGCCTCTGAACAATCTGAGCATTTCCTACGCTTTCTCTATGATTGTTCTAAAATTGAGATAACGTGTGCAGCACTTCGAGGTCGTTTGAACCAGAGTATTTGTGTTTTAAAAATAAAAAGTCCGACCGGAAAAACTCAGGTGACAGCAGCGCTCTCATCATTTGGGTCCGCAGGGAGCACATTCGAAAAACGCTGAGCACTCAACGTGTTAATGGATTTTTTTAATTGAATAGGTAGCGTGGCCGAGCGATTTAAGCCGCTGGTTTATGGTTACCTGGCTGGTTTACCAGTCTCTTTGGAGACGTGAATTTAAATCCCACCGCTGCCATTTGTTTTACTAACTTACATATCATATTTTGTACCTACACGAACTTAAAATTGAACGTTTATGTTTTACCTATGATTCCATTTGTAATTGTCTTTTGTGATCTTTGTCAATTATTTTATCTTATTATCTCTTTTTACTACAACTTTCGTAGATATTAAACACTATAATCTACTTGAAACGAATAATGTGTAACAGATTCTAGTCTAAAATGATCTAAAAGACGAATACTCCAAAAACAATGAAAGTTAATTATATGATGATATACAAACATTCGATGTTTAGAGGCGGTTCGACAGCTAATGTTATTAGCTCTCACTTATATAAAATTGACCCTTAGAACACAAACACTTATGTTTTAAATATATTCTATAGCATTATGAATATCAAATGATTTATTTAAATTTATAAAGATTTTTCAAAATAAAATAGCATTTACTTTAATCAATAGTGCATACATTTTATAGGATCCATCACTAGGTGAAGTAATTAGAATAAGTACAAATGTGTATATTTAAAAAAAATAATAAATCTCATATCTAATATAAAATGCAATATAAATTATTTGATCAAAGTAAAAAAATGTCTCCCGAAATTTGATTCTAGCTTCGATACTTTAATTCTTTCGGCCGAGATTATATCTTTCTTTAATTAAACAGCAGTATATAATTACTGAAGAGTGATTAAATACGTTAAATATTTTAATTTTAACAAACAAACAACTCTGTAACGACTGTCTTGTTGTTTTCTATTTAATAATCTTGATGAGTTTATGGATCCTATTTTAAAGATATTTAAATATTTATATAAAAAAATAAAAACGTTCTTTTTGTACATTCAAGATTATTAAAACACATTGTACTTTTTTTACAACTATAATATTTTTTTTCTTTTCTATACAAGTACTGGTTAGTAAGATGGCATTTAATAGTTTAAAAAAATTAAGAAATATCAATGTTTCAGTTGATATTCATGATATAATTGAAATAGTTATGCCGATGCTCCATTCACACGGAGTTTGTTTACTATAGGTACATATATATTTTCCATAGTATATATAAATATATATATATATATATATATAAAATATGATATGTAATTTTGCAAAATACATTGCAGCGATGGGATTCGAACCCACGCTTCCGAAGAGACTGCCAGCTAAACCAGCGCCTTAGACTGCTCGGGCACGCTATCTGACAAAAATGCCATAATTTCAAAAAATACCAGAAATATATGTGAGTTTAATTTGTTAAAACGTTCAAAAAATTAGGATTTTAAAGAATAACAACGGGATGATAACGTCGCCGAGCGGTCCAAGACGCTGGTTTATAATACCAATCTCCTCAGAGGCGTCGGTTCGAATCCCACTGTTGTCACTTTCATTGTTTCATCATATTTATAGAAATATATTTATCTTCTTAAAAAAACATAGTTTTAAAACTTTTAATCTTTATAAATTAAAGATCATTATGTTACAAAATAGATTTTTGGCTTTTAGTTAATATTAACCCTTAGCACTCGGACCAGCTACTCGAACATATTTTTTTAACAAAATAGCAAGTAACAAATAACTTCTAATAAAATAATATAGCATTGTAAATATTTTCTTTATTCAAATGAACTTCAAAAGTACATTTATTAATTCATGTATTATAAAAAAAATAATAGTATTTGTTAAATTTACGATGTCTCCCAGGGTAGATAATGGAGTGGAAACGGTTAATATTTATATATGGGTTTACATTTCAATATTTTCATCAAAAACAATAGGTTGACTTTAATGATCTTAGTTGTCGACGCGCCCATAAACCTCAAATAAACAAGCAATCAAAAAAAATATATTTCAAATATTAATTTATGCCTATTTTCGCTTTTTCAAACAAACATACCAATTGTCATGAAGGTCTTCGTACTTTTGAATCATTTTATATGTTGTTTGCTACTACTTTCAGCATGCGTGTCAAAGACTAACTAGCCTTCAATATCTACTTGAAGAACTATGTAGTCGTGGAAAATAAATACTCAGATGATCTGCAAGGACGAATACCAACAGGACAATGTGTTAACGAAATCAATGTTACAAAAATTTCTTTACTTGCGATAACAATTTAGCAAGGGTAGCGTGGCCGAGCGGTCTAAGGCGCTGGTTTAAGGCACCAGTCTCTTCGGAGGCGTGGGTTCGAATCCCACCGCTGCCATTTTACTGAATCTTTTATGTGATTTCTTTCTTTCACTTCAATATTTTCTAAACGTCTGACATTTGTCATGTAATTTTTTGATATATTAATTTGAATAATAGTAACATCTATATATGATAAGTCAGTCCAGCAAATTGACCTTCCTTGAAAAAAACTATATTCCGTCGAATATTCCTCGTTCCAGTTTTTTGTTAAAAACAGAAGAAAATAATGGTTTTATAATGAAATAATATTTCTTATTAAGCTCTCGATTAATTTTAAACTGTAATGTTTTTTTTTGCTTTGGTCAGACCTCAAGCATAACTACCATAATCTGTGGTTAAAAGGCAGCAACAACATTCTTATACGTGTATATACTGGTTGTACTTTATTGATTATATATAGATTAGTAAAAAATGTCTCACATACTCATTTTAGAGTTTCAATGGCTGGACTGTGGAAACTAGGGTTATATAATTTTTTTTCAAATGTTTTAAAAAAGTTATCGAACCAAGTTTAGTCTCAATATATAGATTTTTCACTTGGATATCAATATATCAAAAGCATTTCAATTCTCAAGTCACTTATATTGAAAATGGGACCTCATTTTCTTGCAATAACAGCTTTGTACGGGTAGCGTGGCCGAGCGGTCTAAGGCGCTGGTTTAAGGCACCAGTCTCTTCGGAGGCGTGGGTTCGAATCCCACCGCTGCCATTTTACTAACTAAATATGTTTTGTAATTTCTTTCTTTACTTAATACTTTAATGTTTTTTTAAACAACTGACATTTATTATCGTGTAAGTTTTTGATAATCCTACTACGCTTCTATAAGTACTCCTCTAGCACTATAGTACTCTATAATTTTCAGCTTTAATTTTTATAACATATAGAAGCTAGTTTTTGATCAAATTCTTCTCATGGATATCCATTGAAGGATTTAAAGAGATGAACTGTCTTTATAAACTACCTCACTTTTACTAAACTAATCAATTATTTACAAAACAATTGAAACACTCTTCATTGTATTTAATTCCATATTATTTCTCTTTACTTTCTTGAAAAATATATTTTTGTCTTCTTGAGGTTGTTGAATATCGATCGAAGTGCCATAAAAACCCAATAACCAACCAACCATTGAGTATCGAATTCAGATAACATTTCTCTATATATTATATACTCACCTTATATTTGACTGAATAATATCTGAAAGATCTTTGATAAAACTGGAGCGTCGAGTCATACACTTCTTTGCATTAGTTCTGACTTAAATAGTAATACTCAGCGAACTGAAATAATTATATTATTATGATGTATTAAAATCGTATTTGTATCTTTTTAGTTCTATGATTCCATCAAAGCATTATTTTGATGATCTTTATTTTTTTGACCCATGTTAATGTTATTTCTCCATTTATAATTTAGGTATATTTTTTGTAGATATTTGAAACTCAAATATTTACCTGAAAACGATACACGTTCCTAAACTAGTAATGGAGAACAGACACTCATATGATTCAAGAAGACAAAGACTATTAGAACAATGTGATTTATTCTTAATCGTTTTTGCCGACCTATTGATGAGCATTCATCTTGATTTTAAATTAAAAGAGGCACTGAAATAACTGTTAAAAATGAAAACTTCAAAAAATTTCAAAATTCTTTACATTTTTATACGTTATCAATTATTATATTAAATTTCTGATTTGTAACCTATTTGAAACTATTTTAAAAATATATCACAGATGAATAAATTAGTAATAAAGTTGTATTAATGTTATCATCGTAAGAGAACTTATAATTTTGTCCAAACTTTAATTTTTCCTAAAAATTACTTTTTAATCGTCTCACAGTATCTCGAAAGTTTCCAGCTAGAAAGATGTTTTCATACATTATCATGTTATAAAGGTACATTAATTTTGTTAGGTATACAAAGCATGCAACAGAACACAGAAATGTAGTAGTTTGCTCAGAACTTTCTTAGGATAGTAATATTTATTTTATTAGAGGACATAGTCAAACTTGGTAATAATGTCATCCAAGGGACCGGAGAAATTACATCGTTATAAATGAGTGTCGTGCAATATTAAACATTATAGTCGAGACGTCGTAACAAGAAAGGTCTTTATAACTAAGTTTGACTGTACATCTTCAATGAAATAATAAACAAAACATTAATGTCTTACACTATTTGATTATATTTATTTATTACTTTAAAAATGTATGTATATATATATATATATATATATATATATATATATATATATATATATATATATGTGTGTGTGTGTGTGTGTGTGTGTGCATATCTGATTTTTTTTACATAAACAATGACTAGATAGAAAATAATTATTTTCATCTTTAATAGTATTATGAATGAAATCTGATTTTTCTGGATAAGAAATTCAACCTTAAGTATACAAATTGAATTTAAAAAAGTGAATGCTTTCATAAATGTACGAGGAGTGATCAATATGTACGGTGAATGCTCGAATAAATTATAAACAAATTATTGAGGTAAATACAAATTAAAATTAATCTCGCAAAATACTTCCCCCTTCCGCTTGCAATACACTAATCCCACGTTCTTGCGACTCTTGATAACAATATTGGATGTTCTTCTTCGTGAGTGCCTTTAATTTCACTATCGTGGCTACTTCGATCTTCGGAATTGTCTGAAAATGCTTTCCCTTCATTACCATTTCCAGTTTAGGGAAGAGATAGAAGTCACACGGTGCTAAATCTGGTGAATACGGTGGATGGGAATACACCTTAACGTTTTTATCTGATAAAAATTGTCGCATTAAAAGCACACGGAGCGTTGTCATGATGGAGGATGAAACCTTTTTCCCGTTTCTTTTGTCTTTTTTGCCCACATCGTTTCGTAAACATTATAATACGCCTTTATAGTGTTCACAGTTTACTATGCTTCGAACCGAACCATAAGAGACGTTCAGATCCTTAGAAAATTCCCGAATAATCAATCGATTATTTGATTGAATCATTTCACTGGTTCAACGTTTTTGCCAGTTTTTGATGTTGAAAAGCGTCCTGATCTCTCCTCATTCGCAACCCAATGGCCCGTTATAGTCTCATGGGGCCCAGACAAATTTGAATTAAGAGGGTCCCATGTACAGTGTTGTACTAGAGTAATGAGTTTATAGATTCGTTTACCCCCTTTGTTGCTGGGGCTCCCAGAAAAATTTGTCTTTTTTTCCTACAGGATAATGCGCCACTGCTGTAAATCCAAGACATAATGGTATTTGTTAATTCATTTGACCGGATAATTACCTCCTTCACTACCTAAATGTAATCCATGGTACTAAATTCTCTTCGAAATCCTGCTTGTTGCTTTCGTTTTGTGAAATCTAGCTGCATTTGTAGACGTTTTTAAATTATTTTTGTAATGATTATGTATTTAATAATAGTTTTACATATATTGGTTTTAATTACATTTTCGTATATATCCTAGTTACTAAATAACACATTTTTGAAAATATTCATTTGTTTTTAAGGTAGTTATATAGTTAGTAGTCTTATAAGACACTAATGATTTTTTTTTTATTTCAGGTAAGACATCAGCTTTTTCTAAAACCATTAATATCAGCAAATAACAGTATGCAATATGGTTATATGATAATTAAATAATATTTATTTGTTGTCATTGAAATTTTCTTATGGATTTTTATGGATGTCAGCTGTGCATAAGAAAATCTTCTTCATTGTAAGTAATCTTTAATAATATTACAACTTTTCATAGACATTTTTTTCATATACTGTAATGGTAAAAGTATTAATCATTTTTTACATTAATTTAGATACAAAACAGTTCTGACACTGGCTAAATTCACTTTTACAAATGAATTATTTTTCCATCTCACAAATTAAAAAAAATATTCTGTTCAGAATTGTTCAATAAATTATTATTATTATTGATTGCCTTTTATGTATATTTCGATAACAACACCATCATCTTCCGAATTCCAAAGGTAAAAAAATCTATTTTGAGATGAGGATGGTCTGAGAATTATATAATACGTATAAGCAACAAGCAATGATTTAACGAAGATTTTTGATCGGAAAAATGTTGGTATGGTTTGTGGGTTGAAAAAAATATCATTTGTAAAAGTTAGTTTGGATTTTTGCATTTTATAACTTAAAGAAGTTTAAATTATTTCGACTTTTATATTTAATTATTCAATTAAATTTATTTAAAGTAGCGTATACAGTAGTTAACAAAGTATCTGTTATTGATATGTCTCCGTTTATTTAAAATTTTTTGGATATTTAAATATATTTTTTCAATGTAGTGATTATGAAGAGAAAACTATTCTCTTCCGAATTAGCATATGAAAATACTCTTCAACGTTTATGTTAGTCTGGTATAAAACAGCTATTCGATTTCATATAGCTCATTAGGTATATATTTTAGCAAATTTCATAAGAATTTGATAGAAAAAGTCTTGAAGTATAATTATTTGAATAAATTTATTAACGATTCAAGTATAAACATTCAATGTACATTATTTACTTTACCATTCTATTATTGAACATCCATTAGATACTCTGGAAATTCCTGGGTTAAAATATTTTACAGAAATGTGCCAAAACATTCAAGTGGCAGCGGTGGGATTCGAACCCACGCCTCCGAAGAGACTGGTGCCTTAAACCAGCGCCTTAGACCGCTCGGCCACGCTACCCATACAAATTTGTTATTGCAAGAAAATGAGATCCCATTTTCAATAAAAGTAACTTGAGAATTGAAATGCTTATGGTATATTGATATCCAAGTGAAAAATCTATACATTGAGACTAAACTTGGTTCGATAACTTTTTTAAAACATTTGAAAAAAAATTATATAACCCTAGTTTCCACAGTCCAGCCACTGAAACTCTAAAATGAGTATGTGGGACATTTTTTACTAATCTATATATAATCAAGCACCTTAGACTACTCGGCCACGCTACCCATGTCGTGTTTATTGGATCGTTCATCCTAATAATTTTTAATATTTCCAAATACATTTTAGATATTGATGTATTTGATGAAGTTACTTACTTCTCGGCTGCTGTGGTCGAGCGGCCCAAGGCGCTGGTTTCAAAGATTAGTTTTTTCAGAGACTTGGATTCGAATCCCACAACTGCCATGGTTACAATTTCATTAATTTCTGTTTTATCAAAATGATACAAAATCCTAGTGATTTATTTAGAATTTTATCGCCATCTCTTAATATATTTTTTTTATAATCCAGTTAGAAACATATGTTTTTAAAGTAAAATAGAGCTTATTATTATCAAATTATGTGATTTCATATATAATATTTCTGGTTTATAGAAATATTTGGTAAAATTGTTTTGTTTTATATTTAATGAATCACTTTGAGTAAAGTTTTACATGTACACAATCAATATGTATACACAGATAAAATCTTTGAGTTGTATTTCTGAATACTAGAGTCTAATAGCAACGTTTCGTTAAGAATAGTCAGATGTAAAGATAGATAAATCTGTTTTCAATTAACAAATGAAATTAGTTTGTTTTCACTCTCTTATGGGACAATTATAGCTATTACGGCCCATATATCATAAAATAACTACTTTTAGGCTACATTCGTTTAATATATTTATCCGCATGGTATGGGTTTTGGATTTCATACCTAACATTCAGTATATCAGTATATTATCAATCAACAACTAAGCAAGATGATAATGTATATTTCACTAATAATTATTTTAAACTTTAACGTAGATAATGTGACCGGGCGTTTAAGATGTTAGTACCCACCAGACTCTTTGGAAGTATAAGTTAAAATCCTATCATTACCATTGGTTTCTTTAGATTTTCCAAACAATAATACAGAAGTCGCCGCGTTGAACGTTCTTCATTATTTGGCATATTTTCTCTTCATTCTTTTAGAAATACCTTATTCTAAGCGCCAATTGTTCTTCATGGTGCATTTCGTTGGATAGCAGTTCTTGTTTTCTACCACAATGAATATCGATTTTTCATATAAGGATGTCTATATGAGTTTAATCCCTATTTTTAGGTAAAATTTAACTCGTTCTTATAACTAAATAGCCATTTATAATTACAGGATAGTACAGATATTAACTGCTTATTGATCTTAATATAATTAATAAAGTACGATTCTGTTCAGTTATAATCTAACTCATTTTTTATATATTATAAGGAAATGAAAGATTGAATCATTTCTGTACGTTTGTCATAAAAAGTATCTTTTTTTTATAAGTACCAAGGAGCGTCGCCTCTACTTGTGCTGCATTCGCTTATCGATTGGGGGCTTCTTCCTCCGCTTGTTGAAGTTCATTTCTTCTACCAAATAAACATAGATTAAAGAATTATGCACGCAAATAATTTGCATGAAATGTGTTGCAACACTTTCGTTGGAAAAGTTTATAAAAATTAACAACACATATCAATGTTAAAACGTGTAACAATTATTTTACTCTAAGTGAATACAATATCTTGAATAAATCTCCTATCAGTTTTACACTGAAATTGTATACCCCCTTTCGTTGTACACCGTGAGAGAACTACATATGTGAGTGACGTCACCCAATCAGAACAGAAACCACGCGATCTTCATCAACCAATCAGAACACGAATACAATTTTCAAAAAGTGTTCATCGGACTGATTTTTAATTATAGAGAGATAATAATTGTTATATTGCCTGTTTTAGAATTGAATTTAACTGAAGTATTGTTTAATTTTTAAAGCATAGCAGTAGAAACGATTATAAGATAATCACATTTTATTTATTTTCGTAAAATATTTTTCAATTTCACACTTTTTAGAAGTTATGTAAATGAATTATGAACAATATACATAGTTATATATATATATATATATATATATATATTATATACATACATGCACATATGTTTAGGTGAATAAGTCTGAGGTAAAATTAGAAATATCAACAGGTCTTATAGAAAATCCGTTTAACTAATGTCTTAGAATTGTAACTGAATTTTTATATTAAGCGATAAGTATTTAGAATTTATTTAAAAACTTAGATTGCTTATATTTATAGCAACAAAGTCTATAATTGGCAGCGGTGGGACTCGAACCCACGCCTCCGAAGAGACTGGTGCCTTAAACCAGCGCCTTAGACCACTCGGCCACGCTACCTACATTTAAGTGTTGACTTGTTCAGTATTCAAAATATTTTGAAGATTTTTTGACTTTGTTTAATAATATTTTATATTTTGGACAAATGTGAATAATTGATAAAAAATATAAAATTATTATTTAACATTCTATTGATGTTGGATATATAAGATATAAAAAATAAAACAAACAAAGACAAATATCTCTAGGCCAGCCAACCCTTCATTCATAATACTGTTGACCATATTTAAACATAAAAAGGTAGAACAATGTATATGTTACTTAAAATGGCGTGCGATGTGAAACTTATGAATCGTTTATATCTGAAATTTTTCATTTAAAATTTTCGGGCAGAGGTAAACCGCGGATAACTAAAATCGAGAAACCAAATCCGCGGATACGGGGATTATACTGTATATATATGATAGTAAATGATAAAATGGCAAGTAATTAAAGTACTGTATTTCGCATGAAATAATTATTACAGGGAGGTTGGTACTTGATCTTATATAATACATGATCTTATATATATAAGATACAAATAGATTTAATATATTGGGTGTTGGAATTAATTCCTAGCATTTTCTTCATGAAAACAGATCGTTTATTTTAAATGAAATTGAAAAAAAAATATCATTCAAAGAATTGTCCATCATTAGCCACTACTTTTTCCCATCTTTCGGGCAGGAGACGAATACCACGGAAGAACGCCTCGTCTTTAGATGCAACCTACGAATCGACCCATTTTTTGCAATCTTCATAAGAAGTGGCTTCTGCCCAGACAGGCCATGACTCATCGATCGAAACAAGTGGTAATCAGAAGGAGCAATATCTGGAGAATACGGCGGGTGGGGTAGGACTTCCCATTTGAGCGTTTCCAAGTATGTTTTGACCGGTTTTGCGACGTGCGGACGAGCATTGTCGTGCTGCAAAATCACTTTGTCGTGTCTTTCAAAGTATTCCGGCCGTTTTTCCTTCAATGCACGGCTCAAGCGCATCAATTGTAGTCGGTAGCGATCCCCAGTGATGGTTTCATTCGGTTTGAGCAGCTCATAGTAGATCACACCCTTATGATCCCACCAAATACAGAGCATGAGCTTGGATCCATGGATATTTGGCTTCGCCGCTGGTGTTGATGGTTGGCCAGGCTTAATCCATTACCTTTCTGCGATTGGGATTGTCGTAATTGATCCACTTTTCATCGCCCGTGACAATTCGATGAGAAAATCTCTTCCTTTTCTCCCGTTGAAGCAGCAGTTCACAGGTAGAAAAACCCCTTTCAACGTCTCTCGCTTTCAATTCGTATAGGACCCAATTTCCTTGCTTTTGGATCATTCTCATGGCTTTAAGGCCTTTTCCTACCGTTGACAAGTTTATTCCCAACGATTCATACAATTCTTGAAATGTTTGACATGGGTCTTCATTAAGCAATGCCTCTAATTCTTCATCGTCGAACTTTTTCGGCTGTCCAGGTCGTTCCTTGTCTTGCAAGTCGAAATCACCACTTTTAAAACGTGGAAACCACTTCCGACACGTTTGCTCGGCTAGAGCATGGTCACCATAAACTTCCACCAAAAATACGATGACTTTCGGCAGCACTTTCTTTCATGTTAAAGTAATGAAGTGAAACTCATCGCAAAAACAATGTATCCGGCAGATAAACTTAATTATTATTTCATTGCTGAATGTTATTTTATTTAATAATACATTTCAATTGATATATTCATTACACACCCAATATATATCTTATTCGAACAATCAAACGTTTTTAATTAAATAGCTGGTAAATAATAACAGAAGAGATAAAACAACAGAAATGCGAATAAGTAGAATAAAATGTTATAAATTCATATTAATACTTCTAGTTTTTAACACTGAAAAGATAAAATAGTAAATATCATTCATTTTCTGTTTACAAATGTTAAAAAGCATGTACATAAGGAAATTATTGTTGTATTTTTTATCCAGATATTTTAAAATTAGCTCAGTTCGAAAAGACTTATACAAGAGACAGAAAAGTATTACATCATGAAAATCTTCTATTTCACCTGAGTTACAGATTGAAGTGGGATCCCAGGTATACTTAATGCCTTTTGATATTATTTTAAAATGTTTAGTATCAATAACTCTTGATTGACTTAATACTTTGATTGTATCAAACTGAATTCTTAGGTTTGGTTCTAATTATGGTTCTATTTCATTATTGCATTTTATGTCTTGATATCTGCAGTTATCTTTCGGTGCTAATATATGTTCTTTATCCTTGATGGTTTTTTCATATTTCATTATACTATTTTTTATTTCTTTTCTAACAATTACAGAATCTCGAGTCACTCAGATATTCTCAAAATTTAAACTGTTTAATATATTTGTAAGTTGCGATGTCCAATTATGTTTAATTACATTATCATCTAAAATATTAAGTCTGTTGAAACACATTTTAGCAAATCTAGTATTATTCATATGAAGTAATATTATCCACCATGAAATTGGCTTAAATAATAAAAGAAATTAATATTATATATATTTTTTATGCATTTATGACTTACTAACAATGTTTCAATTTTTTTACATTTTATAGTCTACGTGCGTGGTCTTCGATTTTTCACAGATGCTGTAAAATTACAAAACAAATCCCATTTAATTATTGATGCCAAACCTATGAATACTCAAATCCGCAAAAGTTAAACCAGTGTAAAATCGATGTTTGACTATATATATATATATATATATATATATATATATATATATATATATATATATATAATATGAACAATACATTGATTAACTAAATTCTATTTGAAAAATTTTCGCATTCTCCACCATAGATTGTTGTCTTATCACAATGTTCCGCGTTGCATTACTAAGTGCAAATTTGAACTCAAACACTCTCAACGCATATATATATATATATATATATATATATATGTATGTATATATGTATATATATATATATATATATATATATAATACGTATGTGTATGTGTGTGTGTGTGAATTTGTCAATTTAATAAAATGGAAGTGTTGTTTTGTATTCTACATTGATTTTTCTTATCCAATATGTGATGTGTTAAAAAAATGTTTAATTTGCATTCTTGAAAAACTATGAATCACACTTAAGGTGTCAGTGACTTAAGTAACGTAAGAGTGAATAAGAATGCAACAACAAATTACCGACGGATGTGGTTAAGTATTTGTCATTTTTTTTCATTCTATAATTCATAAAGATAACGTATTATAAAGTACACAAACTGCTAATGACTTGTACATTTTAAGAATGTTAATTATATTTATATCATCTACATTATTTAATTACACAGAAAATATTTATATATTTACATCATGTATATATATATATATGCTAACATAAAGGGGACATCCCGATTTTAACTTATAAATAATTATCAAAATCGTTATCATTTCATAGAACAAACAAACTGTCATAAGAACTATTTTTTATACCTTTGTATATTTTATATATATATATATATATATATATATATATATATATATATATATATATATAAATACTAGAAATTTTGAACGTTTTCAAAAATTATTTATTTGAATTATATGCATAATCTTAAACTCTGTATTTAGTATCATATATTTATTTTTTTCCATTATAAATAAATAAATTAATTATTAATAAAAAATAAGATATAAACTACAAATAAATTGATTATTCTACAAAGTAACAGAACCAAAGAAGAAGACAATGGTAGAGAACAATAAAGAAGGGGTAATATTTTTGTATTGAATTGTCAGACAATCTACAAACAGTAGTGGCAGTGTCGAACAATATAATTATTGTATTTTGAAAAAATCTGCCCTTGCTCTCAAATGTACCGTATAGTACTCTGAAGGAATTAAAATTAAGAAAGCAAAAACAGTTGGCTAAAATATCAATGATATACATATTTTCGTATTTGTTGATGAGAAAGGCCAGAAATTCGATTTCGTTTTTAAAATTTCGTGTTCTATTTACGTTCTTAGATATTTATCTAAGAACAGATAATATATAAGATAAGAGTTTACATGACGCTTGGAATTATGGGTTTAAATTGGATAATAGTTTATTTAGACAAAGAAAATTTGACACGGTGTTAGCTTATGCATGCAAAATTTATCTTAAATTTTTAGTTTGTATTTGTTGCTTTTTTCTCAATTTCTTGTATAAATACAGTTAATAGCAAATTCTTAATAAATGTATTAACTTTATTGGAATAATAATTATAATTGTATATTTTATTACATTTATTTACGATTGTCTCTTTCTCTGTCCCCTCTCTCTCTCTATATATATATGCATATATGTATATATATATATATATATATATATATATATATATATATATATATATATATATATATGTCGTAAATAAGTATATATGTGCATGCATAAGGAAATGTGAAAAATGGGATCAATGCCAATATGCTGACTGAGCAGTAGCATTCCTTGGTAAGGGCAAATAAGGGGAGGAAACCTAACAATAGGACTTAAAGGTATACACCCTTATTATCATCACGTGATGTGTACATGACGTTTCGTGTAAGATAGATATGTACATTTTGCTATACGTTATTTAACTTTTGCTTCGGAAATATTCCGATTGTGACATTAAATAATAGATATTGTTCGCTATTCTGACATTTAGAGTCATATCTATTTGTGTTTATATATATATATATATATACATACATTTGTTTATATATATATATATATATATATATACAAATATATATACAAATAGATAAATATGAATATGTCAAAATAATTACAATTGGCGTCATAGTTTTATATTATACAGTTACATTTTCCTCTTCCATAAGGTGTATTTTAATTACTGACTGATTTTCAAATATAGAACAAGAAAACGCACATTATTTCTTTTATTTCAATATTCAATATTTATCTTTTATTAAATAATATATTATATTATTTGTTTAAATATTTTTTTTATTTTATAAGCACTTTTCTATGGAGCATTCCTTAATTTAGTTATTTATAATTTAAATATTTGGTTTGAAATTTATATTTTTTAATTTTATTGTCATAAAAAAAAGTATCTTCACAAATGAATTCTTTTTTCAGTCCATAAACGATTTCAAAATGTTTCAGATAAAAAGTATTAAATAAGTTATTATTGATTGTCACTTATGCACATTTCGATAGTAGCGCCATCATCTTTAGGAAAATCAAATTTTTCTGTACTTTGGCGCTTTAATGATGATGGTTGGCATGGCCATGGATATGCACATAAGTGACAATCGAAAATAATCAATAATAATTAAGAGATACTCCTAGACTTAATGCTCGACAATAATAATTTACAGATACTTCTAGTAGATTATATGTATGTAGAGTTGTACTTACATACTTTTTTAAATTAAATTTTGGTTAAAAATTCATCATAAACATTTAATATACATTTACTTATCATAAACATTTAATTAACAGATTAATTTTTTTGTATGTGAAGCCAAATTTAATTTAAGGGGAAACGGTGCATCATAGTAAAATCCGCTTCATGTATGCACATCAAATTGGTATTTGTGGTTTACATTTATGTTCTGTGCAACAATTGCGTATGTCACTCGAAGTTGACTTTTAAACGTAACTTTATTGTTGAATGTATATAATACAAGTGTAGAATATGATCCGACATACGAATGTTTTCACTTATGTAATATTCTGTAGAAGTGTGGAACAAAACAGTTTCATCTAGCTAAGTTGGGAAGTGTCCAAATTTAATATTTTTGATTGGAAAAAACTAAGCGTGTTTTGTTACGTGACAGAAGAATTCATTTTGAAGGTAAATTTAACCACTATTGGAGCTGTTTTGTGAAAAAATATGTATCATTGATAATAACATACAAACATACATACATATATATATATATATTTATATATATATATTTATATATGTCTGTATATATATAAATATACATAAATATATATATATATATATATATATATATACATTTATAAATATACCTATATATATATATATATATATATATATATATATATATATATATAAATGTATATTTATATATATATATATATACATATATACATATATATATATATATATATATATATATATATATATATATATATATATATATATAGATATATATATATATATATATATATATATATATATATATATATTGATATAGAGTTATATATATATATATATATATATATAATTGAAAATATTTCGTAATTGCAGCGGGGTAGGTTTCTACTACTTGCAATTATCGATCTTCAACTTTATATATATATATATACATATATGCATATGTATAAACTATTTCTTTTAGTTAATATGACCTTATTTATTGACTTTTCCAATTATAGTAATTGCAATCTAGATTCATCTTAATATCTAAAAAGAGTAAATGCAAATTTTGTTCGAGTTTCTTTTATCTCATAAATAATAAGGAATTTATGTAAAGTTTGTAAATCTAGATTTAGCACAATATTGACGTCTAACCTTGAGAATAACCTTCAATAAATAAACGTCCCATAAAATGCATATCAGTTAAATACTTAAACGTCTGGTATGTCTCTAACAATCATTATATATTTTACTACAATATTTGAATATTGTAAATATCTTACAGGAGAAATATTTTCTTTAATAAATTTATTCCGAAATTCGTAGACTTCTATTTTAACCATTATTAAATATATATATATATATCAAAAGTAATGTGGATTATATAATATTCACCAAAGAAATTATATATGAATTTACATATTCTAATACATATACATATTAATATATTATATATTAGTTAACTGTTTTGTATATCTTGATTTAGAACTATCTTATAATCATAATTAGTTAATAATTAATGAAACAAAAAGGTAATACAAATCAAACAGAAAACTATAAATAGATACATACATAAATTTCTTCCCCCTCTCTTTAGATACATATATATATATATATATATATATATATATATATATATATATATATATATATATATATATATATATATATGTTTGTTTGGCGCGTATCTGTACATGTGTTTGTTACAGAGCATCGATTTGAACATTTATTCTATTAGAAACAAAAACAAAGTCGAATATAGTAATTGTATATAAGATCTTATAGTACTTTCTTATTCTACAATGTTGTTGGTCGACACGTTGAATGTCGTAACTAAATGTTTTAATATTCGTTTCAAATACGTTCATACATTCATTGAGTGTCTTCGTTTTTGTACATACTTACAGATATATACATATCCTCATACGAGTGTGCCTATGGGTACATATACATGTACATTAATTCTTTAATTCGCATAGTATTTGTAGCTTTATTTTGCAAATGGCCAAATAAATATTTTCTAAATTCTAATATTTTAGTGTAATATTTGAGTGTAACTTTCATTAATCTACGATTTTTTGATTGTCAAACTTTTTTTAAAAAAATCTTTTTTAAAATCCAGCGAGCTCCATTCCCTACTCACTATGCTTGCCGACCCTTGGAGAGGCTCTGCCCTCGATAGCTTCACTTGCTCTCATTAAGTGTTCACAATTTTTAAATGAAAAAAAAGAAACGAAATAAAAATATCGTATAATGAAATGTTTTTTTTTTCGATTTTAAATGAAATAGTGAAAATAGCGAAACTGAAATGAAAACTTATTGAAACTTATTGTACATTTATTCCAAAACTTCTGTGTACACAATATTGGTAATTGATTTTCGCTCTTCTTTACAGTAAAAATTGATAGTCTGCTTAAAGGTGAGGTGTTGAGGTACATCTGGAGAGACCAACATACAACTGGTCGTGCCCAAATACTATTTCATTGGAATCGATGAAGATAACGATTCGTGAAACATCGGTAATAATCAGGAATAGAAATTGTTAGTGTGCCATTTGTAGAATGTAGGAAGGGGAGCGACGATTTGACGTGGTCTATACAAAAAAAATCCTGTTTTATGGAAATTTTACGATAGAATTATTCCTTATATATAGAAAGATATTTGCTGTAAATCCCATTAAAGAGAAATATATAGCGACTAAAATTATCTATATGTTTCTTAACTGAATTCGTTTCTTATTTCACAAACCAGAAAACATTTTTCTGAACAAAAATGTTCAATAAATGATTATTGAATACGTTTTCTTATACAGTTTTTTTATGACGACGATTCCATCATCCTCAGAACACTAAGATACAAAAATCTAATATTGGAGAGATTTTTCTCTACTTTGGCGTTTTAAATGAGCACAAATAACTATTAAAAGTGTCTGTACTTTGTTCATGTATAAGAACGGAATTCTTATCACTTAAGTTTATTGATGGAAAATGAGTTTATTACAGGCGGTCTAATGACAAAATAATTAATAACACTTTTGATAAATATTTTCTTCAACACTTGATTTTTATTATATATTTTTTGGATATTTTGTCTTTCATCTCAAGAGTAATGTTTACCATGTTACATTTTGTTCATGTATTTTTGCATATTTTACAAAATTGATTTTCAATTAAATTTACAAACTAATTACCTATTTCAATATATAATAATTTAGAAAAATGTTCGTATGTTTTTTTATAATTTTTCGTATTCAAATATATGTGGCACATATTATTTTTTAAATATATTAGGTGTACAAATTAATTCGGGACCTTTTTATAGAAAAATAATGTTTATGTAAAAATACATTTTAATTCTCAAAATATTCCCCATTATTTTGTATAATTCTGTTCCATATGATCGATGATTAAGGAATCCCTTGTCGAAAAAATGACACTTTTAATGAAATCGTGATGCATTTTCGGACCTTTTCCACTGTTTAACCATTTTTTGCATGTTTGATGCGTCATAACACCTTCCCTCAACCTGAACATGCCATTTTCGCCATTTCGGCAGCATTTTTTTTATCCGGAATGCCAAAAGTACGCAATGCCTAATATTTTGCTTTTCGGACCCAATCGTGTTCACTACTATTTTGTAAGGTTATATCAACTGCTTGGAATGACTTATGTCAACTGTTTTTTTAAATTTTGGGGATGGCATTTCAAAATTCTTAAAACCGCGAGAAAATCTTTTAATTTAAAACAGAGTTATGATTGATTCAATTTAAAGGAACCGAATTCATTTTTATACCTAATATATAATTATTTTGATATTGAATTAGTTCAAAGAAGTTTCGAAATAATACTAAACATTTTTCAGTATACTGAGTATACTATAGTATATTCTGTGTTTGTATATGAATACATAAAATTAAAAATATTGTGAAACTAAGAGGTCATGATGACAGCTAAGAAAGTGTTAGTAACTTTGAATCCATTTTTTATTTATTGATTTACCATTGCATCTTAACAATAGCAATTATGTTTAATAAATAGAAAAAAAATACTTCTTAGTTCAAATTATTTTAAATCACGGTTTTAAATATTCTTATTTTCTTAAAATAATTTATTTAAAGTTTTTTTTTGGTTATAAATGAATACATGTATTTGGTTCGCTATAAAAAAAAAAACAGATTACGGTTTGCTCGGAGTTTGAAAAAAAATTGGATACTTCTGGTCTAAAGAATCACATTAGGACTATAGTACTTTGAGATTCTAATCAATATTAACAGTTAGATTCCAGATAATACTGCTATTCCATAAAGTATGTAATTTTCATTACAGAATGGCCTATCTTTTGAATAATGACATGCTTAATGAGTTTTGATTCTGATTGTGGTGTAATATGAATTCATGAAGAAGAAGAATATTGCATAGAGAAGTAATTACATATTTTTAAGATTTGCAGAAAGCGTTTTCTGTGATGGTTTCGCAAAGATTATTTTTGCATGTTGCATAGGCCGACGTTGTTTCTTTGAACTTCAACACAATGTAAATATTGTCTTCGAGTTCATTCGAAAACAACTGTACACATTACATGTGTGTTATGTAGTATACTATAAGTGAGTGCCGTAGTTGACCAGGTAAATCTAAGTCTGAAGGGGTAACCGCGAACACAACCATAAAAGAGTGGGGGACCACACCAAACCAACGGCCGCAACTTGACTCTCAGTATTTATTCATTTGAAGTTTTCTGTTCAATGTGGTTACGAGGAGACTCGGTCGGAGTTTTATGGCAATAGAACGTGTACACAAGAATTACACATATTTCTGTGACGTTACCAAGCGCGACCGTATCAACACAGAAACGTTTCACACGTTCGCAAATATCAATTTTCACGCGAATCGATATACATCGGACGGCTTAAGTCGACGAAAACACACAGTACGTGTATAAAAATTTAACCTCAAAGAATAACCGAGCCAGTCCGTTTTTTCGGCAACGTTTCAGTACGCGACCGTGTGTTTACTGTTTATCAATAGCACCGTATTTATTTTCTATTCAGTATTCTTCAGTTTGTTTCGTGTTGTTTATGTTGTTGTTGTCAATGTGTCTTTTCGGAGATCATGTCGTTGTGTGCCCGTTGTAAATCTACAAGAAATTCTAAAATAAATCGTACGTGACACACACACACACATATACATGCGGTAAATATAAATATTTTCGTTGTCGGGCCGATTGTTTGAATCTAACATCGTGTTTCAGTGCGAAACAAATCGAAATCGTTGTCCTAAATTGATACAAGTTTAGAGTTCAAAAGTAGGCTGTATATAACATTCAGTGTGTAACCATTCAACAGTCGTTTTATGATATTAAAACATGTTTAATGACCTCACGGCAATATATACGTTTCTTGCATTCCATTAAAGAAATAATTTCGATAATAAAATGATTTCTGTTCAGTTCTTTAATACAACACAGCCATCGTCTATACCATTGTTATCGTGTTGTGTTCGTTTCTGTGATTGTTGTTACTTAAACACATAATCGATAAATCGAAATAAACAACCCCTAACTCTGTGTCATTGTTGTTGTGAAGTGTGTGCGGCTAGTGTACATAGATAGAAATTCCTGTAAAAAAAGTATGTGCGTGTATAATTATTATTATTTAAAATTTTACACGTGGATCTTGTTATTTATTTATTGATTAAAACCAAAAATATTAATAATAATAGAATATACTGACCGTCTGCAAGAATATCTACAAGTATCCGGTGTGTGCGTGCGTATACGGTACATATATAAATGTGTATATTTCTATATATAAATATAAATATTTGATTACACAAAATAAATAAGTCGACATACATATGTGTACAATAAAGGGAATATGAAGGTGAAGAAATGTTCGGTACTACTACTACAATATCTTCGACCTCAAATAAAAATCAACAGTCCGTATCAGCGAAACACGTGAGCGGAACGCGGGCCAAAATGAAATATCATACGTTGAGTACGAGCAGCATCGCGAGCGAGGGCAAGAAGTCGACGCTCACCATTTACGCTGACATGGATTTGAACCATGATAAGGTGAATATTTTCTTTTATGTGTTTTTAAATAGGTGTCTTGTGGCTTGATTATAAAAACGTGATAAATATTGATTGGTAGCCGAACCGTTAAGGACGGATATATGAAAATGTATATTCGACCCGTCTGTTTGTCGCGGTCCCAGCGATGGATCCTCTTGACTGATGTCGTTCGTCACCTGGGCGTTTCGTAATTTTGTATAAGCGATAAGGAATAACTTATAGGCAGTAGCTCGATCACATAATATAAATACATATATATATATATATATATATATATATATATATATATATATATATATATATATATATATATATAATATACATATGTATGTTTGTGTTTATTTATCGATGTGGAGTGAAGCAATACCAGGAAATTTTATTAAATTGGACATGTTCGAAAAGATTGCTATAGCCGAATACCGATGATTTATTTATTTCATTTCGCGGTTATTTGTCGAATGTCAAGGTTTGATATTAAATCTCACGGTTAGTGTTTTATCGTCATCTGTCGGACAGATGTTGTTTTTGAGATTCTGTTGAGTTATTTTGATAGTTTTCAGTTCGTTAAATGGATTAAACAAAAAAAAAACATGTCTTATAACAAAAAAAAGTGTACCTAACATTCACATCCTCAAATGTATTCTTTTTTCATCGTACAAACCACAAGAAATGTGTCTGGTTATAATCTTTTCAGATAAATGATAGTTTGATCATTGTTGATTTTCTGCAGATTGATCACGTCACGATAGAGTTTTCTGTACTTTGGCGCTGTGAAGATGATGAAGTCGGTATAAAATTAAATATGGATAATCAAAAATGATCGATAATGATTTATTGAACATTTTTGACTAGAACATTTTTTTTTATGATTTGTGGAATGAAAAAAAAACATTTGTGACTGTGAATTTAGTCACAGTGTCAGGAACTGTCTTATATCCTAGCATACATTTAGATAGATAGATAGATTATGTTTGAGGGGCGAGGAATCTACCTTGCCTCCCGATACATAGACTCGAAGTTCATTATGCCTTCCCTCGGCTGATCAAAACTACTCGGGAAGTCTTGCTTCTTTCCAGAAGCCTATCAGCCTGCCCGAGTTTATAGACCCTAGTTCTGCCGCGGTGAGGAAAAACTCCCCAAAGCATCGTCGCCTTAAATTGACCCATGGCGGACATTCTGCGAGGAGGTGAATGGGGGTTTCGTTGCCCCCCCCCCATCTACTCTTCCCGTCCGTCCTTCGGCCTTGTATATGTTCGTGGTAGTTTAGTCTCCCGTGTCCTGTGACAATTCGCACCATAATTAAGAAAAGAAAAAGTACAAAAAAAAACAAATGAAGCATACATTTAGTTACAAGAAATTACCACTTTTCTTATCTAGTTAATTTTAAATTCAAGTCTACATACAGATAATATAAATATATATTAGTAATAGAAATGAAATGCAATCTATAGAATCAATATAGACGTAATTTAAATGTTAAGAGTTAACATTACTTGTCACTTTTTTCTAATTTCAACCCATGTTCATCAATGTCTTAGACCTTTTTAAAGAAAAATAAAGGAAATATAGAGATTTCATAGAGGAAAATGTACAGAAGTTATCAGTTGTAAGTATTTGTGAATATAACAAAAAAATTTAGACGCAGACATTGTCACAAATGAATCAATTTTTTCACCCCGCAAACCATAAAAGCTGTTCAATAAGATGTTATTGATCATTTTTGACTGTTATTTGTGTCTATTTCTATGCCGAGACCATCATATTCAGAGCGCTAATATATAGAACATATTATTAAAGGAAGACTTGTCTCACAGATAAGATATTTTAAGTAATTTTTATATTTATAAACGAAGAGATGCGAACTAAAAAAAATTTATTTACTTCTGATTTTTCTAAAATAAAATTATAATTATAAACTTTTATATCTGTGATCCCGTTGATATATTTCCTGGTTGTTTTTATCCTTTTGGATAAGTTAAATGTCTGTTCTCCTCTACTAGTTTCGGTAAGTGTACAATCATCAGGTAGATATATTGAAGACTGATTTGAAATCCGATTTATGGTGTATATATATATATATATTGGATCAGTGCAAAAGTTCCTATACGATTTGAAATTGATTATTTTTCACAGAAAACGCTTTTATTAATCAATTATGTATTCACCATCGTTTTCTGCAATCATTTTCCAGCAATCAGGCAGTTGTTGGATTCCTTGTTCGTAAAAGCTACGCGGTTTTTAGGTAAAAAGGCGATGAAGTGGTTTTTGACAGCCTTCACTGTGGCAATTTTTTACTGTTTAAACTGTTCTGCAGCGACTGGAACAAATGATAGTCAGAAGGTGCAATGTCCGGAGAATACGGTGGTGGCGATATGATATCCCATTTCAACTGCTTCAGTTTTTGCAGAGTCAGTTTTGCTGTATGTGGTTTTGCGTTGTCGTGATAAAAGATGATCGCCTTGCGATTAGCCAAAATCGGACGCTTTTCTTTAATTTCTACGTTCGTTTTGGTCAATTGTTGATAGTACTTCTCCTTAGTAATTGATTCGCCCCATGGGAACATCTCAAAATAAACAACATCCTTACAATCTCACCTAACACACAGAAACACCTTCGTCGGATGCAAACCAGCTCTGGCGACTGGTTCTACCTCTTCATTCGCTTATTTCTATGTTCGTTCGTGTCGAACGTTGTACAGAATTCATTTCTTTGTTCAGAAAAGTGTATCTTTCCGTTGTCTGTTTTTGAAAATTTTCCTTACAAACAAATCGAATCGAAACAAATGCACCTGATGGTCAAATGATAGCTGTGATTGTCGCCTTTCAAACGATATATAACATAAATACATTTCAATCATAAGCGCTGCCATGCGGCACTCTTAACACCACCTATTGAATCGTATACGAAATTTTGCACTGATCTTATATATATATATATATATATATATATATATATATATATATATATATATATATATAAACAAACTGAACGTAAATCGGATTGAAAATCAATCTTCAACATCTACTGAGGATGGAACACACACACACACATATGCCGAAGTTAACAGTGGAGAAAAGACACTTAGTTGATCTAAAATGACAATGTCAACAAGATTAAAAAGACAAAGCTTTCTTAAATAGTTTCCGAAACGTGCAATAAATTTTGTTAAAAACAAATCTCCAAGTAGTCAACTTTTCATTTATTTTTTTAGTAGTTTTGATATATGAAAATATATAATGAAAAAATAATAAAACTGGTTCATAAATGAACATTTATATTCAATATAAATGAAGGATTATCACATGAGACCTACACAATCAAAATGTCGATTAATTCGATAAATATGATATTTATTACTTCACAAACTCTAAATAAATTATGGAATTACTCCAATGTATGTATTAGGTTGGTAGAAAAATAATTGCGGTTTATGACCTTCACATTCAAATACATTACCGCAACTATTTTCTCACCGATCTAACATTTTGGATTAAACACAATTGGTTTACACTGTTCTTTTTTATAATCTATATCTACCACGGTTAACATGTGAGTGTTTACTTACCCTTTGCATTCCCAAGGCCAGCTGTACTGCTCAGGCACTCAATGGTGGTTGACTCCTACGGCCAGTGTCACTGCCCACATTTTGTTATTTATAGATAAAAGCTATAAAAATAATTCAGTTACTGAAAGTAAAATGTGGAAAAGAAAATGTGCAAACTTTCACTGTGCAGAATCTAGTAGCGATGTTGAGTTTTATTTAGATTCTCCGAATGAAAATAGTCAAAATTTATCAATTTCTTTAAACTCTTATAATAGTGCTGATAAAAATAATGTGTTGGAGTTGACTACCAACGTATAAACTTAATTGATTGGAGTGAAAATAGTCAAAACATTTTCTGAGTCATTTCACAAATGTCTAATGAAATCATATTTTTTTAATGAAAAATCTTCAGCAATTAATTACAGATCATTTTGTTTTCGTATATTTTTGATCCATTCTTAGAGTATTAAAGCACCGACAAGGGATGATGGCATTCGCGACTGAAATCCATATTCTAAGTATTTCTAAGATATAAATATACAGTTTTAAATATTTCTTTAATCATTTCTTAATTCTGCTTATTAATTTTTTGTTTTTAGGACACATTTTGTAAAATGTTCCTTTATGGACGCACTTTTTATTTGAAAGTTTCTCCAAAGTCAACCAATGCTTATTATTTTTATAAAATCAAAATCAAAAATGATGAATAAATTCATTTATTGCTTTGACTGCCAAATTACAAACGTTTGCCTTGGAACATCTTTATAGCTATTTTATTATACCTATAATTTATTTGATGTTAAACAAATAATAAGAATTGTAGTTTTACTAAAAAAATAATTGTAATATTTGATAACTTGTGTATTACGAACGTAATTTTTATTGCAGTTTATTTCCATGTTTGAAATATATATATATATATATATATATATATATATATATATATATATATTTATGTAATACAGATGTAAGATCATTTTTTGTTTATTTTATGTAAATAATTTGCTCTGAAAAATTACAAGTTGTACACGAAATTCGAAGTAGCACCAAATTTTAACAATTACTTTTTTTACATATACTTGTGACATGCTATAAAAGTTGCATTCTGGATGCATTTTGTGAACCCCTGTTTTAAAATATGAATAGAGATATATTGATCCATTTTACCTACAGTAAAATGAAAGTTTCCAACCCCAATCTCAGACATGCAACCCTATGCTAAAATATAGCCATCTTTACAGTTGATTGCTAGGTTTTCTTGTTGAATACTTTCTTTGCATTTCCCTAAGAATTTTTCTTTACAATAAAATAAATGTTTAAAATTTAAATTAAAAATCGTTAAAAATAATAATACATTTTTATAATTCAAAATTCTTTTATTCACTTATTATTTTTTTAGCAATTGGCTGCATCACGATTATAACATTGTGTATTGTGGCTAAATTCATATTTCACGATAGAGTTTTGTTTCTGTACAAACCATAAAAATGTTGGTCTCGTTACAGAAATACGCATGCGCCACTTTCAAAGTTATTGAATATTTTAATCAAAAAACCATTTATGACATTTTGTGAAATCTGTAATATTTCCTCTATTAAAATTTTCATTTTTTTCCATGAACTAAATCATTTTTTTATGATTAAAAATAATCAATAATTGGTTATTGATCATTTTTTTAATGGCTTATGTGTATGTCGATGGAGAACCATAACTGTTAGAGCGTCTAAAAAGTAAAAGATTAGTTTTGATTAGATTTTTCTGTACCTTATGGATGTAAATATGATGGCTTCGCTTTCCAAATACGCACAACCAATAAACAAAAATGGTAAATAATCAATTACCGAACCAAAACTCTAGTTTATAGGAGAATGAAAAATTAATTCGTGAAAGTAAATTTAGTCACTGAACTAAAAACTATATTGTGCTATTTTTTTTCTGTATTCCGTTCATTAATCCACGATTTTTCCTCTTGAGAATCAGTTTCACTTATCGTCCAACAAATTGTTTCAACATAAAAAATCTCAATAATATTCTGCACGCACGCGCACACATACACACACACACACACACACATATATATATATATATATATACATATTTATTTATCTATAACTCTTTTCAGATTCCTTTCCGTATTTGTTATGATTTATTTCCACTTTCATTCTCGTAATAAATTAAGTCTTCTTATATGCGTTTTGTTAGTTAATACTTTTTACTTCTAGAGTCACTTATAAAATATTACATTTTACTATCCGCAATTGCAGTTTTACTAGCAATTTTTCATTACGAATATATTTTTTGTTGGTAGAAATAACAGTTTTTTCTGATAAGCTCGTTATATCTTTCTTCTAAGTTTCTCCACGAGGAAAATACAATAGCGATAAAAGAAAATAACAATGCTTATCGTGCGTTAATTATGCAGTTTCTCATGATATTTGAAACTAAATTTCACGGTATTTGATTTTTAAAATTATATGTACTAGGGAGCACCGTCCTCTGCTCGCTGTGTTTGCTAACCCCCGAGAAGGCTTTGTTCTCAATCGCTAACGCTCGTTCCTCCTATAACAAATAACAGAAATTAACAAATTATACATACAAATAAATCGCATAAAATATGACTTAAAATTTTTATTGGAAAAGTTTATAAAAATTAACATAACAAAATATAGGTAACCCTCGTATAATACGGTCATTGGGATCCTAAAAAATGCCGCGTTATGCGAATTCGTGTTGTACGAAACAAATAACTGGCATAAAAAATAGGGGTAGGTTCTAAAACTACCATTTTCTTTTTATGATCAAGAGAAATATGTTTATAACTTTAAACTACACGTGGGGTCAAAATGACCCCAACAATTTGTCTGTTTCGTACGTTTCATCCAGATAGTGTGTAGATTAAGGGTTAAAACAATCAATAATTAATCAAAAGTATTGCATATTAATATTAAGTAATATTGTTGTCTTCATTACTGCTAAACACCATTAAATGAAGGCGTTTTCCTTCTGGAAAAATATCCTTATCTTCTGAGCTTTCTTCTGCAACATCTTGATTTCTATGCTCTATTTTTTTGCAAAAAATCTGTTATTTTCTGTTGTTTGCTTTTACCTAAGAGATTATTATAAATTTCGTTGTATGGCGTTAAGTGTTTGTGAAGTTCTTTCTTAAATTTTGCAATTCTTTCAATGAAATAATCCGAAGTAATAAATATAACTCCAATTTCTTTATCTCAGATGCCATTTCTATCGATCTTCCCCAATTCTTAAATCGTGTTTGAGCGAAACCGTGTTGTAGGAATGCTGTGTTGTACGGAGATTTCTTCCAATTCTCTAACCGTGATAGTGCGAAACCGTGCTATAAGAATCCCGTGTTGTATAGGGGTTATCTGTACAAAATATGTAACAATTTTTTACTTTAAAGATTAAGTGAATGAAAGGTGTTTTGAATGAATTTTTCATCAGTTTTACACTAAAATCGTATACCCTCTTTCGTTGACACCGCGAAACAGATCACTGATCATGTTCTGATATTAACTAGTCAGAATGGATACCACGTGACATATCAGAACACAAATAAAAATAATTGAGGAGGAGGACCAGTTTGTATATATATATATATATATATATACAAACACACTACGAGGGCAATTTGAAAAGTAAGCGACTCGATCAACATGTAGATGTCAGTGTTATTTTCAAAATTTTTGCTGCGTTGTATTGCCATACCTGTCTTAAGAATAGGTGGAAAATATCAATTGTATCTGTTAAATAGTTTTTATAAACAGCTATAAGAAATCATTACAGTATATTTTTGAAAATCGATAAAATTGAACATCGAGTAATGATAAAGTTTTTTTGTTAAAAACTGTTTAACGCGAAAGGAAAAAATTAATAAGATGAAAAATGTGTTATGTTAATGCATCTTTATTTCAACTGTAAACGTTAATTTCAACGTGATCGAAGAAGCTTGAAAGATGATCTCCATAGTGCATGCTCAAAAAGTGTAATAACACTAGAAATCATTGATAAAATGTATGATACTGTTTTAGAAGAACACCTGTCAAAGGTGTTCGAAATTATTAAGGATATTTGCATCTCAGATAAACAGTAACTTTATATCCTAATAGAAGGATTAAATATGAAAAAGCTATCGGAAAGACCACTACTGCATTTGTTATAAAATATATTCAAGTGCGATTTTCTGTCCCATTTAGTACCGCTCGACTTTCATCTATTCTCAAACCTCAAAACATTCCTTTGTGACAGGAGGTGCTTTTTCAAATGATGAGCTGAAAGTGGTAATACAGGCCTAGCTTGAGGATCTGCGTAATTACACTCTCGGGATTGGAAAAGGGCACTGGAGCGTTGGTGAACAAAGTGTGTTGAAATTCAGGCATATTATATTGAAAAATAAATGTATTAGGTTGGAATTGCTAAAAAATGAAACAATAGAGATAAAATGAAATCATTAATGCTAATTTTATTGTTTAAAATGATGTATCACATGGCTATAACAAAAATAATTGCGGTTTTTATCATTTTAAGTTTGGCGCCGATTTTTCTAGTTCCCGTTATCTTTTGTTATGGTCTTGTGATACATCATTGAAAACAATGAAATTAACACTACTGATTTCAGTTTATGTCTATTGGTTTAATTTTTTAGTATTATTGGATACAACCTCTTAAATCAGTCATAGAAAAAAGAAAATTCACGCGATTTTATCGTATGAGTTCAAATTGGGACGTAAAACAACAGAAACTGCTCAAAATATCAAATATATTTTTGGTGAAAAGTCAATTAGTGAACGTACAGCTCAACACTGGTTCCAAAAATTTCGTAATGAAAACGAAAGTCTTGATGATGAGAAGTGTCGTAGACGTCCTTCAGCTATAGACAGTAATGATTTAAGAACTATTATTGAAACAGACTCGTGTAAAATAACTCGAGAGAAGAACTCCATGTTGATCATTCAACAATTGTTCGATATTTGAGCCTAATTGGAAAATACAAAAATGCTGGATAAATGGGTGCCTTATAAATTAACGAACATCGAGCAATTCGGCGATACGAAGTTAGCTATGCGCTTCTGTTGCATTACAAAAATTATCTCATTTTTGATCACATTGCCACGTATGATAAAAGTGGATTTTCCACAACAATCGGAAACGTTCATTACAGTGGCTAGACCGAGGAGAAGCACCAAAACGGTTTCTTTAACGGAATCTTCATGAAAAAAATATTATGGTCACTGTTTGGTGGTCGGCAAATAGCATCATTCACTACTACTTCTTAAATACTGGTGAGACAATAACAGCAGAAAAATATTGTCAAGAAATTGAAAAAATGCATGAAGAGTTACATTGTTTACGGTCAGCATTAGTCAGTCGAAGAGGACCAATTTTTCTTCAGAACAACACCCGACCATACGTCTTAAAAATGACTTAAAAAAATTAAATTAACTGAGTTATGAAATCTTACTTCGTCCACCACCTTATTCTCCGGACCTGTCTCCGACAAATTATCATTTTTTTTTAAATTGAGTAATTTCCAAGAGAGGTTTTCAAAGATCATGTCATCATCAGCTCAAAGCGCTTTCGTTGAATTCGTCAACTGCAGTGCTCCAGAATTCTATCTTGTAGGAATAAATAAATTTGTTTTCCGTTGGATGAGAAATTTGTGCAGGATAATGGATTTTATTTTGATTAATAAATACAATTTTTAACTGATATATGCGTCTTCTTTATGCTCTATACGTAAAAATCGAAATTATTTTTGCACTAACCTAATCATTTCAAAAAGATTCTTCATCAACTTAGTAATTCCAATATAGTCTTTCCTTACCAAGTTTCGGACTTTTCAAATTGCCTTTGTATATAAATATTTTGTTGAAAAAAAAAACAAATTGATTGACGTCTTGATCAATTGTTATTTTAAACTTGAATACTTACCACTTATATATATATATATATATGTATATATATATATATAAATATACATATATATATGTATATATATGTATATTTATATATATATATATACATATATATATACATATATATATATATATATATATATATATATATATATATATATATATATATATATATATATAAAGAGAAACACTGAATTAATATTAGTGCATTTGACTAAGAGAAAATTGCTAGGAGAAAAAAAAGATATTAAGAATTTGAGGTGATAGTATTGAAACTAAAAGTGAAGAATGAAAATTTATTTGTTGAACATTTCAGTTTTGTGGGTTTTTATGTATTTTATTTAAATCGGAAGAAAGTAAATAAATACATTCTATTTCTGAAACTCTCAGAAAAACATTGCCAGATTTCAAATGTTTGTTTATATATTCCTGCACACACACACACACACAAATATATATATATATATATGCGCGTGTGTATGTTTGAGTAAACATACATAATAAAAAATATATTTCATAAAAAAACCGAACTGAAAATAAAGATTACATTACACAATTCTAGGAGAAATTTTCTAAGATTCTTCACATACTTCAACTAGTTCTGATGCATACAACGTACGTTTGCTAATATTGAAATGGTATTCAATTTCGCCCCAGGTTCGATGAAGCATGTCCGGAATGACTGTCTTTATAGCCATGGCAATGCTCACTCGTATGTAAATCGTTGAATTTCTCTTCGTATTAGTAGTTTTGTCGTTGTCTGTACTAAAAAAATGAAATATCTGTATGTTAATTCGTTTTCTTCAATTATAAATTAAGTAACAGTATAATAGATCTGAAACAAATTACTAGGAAATAATCGTATTTTTTGATTTTAATTACACTTCTTCACTTATTATAACGATTTCGTAAAATAAGTATAATTTTTTATTTGATAGAGTTTAACCCATTTAGTGCCGCTGTTGCGTGTACGCAACATTAATTTTGGAATTTTTTTTCTCTACTAAAAATATTTTTTTAAATTTTTTTATATAACAGCAAACATTGATTTAATAGCAATAGAACTACATTATTATTTTTTTCGATTTTTTATAAAGTGAGAAGAAAAGCGGGATAAATGTAGACTTTACAAGCATACCATATATATGTATATATATATATGTATATATATATATATGTGTATATATATATATATATATATATATATATATATATATATATATATATATATATATAAAGTGCAACGTTTTTCTCCACCCGAAGTGTTTTAGTAACTATTACGGCCTTCGATTCGAAGACTAGACTAGATTTTATTCACTTTTGATTTTTTTTTTGATCATTCTGACGTTAGTCACCGCTGTTGCGTATATAAAATATCTCACTGTGGAAAAGCAAACTTTTTAATTTTTTTGTTTCTAACGCCAAAGTAATTAGAAGGGACCTAAAATCAAACAGTATTAAGCGTTTTCGAAAATTCCTACGATTTTGAGTAGCGGCGTTTATTGTGTTAATAAAATATGTAAGTTATATATAACTTACATATTTTATTAACATAATAAACGCCATAAATATATATATATATATATATATATATATATATATATATATATATATATTCATAAATATACTTATGAATGTTTAGTTTATTACAATATTGTAATTAAAGTTATTTTTCTTGTCCTTGAGTTTACTCCTCATTGTTTTTCTTTCCCTATTATTGGTTTCGTCTTTCAACATCTTCAGATGGAGTTGATCTATCTGAAAATGTTGAAAGATAAAACCAGTAATAGAGAAACAAAAACATAATAAATATGTGACCTCAAAGACAGGAAAAATATCTTCAAGTCGTGTACACTAGAACGAAACAATAAATATTCTGATATTAAGTGTGATAATGACATCGTATGTCATAGTTTAACAGTAATATGTGCCGGTAATTATGACAGTTGACTAAGTCATATATCTTTCGTATTGACATATTTAGACCTTTGCTTTTGTGTGTAATAAAAAATATTTTTCCATTCTGTAACAAAATATTTTCCTAAATACTGTTATAATGTAAATCTTTTATGTAATTATGAATTTTTACGAGCATCATGAAAAAATATGTGTTTTTTGATACTTCATATGACAGACTATTTCCAAAATTATTCAAACATCTTAAAAACGACTTATAATAAATCATATTTAAATTTTTATTCAAAAAAGAAAGTATTAAACAGTATTCGCTTACATTTTGTAACTACTAGTATAATCATGTTAACTTAATTTAGAATAATACTACAGATTTTTCTTCTTCTTCACTAACGGTATTTTCTTTGTGTGATGTTTTGAGAGTGCAAAAATTTTCATGGAAAATTGACAGAATGTACGGTAACATCTATTATAACTTTATGTTTTTCTTTGTAAGTGGTCAGATACTCGCATAAAGTGGAAATAACTGAATTTTTTCATATATTTTATGCCTTCCTTTTTTGGGTAAAAGATTTAAAATCTGAACTTCTGCACTATCATCTAAAGATGTTTTATAAAATATATGATAAGGGCATGTTTTAGAAATCTGATCCATTGTATTTTAAACCAATAAACAGATTATCTCTTAATATTTTTCTTTCTCGTTGTAATTGATTTTTCTAGAGATTTTTTTCTAATAGCAATGTAATTGTTCGTTTGAAATCTTAAAACAAAGAAGTTGACTTAACTTAAGGGTTATTTACTTTGAATATATATATATATATATATATATATATATATATATATATATATATATACACTATAATATATACATATATATAGTTTTATACAAAAATCCGACAGGTACATGCTTTTTTTTCATAAAAACAAGATATAACGAAAAGTAAGTGACTTAATCCACTATCAAAATAAATAAAAACAGAATTATGTTTACCTACCAACTTTGCAGTCATTAAATGGTACATTTTTTATTTTTTTTCTAAGTTATTCTAGATTATTAAAATATAAATAATAGTAATAAAAACTAAATCATAAAATCACTTTTTTGACTTAGTCCACTGTCGTAAAACCACATATAAAAAACTAGTGAAAGTTGTTATGATTTATAGAGTTATATATCTTTAATAAATACACTCATATATGTCTTGAAGCTAGATTTTGGTTTTGAGAAATTTTAGTTTTTAGTTCTGAGAAATGTTTACTTCTTCTCAGTCACATCTTAATGTTTTAAATTCAATCTTGTATCTTATTTACAACAAATTGAAAACAAATATCGAACGAATGTGTTAATATATATGAATATATATATATATATATATATATATATATATATATATATATATATATATATATATATATACATATAGACTGAAATATTAGTCAAAATTATCATAGTATGTTTCAGATTATGAGTCTATTAAAAAAACCCTAAATCATTTAAAAAAACATGGACAAATAAACATTGCGAATAGTTGTTTTAAAAAAACAGCAATAAAAAGGTTATGAGCTGATCGCTTAAATCAACTGACCTTTTAAAACAATAGTTAAAAGAGAACTCAGTAAATCAATCGATGTAAATCGTATAAACTAACTCTGACATTTATAACCTTTTAACATGCCGCTATGTGTATTAGATATTTTTTTAATAATGGTTCATGTTTAAGTATTTCTTTTGCGAAACTAGTAACCAATCCCTTGTGTATATATGTATCTCAGAAATCGGTCTTGAAGTTGACACGATTATAATTTAAATATTTTGCAAGCGAATAAATATTACGATTAGTATCATTATATTGTTGTATAAAGTTGACATTTAAATAAACATCATTTTAGTCATTTAAACCATGCTTGAAATCTCATTTGATCCATCAATTCTCACATATCACAGTTCTCAGTGTATGGCTACTTATATATATATATATATATATATATATATATATATATATATATATATATATATATATAAAAAGAGATAGAGAGAATGAAGGAATGAAAATTTTTTGATAAAACATATTTATTTTGAATGTATACACATTTATACAAATAAACAGATCGTTACTAATTTTAAAATATAATATTTATTAATTAGAAAATATTGTAAAATGATATCAAACACTAATTAAAATAACGCAATGTGTCTACTTACTGAAATGGTTAATTAAAAACATCCAAGGTGAAAAATGAAATTATCTCTATGATTAAAAAAAATCTGTATTATATTGATAGAATTAATCAAAAATGGGAATAGGTAACTTATGGAATAATTTCTCCTGATATTTTTTTGATTGCTGAAATACTTTATAGTATATTTGTGATAAATTATTAAGTGGTATCAATTCTTTTATTCGAATTCCGTTCACAAATGAATTTTTCGTACACCTAAAAAATCACAAATTTTATTTCATATCTAAAGTGATCAATAAATGTTTATTTATCATTTTTGATTATTGTTTATGCATATTTAGCCAGCGATATAATCCTCATAGTAGTAAGGTACACAAGAATATGTATAATTTGTTAAAAAAATAATATTGTCATTATATATTTCATTCATAATGTAAAGAGTTACCGCTGTTTTCAGCTCATTGTCAGCATTAAAATGTTGTCCTCGTAAATCTTTTTTCAAATTACTAAAAAGATAATAATCTCTAGGGGCCATATTTAGACTATATGGTGGGTGATCAAGTTCTCGGAAGTTACACTCCCAAATAGCGTCTTGAGAAACATTTGCAGTGTGATCTGGTGCATTGTCGTACAACAAGCGCACTCCTTTTGTTCGTTTTCTACACCGTTTTGAATATTATCCTGAAATTTATGCAACAATGTTGCATAGTATGGACCACTAACAGAATCTTTTATTCCTTTAAATCTATTAATAAAATGCTTTTTTAATTCCAAAAAAATATAACCATGATCTTTTTTATGAATTAAGAGATTTTGGCATTTCTTAGGGGTGGTTCATCTTCTCGCCGCCATTTTGTAGATTTTATTTTAGACAAAGGATCATTATAAAGGACAATTGTTTAATCTTTTGTTACAATGGACTCTAGCAGTGCATTTGGATTGCCTCACAGAGCTCTAAAATGAACATG
Organism: Acanthacorydalis orientalis; assembly: GCA_034766995.1. Lineage (NCBI taxonomy): Eukaryota > Metazoa > Arthropoda > Insecta > Megaloptera > Corydalidae > Acanthacorydalis > Acanthacorydalis orientalis. Next base: position 8,912,421 of record CM068319.1, on the reverse strand, counting down.
CGCAGGTTATTTGACTCTGAACGGCTGAAGAAAGTTAGGGTACCCACTTTGCATTGATCTTATTCATACCTAAGTAGTCATGGAGAATTCGACGAACGGTTGTTTGTGAAAGATTGAATATTGCTGACTATTTCTTCACTTTTAAGCGCCAGTCAGTAAGCACTATGTCTTCGACAGGTGCAAGAGATCGTGCGTTAGCACTTCCACAGGGCGACCGAGGCGTGATCTTCTAGTGATTCTTCACCCATCCAAAATTTTTGGCTCGTTCTTTTATCATGAATTATGAAGAGAAAGCTTCTCTGTATATACTATGTATTCGTTGTTTTATTTGATGCAGTATAACCCTTTGTTTCATCAGAAACTTTATTACTGAACGATATTCAATTTTGATTACTTGTGACATTGTTAAGAACAGGTCTTACTCTTATCACTGCCACTAATCAAATTATAACCTTGAAATATTTACTGGATGTTATTAAGATATGAATCTACCATACTGGATAGATTCGCCATGCGTGCGCATGCACAAACGTGTTAAACTGAAAATATTTGGCGCTATCCTTGTATGTTGTATGATATATATATATATATACATATATATATATATATATATATATATATATATATATATATATATATGATTCTTGTATAGTTGAATTGTTTATTTAAAGGAAAATAATTGCTACTACTAGGGTCAGATAATTTTATGTATTCATTTTTATCACTAATTATCTTTGAGAAAATAACTAATGTTCCATTCCATAAAATGCAAAAACAATCTAATTATAGATATGCAATAAATAATTTTTAATTTTTGATTGTAGCCTAAGAGTATTTTTGAAAAATAATATTGTTCTTTTATAAATTCATTTTCACATTAAAACCTTGATACAACGAACTCCTTGACAATGAAATTGTTTATTTATAGAAAAGTATTAACTAGTAATGGTTTTGTTATAAATTATGTATTAATTATTTATCATTAATTCTCGTTGACAAATAAATTATCCTTTTAATTACTAAAAAATCTGATTAAAAATCTTCAGTAAATGGTTATTGATGATTTTTGATTCTTTATGCCTATTATGATGGCGATGAAGTGTTACCCTCTGTCCGTTTTTCTATATCTCAAGTGCACTAAGAATGATGCCATCGCCATCAAAAAGCGCATAAACAACTATCAAAAACGAACAATAATTATTTATTAAATATTATTATGGATTGCCGGGTGAAATAAAAGTTTATTTGTGAAAATATATATCATATATTTATAAATATATTGTCACAAATTCTCTTTATATAACAATAAAGTCACAGAATCGAGTTTCTTATAAAGATACAGTGTTTCTTTTTTAAGTTCATGCATCATACTATATGATACGAAGAATTATTGTGTAATTTAGTAAAAACACTCATTTCTTCAGTATATATTTCCTGATTTTTGCACATTTCAACGCGGTGTGAAAGTATGATGTCTGTTTTAACGTTGTATGTTTTCCTCTAATATTTTTTATTTAAATATTGTATAATCTTTTTTAAATGTCGTATCTCTTATTATTACAATAATTACTTATTTTATTATACGTTTGATGCGGATATTTCTTATTTGTATATTTGTAATCAAAATAAGAAAATTTGTTTCAAGATTAATTGTTAGTTTAAAAAAGCAGGTCTGATTTATCGAGTCAGAAATGATCGATTTTGTTACATATTTTTAAAATTTGAAGTGTTTGGAATAATTTCTTATAAGACTTTGTCGAAACGTAAAAAAAATTGAAACATGTAGACTTCCATCTAGAGAAATTGATCGAAGTAAAACATTAAATTGGAAACAAGTCAAATCGAATTTCTAGTCGAATGTCAGAGTATTCTATTAGGTTGGTAGAAAAATAGTGATTTATGACCTTCGAATTCATATATATTTTGGTCAGCTAGCTGTTTTAAGTGGTCCAAACCAGTTGGATGACTAACAGCTAACTTTTGTGCAAGCTTTTGAATTATCGTGCGTGGTTCTGATTTAACTAACGCTTTCAGTTGATCGTTATGAACTAAATAAGGACATCCGTGAACTTCTTCATCTTTAAACTCTCGTTCCCAGCACGAAATTTTTTCAACCACCATTGCATCGTACGTTCCTTAACAGTGCCCACACCAAAAGCATCGTTCAGTTTACGAGCAGTTTTTACTGCTTTACCACCCGTTTTGATCTCGTACACAAAATTGCTCTTATTCACTTCTTTTCCATCGTTAGTTCAATAGCTCAATTTAAACCAAAATTAATAATAAAACCAAAGTCGGTGTTACCAAAGGACCGACCGAAAAATGCACTTTAAAATGATATTAATATGAACTTGATGAAATGACACTTTAATAAGGTTAGACTTCAGAAAACAAAAATCTCGATTATTTTCCTACCAGCCTAATTACAAAAAACTGATTATTCTTATTTTTTTATATTTCATTTACGTTAGAAAACTAATATGTATACAGCGAAGTT
>CM068319.1:8889924-8907424 GCA_034766995.1 Acanthacorydalis orientalis | reverse complement strand
AATTCTAGATTCGAATTCTAGTGATTTTTCTGCTAATTTTCTAAACGGTCTTCGTATCTGTGATAAGAATTTTCTTAAAAATGGCTATTGTTTTAAGTTGGAATAACGAGGTCGTTTCAAGGATATAGTGAACAAATTTAGTTCTCTCTAAGAACCTCACTTTTTAATCTTATTTGTGTAATTGGTAGCGAACCATTTTATTTCTTTATATATATATATATATATATATATATATGTATATGTATATGTATATATATATATATATATCCTGTTTCTCCATAAATGTAAAATATATCCATTAGGAATTTGATATTTTTATGTCTCAACACAATCTCAATTTTAAAATCAAAAATTTGAAATGTTTAATAGATTTGTTGTATTTCAGCTAATGAACCAAATAGGTCAAGGGTTCAACAAGAATATCTGGATTTTAGATGCTCTTACTGAATGGTACATAGAACAATGTATAATATATTGGCGAATTTACTTGTACTGATGTAGTGAATTGTAACTATAATGAGGAAATATAGTCACCTTGCATTGTTCGGTATAAACGAGTTTGTGCATGTGTACATTATATATATATATATAATAAATGGTATCACAGCCATTAGAATATGTCAGTTATTTACTTTTCTGTATTTAAAACTTTGCCTTTTAATTGCTGATCTGTAAAGTTTTTCACATTTTCAATTTTTCCAATTGACCCGTTACGTTTATCTTCTTTTTTGTTCCAATTTCTAACGACTTTTCAATTAGATTTTGTAACAAATATTTTTAAGCAGTAGGTTCTTAATTCAGTAACCAATTAACAATCTGTAAGATTAAAATGTCTCTTTGTACCTTGTTCCTTACCATAGATCTGTTCAGAAAGACTTTCCCTTAGAAATTTACATTTATATCAACATACATTTGTGGATTATTAAGTTTTATGTTAAGAGTACCAGAGCTTTCTCATCACGAAAAGATATAGAAATCACCTTATATATATATATATATATATGTATGTAGATATGTATGTATGTATATATGTATGTATGTATAGAGAGAGAGGGTGGGAGGGAGAGAGAATGTAAAATGATATAATGGTCTGTTCAGAAATATGAAAACTGTAATTGTATTAATTATAAATGGAAGAAATTTGAAGAGTATTTTACTCTATAAAGTTGTTCGTCCACAACTGAAAAAGATGGTATTTTATATATATATATATATATATATATATATATATATATATATATATATATATATATATATGAGCAACAGCCTGTTAGTCCACTGCTGGATAAAGGCCTCTTCCATGATTTTCCATTTTGTACGATTGAGTGGCTCTATTTTCCACTGATTTCCAATAAAAATTTTAATTTACTTATCCTATCTGTTCATTGGTCTCTTTCTTGATCGTTTTATATTCCTTAGATTCCAGTTAATAATTACTATTGTTCATCTGTTGTCTTATCTTCTTGCAGCTTGCTCCGCCCATTTCCATTTTAGACTCTTTACTCTTCTTCTTACATCTGTGACTCCTGTTCGTTTTCGTATCCATTCTATTCTTTTCCTATCTCTTGTTATTTACAGCATGCATCTTTCCATACTTATCTGTGTTGTTAGGACTCTGAATGATTTTGGCGTTAAGCACTATGTTTCACTGCCGTAGGTAAGAACTGGTAGTATACATTGATCAAATACTTTTTTCTTCAAACAGAGTGTAATTTTTGATTTAAATATCGAAGTATTTCGTCAAAATAAGCACCATTCCATTTTTATTTTCTTGTTTATTTCTTCAATCCATATTTGTTGATAAGTTGTCGTAATAGACATACTTCGTCTATTTCCGTTTCTTTTATTTCAATTTTATTCGGGCATACAAACTCATTGAACAACGCTTTTGCTTTTGTATAGTTCATGTTTAGGCCAATTTTTTGACTCGTATCATCTAATTTTTTATCCTCTTTTGTAACTCTTCCGGAGTACTTGCGAAAATAACTGTCATTAACAAACCGAGAGTGACTTAATCTTTCGCCTTTTATTTCAATCCTTTATCCTCCCAGTCGAGAGATTTTAATACTTTTAAGACTGCAGTAAATAATTTTGGCGTAATTACATCTCCCTGTTTTATACCTTTCTCTATTTTTATTTTTTTTGTTCCTTCCTGTAGCTTTAGAGTCAACATTTCATTCTTGTAGATATTATCTAACAACTCGATGTATTTATATATATATATATATATATATATATATATATATATATATATATATATATATTGTATGTTTTTACCCGTGGTTGTTTGTTGATGCATTGTCCTAATGTTCATCGTTCTTTTATATTATTTTAGTTTATATTCACTACTATTAGTTTTTCAGCATATGTATCGTTTTAGTTACAGTTTAGGGAATGTCATCGATTATCTAAAATCTGTTCTAAGATGACATGCATGCGAGAACTAATAGTGTGAACAGAAACTCAGATGGTCTAAAAAGACAAAAACCACCAGGACAGCGTATATTGCTAAACGAACTTTGAGTACACTGGGTAAAAGTGTCACATACAGAGCATACGATTTTTGTTTTTCGTACTATCATTAACGACATGTGTCTGGAATTGGCTGGTGAAAATATCATAGAAGATATGCAAGCTGGAGGCCTGATAGATTATGATTTATTATAGCGGAGCAGGTTATCGGTTTGGTCTTTTTCCGTATTATTATTCAAGCTTTAATGTCAATGTTTAGTTTCATAATAAATTAATATTAATCATTTATATATATATATATATATATATATATATATATATATATATATATATGAATATAATTAACATTTTAGCTTTTGGAAGGCATTAGTTTCGTTTTCTCAGATTTCCACTTTTTTGTACTGAATGGTTTATTTTTTTTATCTCTGAATCTTAAATTTTCAATATTTATGAATTCATCGGTTTGTTTTGGCTACGTTTATCCCGTTCAAACTTCCTACCTTGTCCTGTCGATTAGAATTTGCAATAAATTGGGTAATGTTATCACGATACCAAACCTTAACATTCAAGTATCTAGACGTCTACCTTCATCTGAATCGTTATTATAGATATTTTTTTTATCATGAACGCTATATTTGTGAAATAACTTAACGCTATATTTGTGAACAAATAAAAAAATAAACCAATTACTTGCACATTATTGTAATATTGTAAGTGCACAATCTAATCTTATTTCCTATATATTTAGATAAAGTTTGATATATGCATACGGACAGTTTACAATTCACACCCATAAAAGATTGTAAAATGATTTGTTAGCCAAGTATTATATATTTGTTTATTCGTCTTGTGTTTTTATCGATAATTATCGCAGTGTTAAATAATATTTATTTTCTATTGCTCAAAATGACTTCAAAGTCAAAATTAATATAATCTTATTTTTATCTATTAGTAAATATTCGAAAACATTTTAAGTCAAGCAGCAATATATGATTAGTATGATTTTTGTGGACATATGGTTGATACATCATAAGTATAACTACCTAAATATAAAAAAAATTGTAAAATTTCATTAAAAAAATGTGTATAGATTTTGTATTAAATTATATTATTAAGGATGACACCCTAAGTTACACGAAATTTTCTCGAAGAATTATGATGTTGATATTATAGTAACTACAATGAAATGTGCGAATTGATAAAACAACTACGTTGCAATATATCTGCGGGAGGAACACACTAACATTCAACAGCGAGAATGATTATATATACATACTAATATATATATATATATATATATATATATATATATAACGATATTGAGCGAATATATGAGATACGAGCGAAGCAAGCAGAAGTGGATCCCCTCGAGGATCGGTGTGCGTAACGAGTAGTGGGAAGAGCCCGCTAGTAAATTTGAAAAATAAAAAAAAAGTACATAAGAAAATCTTCAAAGTATTTTTTTATTAAATGAAAGGAAAAAAATAAATAAATTACAATAAAAGTTAATTATTTGCTTTAATTAATTAGTAATCTGTTTTATATTGTAAGCGTATTTGAACTCTTTCAGTGAGCGTGTGTTTAGGTTTTTATCGAAAATAGTTAAAAATAATGTTTATTGATGTAATATACCTATTTCATTTACTCCAGGTGGTCTTCGTCTATTCGGATTAACTGAGTATCTGTTCTCTACTACTAGTTTCGGTGTGATATCTTCAAGTAGATGTTGAAGATCGGGCTTCAACACTAATCGAAACTAGTTCCGAAGAACAGATCAGTTACTCAGTAAATTCAAAAGGATGAAAACCATAAGGTCAACGTATCGACGGGGTCACACGTATAAAAACATACAATTGTAATTGTATATAATTTATTTATTTTTTTAAAAAAACATATATAGTATATACTTTCATCGTTGTGTATGTTTGTAGGCATGCATACGTTTGTAAACACATCACATAATTAAAATAGAAATCATTGAACGTAATGTCGAATGAATTTTAATATTTCATATGTATGTGATCATCTCTATTTTATGTATTTATAAAAGTGAAAGAAATAGTATATGGAAAAAGAAAACGTTTCGCAGCAATTACTCAACATTTGTTCATTGTTTCGGTTCCGTTACTTATGCATTTGGATGAATAAAGGTAATTGATTCGTTGTAACTTTCAGTCACCTTTTTATTTATATTATTTTGTAATCATTCGTAATTCTAGTTGGCAATCAGTGTACGTTTTTTCTATCGAACGCATTCAGTTACGTATTTTCATCGTAAATGAATTTAATAAGAAGAATTGATTTGTATTTTTACTATAGTCAATCTATGCTGTACAATTGATTTTTTTGGGCTTGATTGAAACAATTGTAGAGACTTAGAGAGGAATGTTCAAAGTCATAATAATTTTGTATGAGACATTGTAAACTATTAACGATATTAATTAATGGTGATATATATTATTATTTAATATCGTTAATAATTGACAGATAATTTATGGTTCCTTGGTAAGTGATTAGCATATTTGTAGATGCTAGTTACTTGCCTGGAAATTTGCCAGATATACAATACCGTGATTCGTTTATAATAAATTAGATCATAGTAGTATCATTATTCAATGATCACATGTGCATTATACAGGATGGGGCAAAAAAAACTCCTGAATTTCTCTCAGTCATTGGTTCGAGAAGTGCAACGGACCGTAATGATGTCTTCCGATAGTATGTGCTTTACCGTTTTCAGTTGCCGTCATGGCTTGGACAGGCGTGCACCATGCATTCGTTATTGAATCATTTATATGAAATACTGAATCTGTGATCGCTACGCAGAGAGCTTTTCGAATTCACTTGGCGCTCGGTCGAATTGTTGCTATTCCGGATCGAAAAACCATATTACTACGTGTTGTAAATGCCAAAGTCCACAGTTTCGGTTTTAAAATGAAAACCATCTGGAAGACCACGAAGCGTTCAGACGCTAGAAAATGTTAACGCTACGAGGTAGTCCATTGTGAGTCTTCCCAAACGTTTAGTCCGTAAACATACGTCTACTTTGGGGTTGTTTGATCGAACTGTCAGGAGAATTTTACACGTCGATTTTAAGTTTCATCTGTAGAAAATGACAGTTGTTCAGAAACTTAAGGAACGCGACTGGGAGAACCGAATGGCATGTTGTGAGGATATTATTTAAAATGTTTCTGCAAACGCTGTTCTGTTCACAAGTGACGAAGTTGATTTTCATTTGTCTGGCTACGTTAACATGCAGAATATTCATTACTGGTGGGAAAACAGTCTTCATCAGCTTCATGAAAGGCATCTACACAGCCAACGTGTCACTGTTTGTATTTATGTCCTTTACTTTTTTGAGGAGAAAGGCTAAACGGTTACAGTAACTTCCCATCGGCATGTCAAGATGGTACGGAACTTCTTGAAACTGATACCGAAATTGGAAATCCGGATGTGTGGTTTTAACTAGATGGGATCTACGCTTTCACGTGAGAAAATCAATGGAAGTTTTGGGAGAACTGCTTTCAGGGTACTTGATCTTGTTATGCGGTAACGTTGGGTGGCCTGCACGTTCACCCGATTTCGCCCCTTATGATTTTCTTCTTTCGGATCATTTGAAAGCTGAAGTCTGATCAACAATCAATAATGAACTGAAGATTGTTATATGCTAAGAAATTACATCGAAGAGGTTGGAAATGCTCCGCCAAGTAATGCGAAACTTCAGAAATCGACTATAAATGTGTATCGCGAATGAAGAATGTACCGTCTAATCCTGGTTGTGGAATGGGAGGGTTGGCTAGTTTATAATTACACTTTTGTGAACTTTCAGACTTTACGTTGTTGCGGACAGCGTAAAAAAGGGTTAAATTTAGATTTTTTTAAAAATATCATTTTTAAAAATACGGTACACAAACACTTTTGCAGCAGTATGAAACAATAAATATTTATCGCACAAAAAAAGTTTACTATGAAAGTTGTAGATTTTTTATGCTCTACAATTTTGTTAATGGGTATCTTTAACGTCAAACAAATGGGAAACGAGAAAAATGCAAAAAACCTTTTTACCGGGTTTTCTTGCAATAAAGAAAATATTCATCGCACAAAAAAGGTATGAGAATCAAAGTTGTAGAGAATTAAATTTCCTACTGAATGTTTTTTTTTTTTAATTTCTTTTGTAACTACAACAGGAAGTGAGATATTTTAAAAATCAGAATTTAACCCTTTTTCGGCCGTGATAGTGTAAGGTCTGACAGTTCACGAAAGTGTAATTATACTCTACCTATCCCTCCCCCTCCGACTATCATACAAACAGGATTAGGTTCTGATGCAATATTTTACAGTCAGATTCACTGGACTTAAAGTAAGCTATATTTAATTGTGTGCTTTTGTGAAATACTAAATGTATTTTTGGTGTGTTGGAACCGTTATAGATTTGATAGATTAAATGTATGGAAAAATAATAATAGAATGGTTTAGATCTGATATATTGGTAAAATAAATATAGAAAACTAATTAATGGGTTAAATGATCTATTATGTTTAAAATAGAGAACAGAGAACACATGTTGATTTACTGTAACAAAGATATCAAACCGTTTTTAAATCGAAGGTCAGAAATTAGATTTATTATTAATAATACAAGAGTTAATACGTATTATGCTGATTGAATTTGTAGGTTTACTAGAAAATTAAAATAAATCACTATGAAATTTATTAATATTACCAATTAAATTATATATTAATACAGAACATCGTTTAAGACCAATCATGGCGTAATCATTTGTGACTACAGTAATCAAATAAAAACATGACTGAAGATTTAAGTTTTATAGAGCTTACAAAATGTTCTATAATTGGTTATTAAATGGTTATATGCGTATTTCGATGGAGATTACATTATTCTCAGAGGGCAAATCAAAGCTTTTTTTATTTCTTGCGCTCATTAAAAATGCGATTCGCCTGTTAATGAGACTTTATATTCTTACGTGACTCAATTTTTTAAATTTTTGCATTTGAAAACATTGTTGGTAAGGTATATTTAGTTTGTGCTTTTGTGAAATACTAAATCGAGACTTAATTCCGTTTAGATTTTAATTGTTTCGAAATGTATTTTTGTTGTGCTGGAAACATTTTTGATCTTATAGATTAAAATTATCTGAACGATTATGCTTATATTTATTGTTCAATCACTGATCGTTTCATAAATGTTTCTTGTTAATTACTTCTTCTCATTCTACATGATAGTTTATAAGCTATACGATGATGAATATCTTTTGTTCTTCTCATATTTTCATCATTTTTTTTTAATTATAAGATAATTGAGAGAATATAAATAGTGATGGACATATTTTTATGGACATTTGGTAAATTTTTGAAAAATAAGAGCTAACTAAAAAGTAAATTGAATCATATAATTTTTTTATAGTTGATTTTATTTGAATTCTATTTAAATATATATCTAAATTTAAAAAAAAGAGTGTATATTTTAGAATTTTGAAAAAGTTTGTAAAACACCCTGGATATTTTTAAAGACAATCACTATTTCCGTATAAACAGAACGTCTAAATCTTCTTTTTAACTATATTATTAAACTAATTTATATTTTTTCAATATTTTATAGCGTGTCCTTTATTTTTAATAACTTCCTGCCAACATCTAAACATTGATTCCACTAAACACTACTAACACTATAATGTAATAGATTCTCACGACTTGTTTTAAGCCAACCACAACTCATTCTTATTTTTCAACCTTTTTTTTTGCTAGTCCTCATTAACATCTTTCCATAGGTTTTCTATTGGATTTAAATCCGGAGTCTGTGCTGGCCATTGCATTACAATTACATTATTTGTCTATAGACCCTCTTTCCCCAATTTTGAGGTGTGATTCAAGTCATTGTCCTACTGAAAGATCCATCTAAGGGGCATATTTTCTTCATCGTACAAGAGCATTACTTCATATATTATTTACATAATATTTGGCATCCATGTCCTCATCAATACGAAATATTGACCTAACACCGTAAAAAGAAAAGCATGGCCATACTTTTATATTCCCACCTCCATGCTTTAACGTTTTTCTAATATATTTGAGGTTCAGCAGTTTGTTTAGCGGCCTTCTTACAAATAGTTTTTCATCTGAGCCAAATATGTTAGCATTAGCTTCAGCAAGGCCATATAAGATTATTCCACTTTATTATTTTTTTGCAACCTTCACGTTCCGTAGCGAATTTAATCCTATCTTTAACGTTTTTCTGGGTCAAATGCGGAACTTTTACATGTGATCTGTCTAGAAGATTCTGTTCAAGAAATCGTCTACGCACCGTACGAGTACTGATTTTTAGACCTAGTTCATCTTTTATGTCTTTGAAAGACAAAAATGGATCATTTTTCGACAAGCGCGAAATACATTAGTCTGTTTGTATATTAGTTTTCCACTTCGGTCCAGGTTTTCTTAATGATTTTTCTGGCTTTGAAGAATTTGACATCGTATATCTACAACGCTGGTCATTTTTAGTGATTTTTCTTATCGATTTCTCTTATTCTCCTCTCATCCGCCGAATAGTTCCTTATTCCTCTGTCAATTTCTAAACTTGAAAGAATAATTAATAAAATAGTATATATTTTTCTACAAAACGCTATTATCCACCTTAGTTATATTTTTCTTTTTGTGAATATCAAATTATTTTTTAAATAAATGTAAAAGCAAATGGCGTCCCTATAAATGTGATCAATTACTTTACTTATTAATAGATGGCCATTTAATAGCAGCCTAAATTGTGAAATTTTGAAAAATATAAATACCTTTTCAGTGTTTTTAAAATTATGTCCATCACTATATGTAAACAAAACACTGAAATCAAAAATCACAAGTTAAAATTAAGAAGTATATTTAATTCATTGATAATCAAGGATATGACTTATTGAACAACTTTATATTTTCATTAAAAAAACGACTTGAAAAATGTGATTAATTACATGAAATATTCGCTTACATATTTTTTTGATTTTAAAAAGTATTCAAGATTCCAATATATTAAACACTATCGACTTGACTAATAAAAAAATAGTCTTTAAAACCACGTGTCTAAATTCGTGACCTGCTGCCAATCATTCAAATCTTTTAAATCATTCAGAAATGACCGCATGCGAAAAAAAACAAGTATTGTAATTCCATAGTACACACTTCTTCTGAGAAAAGTGTAAACTTTATAGTTCAATTGTCGGATATCTGCAGGCAATTAATAATATGGCATTTAATTATGATGTATCGTTTTCTGGATACAGTTTTGATTGATTGATTAATTATTTGACTTTGAAAGGCGCGCCTGACGGAAACTATACATTATATATCTACATATGGGCCCCATACACACACACACACACACATATATATATATATATATATATATATATATATATATATATATATATGCGTGTATTTTGATTAATCAAGTATTCATATTTAATAAAATAATTACATATCTTGAAAGTAATTCAAAGAAGATAATAATTACACCCACTTAAAATCTGAAAATTAATTTTTCAATGTTTCTGTATTCATATGTATATATATATATATACATATGTATATATGTATATATATATATGTATGTATATATATATATATATGTATATATATATATATGTATATATATATATATATATATGTATATATATATACAGCGTGTGTGTTTCACTTGTAATTGCTAATATAAATTTATGTACTGTTTTTTTAATAGTTTATTATTCGTTATTATTTATTTAGCTATACTTAAATCCCGTTGTACCTATACTTGTAAATAAATTGCATTCGTTTGACCTATTTTGAACGACGATTCGCATTCACTTAGTAAGAGTCTTAAAGAATTTACGAGTCTATTTATAGTTGTTATTACTAATTACAAAATAATTAACAGTGAATAATCAATTATTAACGAATGATAATTAATAATTACGGTTAACGGTTAGATTATTGTAGTTTTATTATTAATCGTGTTGCCCGTACTGATAGATAATAATATATTTTCCCTTGAATGAATAACAGTAATAATATTATTTATTTAAAATAAGAAAGTAGTTATATATCCTTAACAGTAATAATTGTTACTGTATATGCTAATAAAATAATATATGAAGAATATTTTACATCATAATGCAGTTTTGACTCTAGCTAAATACACTTTCACATATGATTTCTTTTTTCAAGCCACAAATCATAGTTTTTTCCGACTAAAACTATTCCATAAAACATTATTAATATTTTTTCATTGTTCTGAGATCTGGAATTTGTTTGTTCCTTGACACTCTGAGGATGATTGAATGTTATCGAAATGATAGAAGAGAAATCAAAAATAATCCATAACGATTTAGAGATCATTTTTGTTCAGAAAAATATCGGGTAAAAAGAGAATTCATTAAAAAAAATATTTTACATATTAGAAATAAGAGTATTATATATCTGTATATAAAAAAGTATTCCTTAAATTGAAAAAAATGGATAATTTTTTTAAAAAAAACGCAGAGATTTTGTATTAAATTATTATTAACAATAGCACCTGAAGTTACATGAAATTTTCACGAAAAATTATGATATTCGTATCATAACAACTACAATTTTTTTTCACGAATTCTATGAGAGTGTGAATCATGTTATTGTGTTAGTGTCTTCCTATATGTATAGTATGCAATATCTAATACCAAATATATGCCTTTTAGTCACTATCATATTCACTATTGTCTTGTGACGTTATGACAACTGCTTGGTCAAGATATATAATGCTTTTAAGTGTAAAGGTTGGAAGTTTAAAAATCTAAAACTATGAGAAATTAACTTTATTTTAAATTAAAATATTATTGATTCAATTCAAAGACACCGAATTAATTTTTACATCTTATAAAACAAAGTAAATTATATAATTAGCTGAATAAAATACCTTCTTTATATGCAAAAATCTGGCAGGATTTTTGAAACAATTCATTATTTTACAGGGTATACAACCAATCATTTGGTAATGTCAAATATGTGTTAAGCGTCAAGATTTTATTAAAAAATAAAATTAAGTAGACGCAATAATGCACCATTTTCTTAATACAGAATTATGTAAATTCAACTCGTATTATTAGATTGGTAAAAAAATAATAACGGTTTATGATCTTCAAATTCATATACATTTTTAATAATTTTATGTTTTAAGTGGTCCAGAACTGTTGGATGATTGACGTCTAACTTTTGTGCAAGATCTCGTATTGTTGTGCGTGGTTCTGATTTAACTAACGCCTTCAATTGGTCGTTATGAACTGAATAAGGACGTCCGCGACCTTCCTCATCTTCAACGCCCTCGTCCCCAGCACGAAATTTTTATAATCACCATTGCACTGTACATTTCCTAACAACTAAAAGAATTATTTAGTTTACGAGCAGTATATGCTGCTTTACTACCCGTTTGGAACTCATACAAAAATTTTGCTCTTATTTGCTTCTTTTTCATATTTAATTCAACAGCCCAATTTGAAACAAAATTAATAATAAAATCAAAGTCGATATTATCAAAATACAAACCGAACGATGCCCTTTAAAATAATATTAATATGAACATGATGAAATGACACCTTCATTGAAAAAATTAAAGTTAGAATTCAGAAAACAAAAACCACAATTATTTTCCTACCAACCTAATAAATTTGCAATATTTCGAAAGTCCTACAGTATCTCTAACCTCTATATTCATAATATTAATATTGAAAAAGAAAAATTATAATTATAACACGTTTGGTGAAATCAATGGGCCAGTTTTTTTTGTGTTTTTTTGTTATTAGTATATAAATATGAATATGTATATAGTTTTATATATATATATATATATATATATATATATATATATATATATATACCTTCTAGTTAAAAATCATAATCGCGAATCTATTAGTATTCATCAATACATCAACATATTTATTCAACGACATAGAATGATAAAAATATATTTCACGTTCGAATTATTTCAATAGCCGTGTGTCATCATAAATAACGATTATATTGTTTATTAAACATGTACGTAATTTTTACGTTCGTAACGGCTATATAAAAAAGAATTACCGGCAAAAGACAAATATAAATAATAATTTGACACACATAGCTCACAGACGTTCATGGTTATAAAAGTAAATAGAGAGTAAATATTTGAATTGTGCGATAAACTACTGCCAGAGGAGACGATACTTGTGTTTATCTCTCTTTCTCTGTGTGTGTAAGTGTGTGTATGTATATGTGTGCATATGTGTGCATGTTTAGTATACAACCGACTTAAAATTCCAACCATTGTGATTATATTACATCACTTGTTTGTATACTGAGATTCATTCTCTGCATAATCATAATGAATTGAATATAACAAATTTTATCTGAGAATTATAACTATTTTTAAAATGTTTGAATTCGATTTACATGTACAGATCATCCTAAAAAAATGTATACACACTGAATGATTATAAATTTAGTATTTTTTAAGGTATAACTAAGGTTAAAACTCCAAATTAAGGAAGAGAAATAAAATATTTTATTAATTATCGCATGTGCTCAAATTGATGACCGTTCTGATCCAGGCACTGCTGATAATGTAGAGCAATAGAATTGCAAACAGAACGAATGGTTTGGTTTGATGTTTGGTGCATGTTCTTTCTATGGCTACTGTTACCCATTTTGTGCCATAAACTTTATCTTTGATGAGTCCCCATAAAAAAAGTTCATTGGGGTGAAGTCTGGGGAGCGCGTGGGGTATTCAATGTTACCTCTATGTCCAATCCATCTGTTCGATAAATTTTCATCGAGATAGGCCCTCACATCACGATGGTAGTGGAAAGATGCATCATTTTGTTGGAAATAAAAATCTTCCTTATCCCTAAATACCTCTTGAATACGTGGTATGACAATTTCCTCCAGCAGGTTCAAGTAAACGGCACCAGTCACAGTGCT
Organism: Acanthacorydalis orientalis; assembly: GCA_034766995.1. Classification (NCBI taxonomy): domain Eukaryota; kingdom Metazoa; phylum Arthropoda; class Insecta; order Megaloptera; family Corydalidae; genus Acanthacorydalis; species Acanthacorydalis orientalis. The sequence goes on along the minus strand of CM068319.1, from coordinate 8,893,982 downwards.
ATCAAAAAAGAATGGTCCAATTAAACCCCTTGATGACAATCCACATCACACTGTAACTCCTGGTAAATTTACATTATGTTTCTCTGTAACATACGCGTATATTAAGAGAAGTATTAAAAACTGTGAACTGTTTATGATTTCAGGTTTTGGAAATGCTTTATAACATTTTTTTGAAAAAACAAAATTTTATCGGTTTGTTCGTGAAAAGAACTTGTTATAAAAATTAGTGTTTCAATGAAAATATGTACGAAGTAAAATTTAAATGAATACTTGCTCGATACATGTGTGAACTCATTACCGTGTACGCTATCTGTGCTTGTTAAAATCAAGTTCGAATATATATATATATATATATATATATATATATATATATATAGAGAGAGAGAGAGAGAGAGAGAGAGAAGCGTAACGAGGAAGAAAAAGAGAGAGGGAGGGAGGTATATGGCGAGAGAAGAGAATAATATAATAAACAATTTGTAAAAAATTGTAACTATTTTAGGACGGTTCTGAATTGCACCACTATTAATATTTATGCTTTTTTTGCAAATAGTGATAAATACATACTATAATCAACATATACTTGAAAATATGATAGATCCTGGACCTTCTTCTATAATTGAATATATATATATATATATATATATATATATATATATATATATATATATATATATATATATATAATTATATATATATATATATATAATTATATATATATATATATAATTATATATATATATATATATAATTATATATATATATATATATATATATATATATATATATATATATATGTGTGTGTGTATATATATACTTGAAGTTTGATCAAAAAATAACTAAACTATGCGCACAGCTTTTAATAAATTGAGAGAGAAACTAGTGATATTCTATGATGCAGCCATCAGTTGTGAGTTGACTGTCGTCGAGTTAGTACTAAAAAATAAGTTCTTTCAAGAGTTTCTAGTGACTGTCGTAATTAGATTTCTTATCCTGACGATTTATAAGAAATAATTGATAAAGAAGCAGTGAAATGTGTGTGAAATTTTATTTTAAATTTAGAAACACAGCGAGAAAAACACTTCAAAATTTGGAAGAAAGATGAAAAAGATGCTTTGAGTCGAAAAACACAGTAGTGGAAAACAGTAAGTTCTCCAAGACCGAATAAATTTCGGCAAGCGAAGTCGAATGTGAAAGCCATATTTTTAGATTTCAAATGACTTGTTCATCGTGATGGGCACCAATAAGTTAAACAGTAAATCAACGTTTTTATCTTGAAGTTCTGAAGCGGTAACATGACTTAGTTACTAAGAAGCGGCTTGAAAGTTGGAAAAATGGATTGTGAATTTTCTACATGACAACCCATCATCTAATGCTTCTTTTTTTATTCAGCAGTTTTTAGTGAAGAACAGTTATTCTCATTCCCCACTCACCATACACACTTGACTTGATGCCATGTGACTTTCGTTGTTAATCCCATGTAACTGTTATAAGCAAGATCATTTTATTAGGTTGGTAGAAAAATAATAGCCGTTTTTGTTTCCTGAACTCTAACATTATTTTTTTTCAATGGAAGTGTCATTTCATCGTATTAATGTTAATATAATTTTAAAGTACATTTTTCAGTCTGTATTTTGGTAACATAGACTTAGTTTTTATTAATAATTTTGTTTCAAATCGGGCTATTGAATTAAAAATGGAAAAGAAGCAAATAATGGTATTTTTTTATGAGTTCAAATGGGTAGTAAAGCAGCATAAACTGCTCGTAAACTAAACGATGCTTTTGATGTGTGTATTGTTAAGGAATATACAGATCAATGGTGATTCCAACAATTTCGTTTTGAGGACGAGAGCCTTGAAGATGAAGAAGGCTGTGGGTGTCCTTCAGTTAGTCGAATCAGAACTATACGTACAACAATTCGAAAACTTTCACAAAAAGTTAGGTGTTCACATCCAAGAGTTCTGGACCACTTAAAAACACTTAAATTAAAAGAAATATATGAATGTGACTGTAATAACTGCATTTATTTTTCTACCAACCTAATGATTTAGAATAATTTTTTATAACTATCTTTTATGACTCTGTTTCAAGTATTTTTTGATCAAACCTCGTATTTATATACATAATTTTGTGTATTACATGTGTCTATGATGTATGCATATGTATTTATTTTTAATGAATATTTATTTTTATATTCATATCCTTTATGCATAAACATTTGAAAGATAGGAATACTATCAAGGTATTTTTGGATTTTTTAAACCTTGATATCAATGTTTTTTTTTTGTTAATATAGTAAAATATATATTAATGTATCATATATGTGTATATATATATATATATATATATATATATATATATATATATATATATATATATATGCATATTTATGTAGATACGAAAATTGGCATTCAAACATAGTTCACGATTGTCAACAACATAAAAAGACTTAAGTTGCGGTATGAATAAATATGAATATATAAATAAGTAAATTTGTGGTATATATATATATTTATATATATATATATATATATATATATATATATATATATATATATATATATATAACTATATCAAATATAGATAAACGACTATGTCAGTAAATTGATGTACGTGTGTGTGTTCCGAGTGCAGAAAATCTTTAGTTGTGGTTCGTAAACTGACTCTATTAGAAAGAGATAATGTCTAGGGAAATGAATATAAATTGTGTAGAAAATCGTTTAATAAAATAGGTCGGCTGGAAAACGTTATTCACTGAATTAATTTATCAAACATTAACATTAATTAGAATAATTCTTTCTGTGTTAGTGCAACGTAACGTACCTGTCTGAAATATGCGTTCAAATAAATCGACTAAAGTATTTAAATGAACAAAATCGTGTAATGGAATGTAACAGTCTGGTTAAAATAATTAATTTTCCCAGTTTAATCTAGAGAACAGCTGTGATGCCGAAATTTATTATTAATGGGTGAAACTATGATTGATTGAATTTCAGAAAAGTACGTACTTTTATTTTATCATTAGTATGTATATATATATATATATAATGTGTGTGTATGTATATTTAATTAATATATTCAGACCTTACTCTTCTTGTGATTCATTAAAATAAAAGTTGTGAAGTAAGATACATTCAAATATTTTTTATAAAAGTTATTTAATATTTCAGTAAAAATCTGAATATAGATGTATTTGAAAATAAAAGTTATAAATGGTTGCTACTGGAATGTATTAGGAGAACAAATTAATTCGGTGCTTTGTTTATAGAAAATAAATGTTTCGGAAAAATAGAATACATTTCAATCCTCAAACAATCTCCCATTATTTTGTATAAATTTGCTCTATCTGTCGGGTAACTGACGAATCCTTTGTCGAAAAAAATATGCCGGCTTTGAGTCAATTAAGTCGTTAATGAATTTTTAGACCTCTTCCACTCTTTTACCATTTTTTTGCATGTTTTATACATCAAAACACCTCCCCCCAAAGCTGAAAAAAGCATTCCAGCGGCTTCGACAATAATTTGTCAACTGAAATACGAAAAGAATTTGCTGATTTTCGAACGCCATTGTATTCCCAACTCTTTTGTGAGGCTATGCTATCTTCTTCATCAAATATATAGTGTTTTTAAATGTTGAGGTTGACACTTCAAAATCCTAAAACGACAAGAATATATTTCAATTTAAAACAGAGTTATTATTAATTCAATTTAAAAGCACAGAATTAATTTTTACAACTAATATTTATATGAAAAGTTCAGGGTTTAATAGTTAACTACTTATTCTCTTCAGATAATAACATTTTGAAAGAAAGTATTTACTATTTATTTTCTCTTTTTTTTCGTAATTATTTGTAATTTTGTTAAAAGTCCATGGTTTTTTCATTTGATTTGTAAATTGTTAAATTTATAATTACATTGGATCTTACTCATAATATGTCACTAAATACTGTGACTACTAATGTGTTTAATGTACCAATAATCACTGAAATTCAACACACATTGTTCTGCGAGGTTTCGATTTCTATTTCTCAAGGTAATCAAAATAGTCGTTTATTGTCGTT
>CM068319.1:8839924-8884924 GCA_034766995.1 Acanthacorydalis orientalis | reverse complement strand
ATCAATCAATCAGTGTATATATATATATATATATATATATATATATATATATGTGTGTGTATACTGATTTTTATAGTGTTTCAAACAAGTTATTATTAAGATAAAAGAAAGGCTTTAATATAGGATAAAGAGTCAATAAATGTATCGAATTGAAATATACTATCAGTTTATTTCAAAACGTACACACCTATACTTGTTTTCAATGTAATCCCCTTCTTTTTGTATAAGTTTGACTTAGAGGTTGATTTGATTTTAATATATATATATATATATATATATATATATATATATATATATATATATATATATATATATATATATATTTATATATATATATATATATATATATATATATATATATTAATATAGATATAAATAACTTCTTTCACAATGCAATTCTGATACTTTGGTTAAATTAATTTTTACAAATAAATTTTGTTTCACTTCACAAACTGATGTAAAATGTTCAGTAAATGCTTATTGATTATTTTATGACGGTGTTATGTTTCTTAAAGTGCTAATTTGTATAAAAAGATCTACCTTGACGCTCTGAGGAGATAAAATAAAAAAAAATCAGGGTGTTAATGTTCTGTGAATGATGGCATTATTTTCGAAATGCGTATAAGAAATGATTAAAATCATTGATTATACATTCACAGAAAATAATTTTGATTTGTGGAATGAGATAAAGATTTATTTGTTAAAAAATTGTTCAGTCAAAGATAAAGTATTTTGTGCATAGATTCGTAATAATTCGTTCATAGTTAGAAAGTTTAGATGTAGGATAAAATATTAAGTTGGTAGAAAAATAATTGCTGTTTATTATCTTCAGATTCTTATAAATTTTTTAATTCGAGTGGTTTTAAGTGGTCCAGAACTGTTGGATGACTAACGGTTAACTTTTGTATAAGTTCTCGAATTGTTGTGCGTGGTTCTGATTCAACTAACGTCTTCAGTTGGTCGTTATGAAATGAAAAATTTTTCCTTTCAGGATCTGATCCGGTGCACAAAATTGTTAGGAACCATCATTGCATCGAACTTTCCTTAATGGTACCCAAACCAAAAGTATCGTTTAGTTTACGGACAATTTCTCTACTTTACCGCCTGTTTTGAACTCATTCAAAAAATGCTCTTATTTCTTCTTTTCCATCTTTAATTCAGTAGCACAATTTGAAGCAAAATTAACAATAAAACCAAAATCGATGCTACCAAAATATAGATCGAAAAATGCACTTTAAAATGATATTAACATGAACACGATGAAATGACACATTCACTGAAAAAATTTAAGGTTAGAATTTAAAAAACAAAAACCGAAATTTTTTTCCTACGAATCTAATAAAATGTAGATAAATTTTAATTCAATTTATTAATATTAAGAAAGTTAATAAAATTAGTGAAGAATTTCTTTAATAAACATTGTTAATATTTCTACAATAAACTTAAAATAGATATTGTTTTTTATAATTATTTATATTTTTCTTATCACTGAAATAAGTTGAAATTTTAATAAATTAGGGGGCTCTGCCCCCTTACTCGCTGCATTTACTAACTCCCGGAAGGGGCTTTGCGCCCGTTCTCTAGCGCTTGTTCCGCCCCTAACAAATAACAGAAATGAACAAACTATACACACACATAATCCCTGGAAAATGTAAGTCGTAAAAATTTTATTGGAAAAGTTTATAAAAATTAACAACAAAATACACTGTCAAAATGTGTAACATTTTTTTTTACTGTAAAGCTTCAGTGAATACAGTATTTTGAATAAATTTCTTATCAGTTTTACACTGAAATCGTATATCATGTGTTCGATATCAACCAATTAGAGAACGAATTACAATTACAGGAACAGCATCATCACTGTTCCATTTTTATAATGAAGAAAGATAAGTATACATTCTTTTTATTTTGTATTGATCTGCGTCGGGAAGTGTAAAAAAACTTTAAATATCTAAATTATGATTTTGAAAAAAATATTGATTTACAAGAAAATATATTTCAGCGTGAAATTTATTTAATAGTTCTTTGTTCCATTATCATTTATGATTTTTTTTGCAATATGACAGACACAAAATAAGTTCTTATACTTTATATATATATATATATATATATATATATATATACATATACATATATATATATATATATATATATATATATATATATATATTAAATTACTAAAAGACCTAAAAATAATAGTTTCATGTCTTTAAGAATTTAACATCAATACAAAAACCTCTCAAGGTACTAATTTGTTATGTTTAATTCAGTACCATTTTTAAAATACATTATTAATGGCTTCTGTACTTTCATTATTCGTTTGATTTCCAACAAAAATGCTCACGTAAGGTCAATGGCTTTGCAATCATTCAGATGTTAAGTTCGAATGAAGCCATATATTTACTTCTTCATTTCGCGAATGAATTTATATATATATATATATATATATATATATATATATATATATATATATATACACACGATATTCGAGTGAAAAATCCGATTACTTGTCAATTTTCATTGTCTAAACAGGTAGGAAGTAAAATGTGTATAATTTTATTTCATTCGAATTTATAAATATACAAATCAATTTTAATCATTAAAAATAAAGGAAGGTATTGTTTGATTATAAATTTATTTTCAATACAACCTTCATAAAAGGTTATATGTAATAATTATCCAATAAAAGTATTCATAAAAATGTTTATATTACATTGCGTGCTTATTGATTGACTAGAAAATCATTTTATTTTTTAAAAGAATAATAATTAAAAAAATTAATTCGCGATTTTTTTAATATAAATGCTAAAATTAAAGCCCTTTAATTTATATATATACACACACACGCACATATATATATATATATATATATATATATATATATATATATATATATATATATATATATATGTATATGTATATATGTAGAAGAAATTTTCTGTTTCAGTTGTCTGAGTTGAAGTCAAAATGTGTTATGTTGTTATAAAAATGAAATACAAGTAAATATATTAAAGGCAGTGATGAATTTATATATATATATATATACATATATATATATATATATATATACATATATATATATATATATATATATATATATATATATGAGAGAAAGAAAGAAAGAAATATTCAAAATACTGTCCCAAATTTTAATAAACAAAGTATCTACTTTATTTGCAGTCATTTTATAGCAGAATATTTAATCAAGTAACTATTAATAGTGAAAAAGCTAATACGAATAGTCTTTTTAATCATTCTGTACATCATTTGGTATTTCTATGATAGTATTATGACATATGTTTTTGGATTTATATGATTTTTCTCTTAATTTTTCTGTCAAATCATCTTACTTAATTTAATAATTTAATTTTAATTTTCAAATTCCAGCGAATCTTCGTTACTAAGTTTATTAAAATATTAGGGTATAAACATTCAGTTGCTAAAAATGCTATTTGTACTTCTTTATTCTTTTCATGTTGTTTGAAAAAAATATTTAGACTACAGAAAAATGTTTTATCCTGATAACCTTCGTCTTTTTGAACCAGTAAGCTGTCTATTTTTTCACTACTAGTTTCCGCACTATATAGTTATGAAGACTCTTCAATAACTGTTTTCAACATCGACCTGAACATTACACACCTGTTGAAACTAGTAGTGAGATAGAAGAGATACTTATTTGATATTAAAGGACGAATACCACCAGGATAATGCATCAAAGGGATCACATATATAAAAACATTCAGTTATAATTTTATACAAAAATTTGTGTGAATTCAATCGTTATACAAATGTTGTAGTTTAAAAAATAAAGAGTTGTATATGTTTAAAATAAAGTAAAATCGTTATCCTTCTCTTCATAAATGTATGAATATATATATATATATATATATATATATATATATATATATATATAATCGAAATTGGCCACAAAAACTTTATAAAACACAACACTTTGCAAAAATACTCTATCAGCCAGAATGTTTATATAGACATACTAACATATATGTACATATATATATATATATATATATATATATATATATATATATATATATATATATATATAAATAAATAAATAAAGACTATGACGTCGACTTATTTATTTGGGACGAAGTTTCTATGATACCCCAATAGGTTTATTGTTTCTTTCGGATACATGTATATTATACTTGACAAGTGGGTGAGCGAAACAAGCCCGTGTGTTGGTGAATACAGCGAGCAGGAGGCGAAGCTCCATTGCATATATATATATATATATATATATATATATATATATATATATATATATATATATATGTATATATATGTATGTATGTATAATCAATGAAAACATATTTGTATAAAATCAAAAAAAGAACAAATAAGAGTAATTTAAAAAAATACATAAAAAACATTATTCTATTATTATTCATTAATTAAAAAACAAAAACACCGAGATTTTATATAAAAACAAAAATTAAAATAAGAATACTAAAGAAATAATACAAGAAATAAAAAGTGAAAAAATATTCGACTGTAATAACTAGTTGTTAAGAAAAAAAATAATGGTTATAATAATGCAATATTAGATGATTGTTTTATTTTATATTTTATCTGAAGAGCATTCAAGTAAAAACGATTAGATTTGAAAATGTAAACAAAAAAGTAGCAACAAAAGTAGATTTAAAAAAACTTGTGTAAAAAAAAATGTGTATACTTTTAACAGTTGCAATAATAGATCAATGTCACTCACAGTGTGTCCTTTCAATGTTATTCATTTCATTGTCTTCAAAGGACAAATTACTTACTTAAATACCTGATTTATATTCAATAAAGCGTGACTCCGTGGCGCAACGGTAGCGCGTCTGACTCCAGATCAGAAGGTTGCGTGTTCAAATCACGTCGGGGTCAATGGATTTATTTTTCATTTTCGAAAATCAATTATAATAAAATTGAAATAAAACTATAAAAATATAAAAAACAATTAAGAAATTCCAACTGCTGTTTTTTGTATTTTTTATTTTGATTATATATATATATATATATATATATATATATATATATATATATATATATATATATATATATATATATGTACATCTGTCTATCCATAAAAGACTCATTAATATTACAGAGAGATTTCTAAATGTCTTTCGACAATTAATTCTATAAAAACTTTATGTTCTTTGTCATATTTTATTGAAAAATATGTTAGATATAAAATTATAGTGAAATATTTTTACTTTTTGCTACTGAGTCGGTACTGCAGGTAGAAAAGTTATAAATTATTTCAATTTAATTGAAAATACTTAATTTAAATCACACACATGTATACATGTATGTATATATATATATATATATATATATAACTTATTTTTGTTTTATTTATTTTATTAACCTTATATCTAATTAATTTATTTAGAAATGCGGATAAAAACTTAAAACAACAAATTTAATATAATATATATTAAGAAGGCTTATATATATACATATATGCATGTATGTACCTTTGTATAGTAGCGCTTTTTTTTAATGAATTTCGTGTACAAATTTGAAGGATACGAAATTATTAAAAATATGTATATAGACATATGCAGTCCTTGACATTAAAGAAAAAGAGAATTTTTATACTTTGTTTCAAGGAAAATATTAGCGTTTAGAAGGAAAATTTCTTATTTATATCCATGTATGTTTTCTTTTTATTTTAATTTATATGAATTATTATTTATTACACTATTTTTTAAAAAAATAAAGCTCATCTTTTCGATCATTTTGTAAAGTTTATTTTTTGAGGAACACTGTTATTCAGTGAAAACGATCTATACTGATTTTCGCGTAATTTTTAAAGATAATTTTATAAATTTTGAGAAACTTCAAAGTAATTTCAAAAATATGCTCGCTTTTTTTAAAAAAATATTAATAGCAATTGAAAAGAAACAGCATGATTGCGATTAGCAGATAGGAGTAAGATAGTCTTTCTAAAAAAAGAAAACATTTACGTTGTGTTCTTTGCTATTTTCAAACAGTAGAAAGAAATATGAGAAAGTATATGAAAGACAATGACAGATACATTCATGTAAAAAATTGAATTGTTTTTTGATCGTCTTACATCGTTTTTTCACAAACATTTTTGTCACCATAAAATATGTGGCTGTCAGTTAGAAATACGTAGGTAGTTTGATAAGTATGGTAAAAGCAAGTTAAACACCGTTTTTTGGAAAAAAAACGATTTTATTTCTTTACATAGTTTGCATTGAAGGGCTATACACTGGATCCAGCAAGTCCACAAAATACGCATTGATGGCGGCGATGAAATTCTCATTCGACGAAAATTTCTTCCCACCGATCCAAATTTTTAAGTTTGGAAAGAAGAAGAAGTAGCACGGGGCCAAGTCTGTAGAATAGGGTGAATGAGGAATCATTTAGAATCCTAATTCGTGCAATTTCTCCATTGCGACGGTCGATTTGTAGGACAGCGCGTTTCCCTGGTGAATGAATACTTTTTTGTGCGCCAGTCTTGATTATTTTTGTTTCAGCTCTTCTTTCAAACGGTATACTAATGTTGTATAATAGGCTCCTGTTATCGTTTTTTCCTTCGCTAAATAGTCGATCAGGATGATTCTTTGAGAATCCCAAAAAACAGTGACCATCAACTTCCTAGCCGACAAAAGGGTCCTCGCCTTCTTCAGCACACTTTTACCAGTCGTTGTCCACTACTTTGACTTCCAAGGCGATGAATCGACACAAAAAAGCCTGCTCGCTTTTTACATTTTTGCTGCAACTGCTGCAATGCTCTCTTCAAACGTCTGTAGAACGTGAACAACGCATCGGTTCTGGCTGTAATTTCGTCTATGCTAATTTGAAAAGTGACACTTGATAGCCGTGATGTTACCAGATGAATGGTGACACCACATCACAGAAATTTACCAAACTTATCAAACGATCCACATATATTGGTCAATACACACGTTTATATAGTCTGTACAAAGGGACGTACTAACAATAATGTATTTCCCATTGTTGTGCTACTCTTTGTGTCGCTCAAACGTTTGTGTAAAAGCCTTCTAAAAAAGTATACGTTTATCTGGAGTATGAGAGTGTAGTATGTTTGTGCGATTAAGAAAATATTACTGACTATTTGTGCACTCATCCTTTTTTTAAGTCTATAAAATTGTAAATTTGTATAGAATTGTATGTGTAATATATATATATATATATATATATATATATATATATATATATATATATATATATATATACTTAAGTTCCAGAATATTCTATCTTTTTTTATTTTCAATATAATCTCCTCGAAGCCTAATGCATTTATTTCAACGATTTTTCATTACTTTTATTGATTCAAATTTATTTCGTGCCAAGAATGTTTTAAGGATTTGTAAGAGAAAGAGTCATGCGGTGCTAAATAAAACGAATACAAAACATGGGGGAACCAATTGAAATTATGTTTATTGATTTTTTCACTGTGATTCTATCGAATGTCCTGACGCATTGGTATGGTGAAAGATTACTTTTTTATTCTTCTTGTGGGATATTTTTTTAGCTTTTAATTATTTCACTACTATGGACGTGAAAACACGGCTAGCAATTGACAGATGGGAGCAATGTAGGTGCTTATACACGTTCATACAATTGGGCACTACTGCCGCTGTATGCATGTTTATACGCCCAGTTTATTTATTTTTTGAACGTATTGAAGTAAGAATTGATGAACGGATTTTTTACGACAGTTGTTTATAAGTTGCTACTGAGACTACTTTTATGAATTTAAAAATCCCTAAAAAATGAATAAAGACAAAAGGAAGTTTGATACCTGCAGAGATATCATGAAAGCGCTAAAGTATGCTAATATACTACAGCAACGGTGGGCAAATTCTGGCTCGCGAGCCGCATGCAACTCCCAAAGCTGAGACAATATTGAGTTTCATTACCATTTTTCCTTAACTTTTATATTAATAATTTATTGTAGTATAATATGTACCAATATTAGAATATTTTATATATATAAACGGATAATTCACATTATCTTTTCAAACATTTGTATGCATTATGTGTCCAAACTGCGTAACTGTGTTTAAACTATTAACTGCAAAAATGAAGACTCAAAGTCTTCAACGAGTAGAGATTAAAAATTCTGCTTTAGTGAGTAGGACTACTACATAGTTGTATTTTTTATTGTTTATAAATACAATTGCAAAACAATATTTTATGTAACTCTTGAATATTTAAAAATGCATGAAAAGTTTTATATATGGCTCTTATTATCGAAGAAGTTGTCCACCCCTGCATAAGAGTATTCCGCGCATACTTTGTCCGTGATGGTTTGCTTTTTTTAGATAATAAATCGTGATTATTTTCCTTGCATTCGAAAAATACGATACCGCCACCTTTCATCTGACGGGACCATCTTTTCCTTCTTCGGTGGGGAAGGGTTGTTCTGTTTACATTGTTTTGAATATTCTTTTGATTCGGGCGTATAGTGACGTACCAATATTTCATTAGTATTCGTAAAAAGATACAATGAATCTTGCAGAATCTTCTAGAACAGATCTAAATACTTCTTTGAAGTGACAGCTCAGACGAGTTTTTGGTTCAGTGTGTGCAAACGCGGCAGCTAGCGTGAATAGATAGTTGAGAAATCCAATACATCAGTAAGAATATAATATACCTATGGCCTTAGAAATCTCACACACTTTTAATCAGCAGTCTAGCAAGACTATATCATAGAATTTATTGATGATTTCTGCATTAATGGTGGTTGATGAGTGTCTACTGTGAAGGTCGTCTTCTACACATTCTCTGCCACGGTTAAACAGCGATACTCATTTACAGTTAAATATGAAGTAGCACATTTACCCAATGTTTTTCCCATATCAGCTTTAATCTGGGTGGACCTTTAGACTCTTCTTTACCAAATATTTGGTAACGAAATGATTTTCGATATTATTTTTTTAATGCAGGTGTCTCAATAAAACTTAAATACTTCCCAATGTTCTGTCAAACATTAACTAATTGATAAATCAAGCTAAACTGTTACATACGTTCACAATGTACATGAAACTTCACAATATCATGAAAATTCTACCATTTACAACGAGAATTTTCCAGAAAATCTTCGTAGATCGTTAAATTAATATGCAATAAATGTCATCAGTACCCCTTTTTTAAAATTCATGTCTCAATTCGACGAATTTGTAAAGGATCTTACAATTTTTTTTGTTGTGCTCCCTTAAACCCGAAAAACGGGAATTTGTTTAGTATCTTATCAAACAAAATGTATGTTAATAAATCTTTCAAATTATTTAAAGAAATCAGTACTTTTTCAGCTACGTTAAAATAAAATCTCTAGCCTAAAGATAATGAATATTTCTATATATTTTTATAGCATTCTTGTTAAATTGCGTTACATTATTTTTTAAACATTTTATAACAATTCAATCAAATAAAACTCTATCCTATTTCAGATCTTTAAAACTGAACGAATCCTGTAAAATTATTCATACAATTTCAATCCTTTTCAGTACTGTGCTTATTAATGAACGTAGGTGTGCATTGTCGTATTGAAATATAATTCCTGTTTTGTTTACTGCCATGGTTGGTTTTTGTTCCAGTGTTTTCCTAAATTGATTAATTCATCAATAATCAAATTATAATAACAGTTCAATCATTTCAACAATTCATAACGTTTTATATACTACATCAATGAGATTTTTATTTATTCAGTAAAATTCTTTTTAATGAAGTTCTTTTTTTTATTGGAAATTTAGTTTGAAGATATTGATTTTTTTTTGTATTCTATACTATTTTATATTAAATTGCAGAACGATTTCCAAACAAGATATCTTTCAGTAATAAATAATTATAAATTCTTATTTCAGTATTTAATATTGATGTTAATATTAAACAGTGCTAATCAATTTTATATATTTATTGTGATATTATAAAATTTATATCTGCATGTCGAAATAACACAATTATTATATCTATCACATATTTTAATATAGAAATTTTTAATGTTGATTAAGATGCTGATTTATTCGTGAAAGTGAATTCAGATACAATATATAATTATTATAATGAGAATGTCTTTAAAATTAAATAAAAAAGTAAACACAGGTGTTACTGTTTCATGGAGAGTTTAGATACAATATTCATATTTGGAATGTATTGCCTATTCAGAGTTTTTAAATATACAAATATAATTGAATTGTGTATGTTAATTAGTTAATCGATTTTTTAACAACACACACTGAATTTCTATTCAATTTTAACATATTTTTTATAAGTTGGAACATTGTTTATATAGCGGATTAATTTAATATTTTTGTTTATTAATAACCCTTATTCAGCACAATTATTTTTTTTCTACCTTGACACACATAAATGTAGCACACTAATATTTCAGTGTTAAATGAGAACATTTTCATAAATTAATTATTTTCAAAGTTACAAACCACAAAAAGTATTCTGATAAAAAATGTTCCCTAAATGATTATTTATCATTTTCGATTATGTATTCTGTGTATTTTGACACACTGTTTATGCATGTGAGAGGTTTGAAGAGTAACTTGATTTGATATTAAAGGTAACAGCTTCAGTTTCAAAGTGTACTTTATTTTCAACATAAATTCCTCTACGCTTAACGCACTTGCCACAACATTTTTCTAAATTTTCGTTTCCCTCCCAGAAGTGGGTTTTCTCCGAGGTCTACGAAATAGTTGTTTGCAGCCTCTATCGCCTCTTCATTCGACTCAAATCGCTTTCCAGTCAGGAAAATTTTTAGTTTCGGGAACAGATGGAAGTGAAGACAGAGCGAATCAAACAAGGCGAATACAGTGGATATAGAAGGATTTAAAACTTCAATTAGACTATTTTTTGCTGAGAGATAACGTTTTAATGATTTGGTGCATTGTCCTGGAAAAGCAAACATTTTTTTTGGCCATTCCAGGATGTTTTTCAGCGATCGGTGCCTTCAATTTTTTTAAAAATTCTGTATAGTATTGCTCAGTAACTGTATTCCTGTCTGAAAATAGTCGATCAAGTGAATTCCATTCCATCACCTTTCCAGCCAAGTGAACTGTCTTTACCTTCTTCAGAGCTAGTTCAGTCCACTGTTTTGATAACGATTTCGAATCTGGTGTGTAATGGTGATTCCAAGTTTCATCCATCTTCACAAAACGCTAGATGAACTCCGTTGGATTCTTCTTAAACAGTTCCAAGAAGTCGGTTGATGTTCGAGTGCGAACTCGTTTTTGCTCTGCAGTGAGAAAACGCATCACCCATCTTTTGAAAAGTTTTTTCGTACGCAATTCATTATGCAAAATGAAAACCGTTCGCTCTGTAGACCTCTTCTATCTTTTTCATTTTCACTCGCCGGTCGTACAAAACCATATCGTGGACTTTATTGATGATTTCTAGCGTCACAGCTGTTCTCGGGTCTTTTTAGCATAGTGCATCGTCGATACTCGTTCAGTTACATTTAAATTTATTCATTCAAAGTCTAACGGTTACGTAGGATGAGTAAGATTCAAGATAGGAAATGTCCTCTTATGGATTTCCTTCGTTGTTTTCCCTTCCAAAAAAAATAACTGAATTACATATCGAATTCCGATTTTATCCATTTTGTATTTTCGCACTAATCGCTTGTGTTGAAACAACTGTCAAACTAAAAATTAATGGCGGAATGATTTACAACTTCATGTACGTTACTAAAAGAGATAGAACTATATGAAAACATATTCAGCCGTCCTCTTCTCCCTCAGCAGTTACACGAACCAAGTTACTTTTCAAGAAGTCGCTCTCTTATATAGTACAACTTTTATTGAAAGATTTTTGTTGCATTTTCAGCTTAGATATGACATTGTATGTGTAAGACACTTCTTTTATTTTTTCCGTTGTTTAAATAATGTAGAATAATAATAAGTATGTTTTTTTTAATTATTAATTAGAAGAGACAAGTGTTTAAAGAATGAGATTGTTTTTGAAATATGTGCTACTTATATCCACTTAAAATTCTTTATTCTTGTTGTTATATTCATAAATTTTATTTTTATATCTATGTAATTCTCCTATCTATTTTCATTATTCTTAATATACATCTTTCGATGCTATTCAATCAAAAAGAAAGCACTGAAATCGGATAGTTTTTTGCATGCATCTCATCAGTCATTCTTCACACTCAATTTTTCTATATTCTTTTTAATTTTATTTAAAAATATTCAATTTTTTATCTACTGTTTAATGTGAAAAAATAATGTAAGCGATCTCAGAATCTACCACACAATCAAGCCTACAACATGACCCCATGACTTCCATGCTTCATTTTTGTTTGGATGTGATGTAATTCAGTATTTTTATTTTCTTTATCTAGAATCGACCATCTGACCAATAAACTAAGAGCTTATTTTCATCTGAAAAATAAAAATTTCTTCTAGAAATATCTTATATTTTTTTGTCTTCATTTGGTAAAAGAACCCTTTCTATTATAAAAAAAACTTGATTATAAGTGGTTTTTAAATATATCTGACACATTTTAATTTTCTATCCATTGCATCCACTACACTTTTTTACCATTTCTTTCTTAAACGATCTATTGGTGGGAAGACTTTTTTAAATTTAACTATTTATTATCTTCCTTGCACTATTATAATACGCATTATTGTTCATATATATATATATATATATATATATATATATACATACATACATACATACATACATACATACATACAATGGCGCACTCAAGATTTAATCTTAGAGGGGCCGAGTTGAATGGAAGATTTTTTTTAATGTAAATTCAATAAAATTCATTAGGTGATTATAAAAATTCATTTAAAGAATAAAATGCAGTTTTATTTTCGTTTTACAAAGCTATTGAATGATTTCAGTTGTGATTACATTAATCTCACTCATTAATCTTGAAAGTTGTTCTGGGTCAAATATGGAACTTTTACAGCTGATTTGCCTAGAAGATTCTGTGCAACCAATCGTCTATGCACCGTACGAGTTCTGACGTTTAGCCCTAATTCATCTTTTATGTCTTTAGAAGACTAGGAAGGATAATTTTTCGATAAGCGCGAAATATATCGATCTGTGTGTACACTAGTTTTCTGCCTAGGTCCAGGTTTCCTTATTGATTTTTCTAGTTACAAAGCATTTGCCACCATATTTCTAGAACACTGAACAATTCTAGCGATTTTTCTTATAGCTTCCTCTTCATTTCGCAAAGCTTGTATTATTTTCCTCATCCGCTGAACAGTTCTTTATTCCTCTACCCATTTTTTGACTAGAACGAATAATTAATAAAATAGTCTTTAGTTTTCTACAAAACGCTATTACCCACCTTTGTTATATTTTCCTTTTCACAGGTATCAAGTTATTTTCAAAATAAATATAAAATCAAACGGCGTCTCTATAAATGTGATCAATTTCTTTTGACAATTGAAACAAAATGTAGGACTTTCCGGGAGATAAGAACACACATTATCTTAAGTGAAGATTGCTGGAGATGCAAGTCTTGTCACTGTACTTATTAATTGATAGCCGTTTTATAGTAGTCAAATTAATTTCTGAAATTTTGAAAAATGTAAATATGTTCTCAGTGTCCTTAAAAATATGTCCAACACTATACATATATATATATATATATATATATATGTATGTGTGTATATATATATGTATATATATATATATATATATATATATATATATATATATACGTATATATATAGTTAGTTAGATATTTTTGTTTTATTTCTCACACTGAATTTAATGTAAACAACATTAACGCAGGAAAGAAAACGCATACCACGACCATAATAAATAAATCACGTACACAGGAAACGAACAAACAAATGCATTAAACGTTCAATAACAATTAAGTGAAAATATAAATACTTCCTTTCGAAATTATCTCAATGCATTTTTAATTAGTATTTCGCTTTCTTCTAATTGAAACGCATGCTTAATTTGTTTTTAATCGGCCACTGAATACAATAATCATAATTATGATTATTGTTTCGCGTACGAAATAACTGAAAAATTATACCGTTCGTTGACGATGGATGTCTTTAATAAAATGTTGAGATTTGTTTGTTTAGAAAATGGTTTAGTAAAAAGAATATTGTTTATTGTATATTTATTTTTCACTATATTTATACATATATGCAAAACTAAATATTCTATTATATGTATGATTGAATACTAGTTGAATTATCTACGTCTACTCTCTCTCTCTCTCTCTCTCTCTCTCTCTATATATATATATATATATATATATATATATATATATATATATATATATATATATTAGGTTAATAGAAAAATAATTGCGGTATATGATTTTCATATTCATAACTAAAACTGCAATTATTTTCCTACCGACCTAATATATTACACACATAATGTCATTATAAATGTTGGTGTTATTTACCTTTCGTTCGATACAAATTATATTATTCAAATTTTAGCATGTTTAACCTGAGGATTGTTGAGTTTCGACATGTCAATCGCCGTTACATATATAAGTAATGATATGATTTTAATGTTGGGTACACATTTTGAACATTGGTAATTTAGTTATGGCATTAATCATATCATTGATCTTGGTATGAAGAATGGTTTATGTAAGATTTTAAATTTGTAACTACAGTTTTAACACAATCGTATGTAAAAGAATGCATAAGAAGTAATTCTGGAGCGAGTTCTGGTTAAAAGATTAGCTAGTATTAGATTATTTCTTAAAAAAACGTTTTTTGGAAATATATATTCGATAGATATTTAGTTTTAAAGGAGCGTCGATAGCTAAGGTCATTAACACCTGAACACGAATACAAAAATAAAACATACCTACGATTGAACACCTAGATTTAAACTACCATTTATTTAAACCTAAATAAGTGCTGTGTTCAATAGCCTAAACATAAATGTAGTGATAAAACTATAAAGAACTGACCTGTTAAAATTATTATTCTTCTTAATCAGACAATGTATGTAAATAATATAAAAAACCTGTAAGTCACACATGGAGACAGGAACGTGGAAATCAATACATTTAAAACACTGTGATCGTACATTTAGATTCGCAGATTTTAGGTTTGACATCTTAAAATGATGGCTGGTTTTATAAGGAGTTTGCAGCACAGATAGATTAGAAAACTAATCTGTCTGACCGGTGAACGTGTTTTAAGGGGACCCGGTGGTCTAGCGGCCTAAAATTTAAGCTATTTTAAAAATTTTTTTTCTATATGAGGGTAATGAATAATGCTTTCAAATTTTTTTACACTTATTTTATTACTAATAAACTACACAAAAATGAAAATAAAGACAAAAAAAAATTTTTTTTTAAATTAGAAAAATGATGCTGAAGTCTCCCTCTCTAAAAAAATGGAATTGCGTGGTGAATGATGATTTATCTCTCCCTCTGATCTGAAATAAAACAATTGATGAATTTTTAATTAGTATAAGTATAGCTATCGCAGGAAGTAGAATAAAAAAAAAAAAAAAATTGACAAAATGGCGCGTAGTCAAAAGTACAAGTTTGAAAACGACCAGTATTTTTGAATGTTTTGTTAATAAAAAAAATATAAATATTTTACGGAAACTATTAGTTAGCTAGAACTATTGAGCTAGAACTATTCAGAGTAACATATTAAAATTTCAGACAAATCGGTCAAGTAGTTTTTTTTTCTGGCCCCCGCAAGGCGAAAAAAAGTAGTTTCGAGATAAACGCGTTTAAAGTTTCAAGCAAGTATATTCTCAAGAAACTGACCTGACCTTCTAATGGGCTGTAGATCCTGAAATACTCTGAATTTCGTCATCAAATTTTAACAGTATATTTTTAAGATACTATACTTTCGAAAAAAAAAATCAATTTTTCGAAAATTCTAGACCACCGGATCCCCTTAAGAGTTGTCTAATAGTAAGTTGGTAGAAAATTTAATTTCATATCCTTTTCTCTAAGAACGAATGCTCTTTGTCGACTTCCCCGCCATCGATAGAGTCTTGACTCTCGTAAACGAAACAGGACTTTTTAACTTAATTTAATGTTCTTTTAATGTTTTAATGAAGTTTTCTGTAATCTCTTTACAGGACCTCTTATCATTTTAAAGTGTTAAAATCCAAAATCCGTGAACCCTAATATAAGATCACAGTGTTTTAAATGTATTATCCTTCGCCTTTCTGTCTCTATGTGAGACTTAGAGAGTTTCTTTTATATTATTTATTTGTGTTATCTGATGAAGATCAATAATCATTTTAACAGTTAACTTTCTTATGTGTTTTTATCATTATATTGAATATGTCGCTCATTTGGTTTACATAACGGGTGACTCGAACGTAGCTCTTAAATCGTGTGTGCGTGTTAATTTTGTATTCATATTCACATTCTATTTAAATATTATTTCTTGGTAATATGTTTTATGAATATTTTGGTAATATAAATTTTTGAAAATCTTACAACAAATTTATGATTAAAAATTTTATTTTCATTATGTTTATAATTTTATGTTGTTAGTGTAAAAAAAGAATATAAATTATCCTGTTCATTAGAAAAAGTTCATTATCAACTTTTTAGAATATGTGATATTTTTTATTACGAAGATAGATAAACGCAAATGATGTTAACTTCTGTGTTTTTTTTTATAGTTGTTACTAGGAACATCACATTCATTTTCATAACATTTTTTTGTAGTCACATACATATTTAAATTTTATATATATATATATATATATATATATATATATATATATATATATGAAATGTAAATGTAATTAAATTTAATATAAATAGTTAAGATAAAAGAGCAAAATACTCTTAATGATAAAAGCATGTCATATGTACTTTGAAAAATAGATTAATTAATTAACGTTGTTGCATTAAACATTATTTTTGATACAACTGATTATATATATATATATATATATATATATATATATATATATATATATATATATGTATATATGTATGTGTGTGTGTGTGTGTATGTATGTATGTTTCCTTCTTCGATGCCACTACAGCCTAGATCGAGCATTGGACTTCTTAATTTTCTACCTCCAGACATCCCTCTACCTGGTAGTCTTTTTCTAGTTCCTTACCTTCACCGTTCCATTACATCCTTCTCTACATTGTCTATCCAAAAATCAAACCCAAATTCCGTATTCGTGGACGTTTGCTTTTAAATCCATCCAGTGTCCGAGGCTTACTTAGAGGTTTCGTAACGTTTGTTGTTACGAGATGGTATTCGTAGCCTCACGCCCAACCCCCTTTTCGGAGGATCATTCTCCCGCTCTCGCTAACCCTGATCCCTCTCGTCAGCCTTGATTCGTTATCGGGATTACTCGATCTTAAATGAGGTTATTCATGTTACCAGGTTTAACCACTTGTAGGTGAGAATCGGAATTGAGTCAAAGAGGCTATGCGACGCTAGCTGGAGTGGTACGCATGAACTACCCCATTTTAACCCATATATATATATATATATATATATATATATATATATATATACATACATATATATATATATATATATATATATATATATATATATATATATATATATATATATATGGGTTAAAATGGGGTGTATATACATACACACACGCACGCATTTATATGTATTTGTATGTTATATTATTTATGATTTACAATATACTATTTCTTAAAATTTCAATACAGCGCATAAAAGAATTTATGTGTGGTATTGAATTCATTCATGCATTTCAGTTGTATCATATTCTGATGTATAATAATTTGTTCTTAATATTTGTGAAAGTCTTTCAACAATAAGCATCGGTGGTTCAGTGGTAGAATGCTCGCCTGCCACGCGGGCGGCCCGGGTTCGATTCCCGGCCGATGCAATAATTTTTCTTTTTAGATTATGTAACTTATTTTATTTCACACGATATTATTACAATCACGATATTATCCACTCCACTTATTCTTCTACCTACCTGACCTTCTAATGGGCTGTAGATCCTGAAATACTCTGAATTTCGTCATCAAATTTTAACAGTACATTTTTAAGATACTATACTTTCGAAAAAAAAAATCGATTTTTCGAAAATTCTAGACCACCGAGTCCCCTTAATACCGTTTTTCAACAAGACAATTAATCGTTCTTGTTTGCTCAGGTGTTAAACTTTTTCTACCATTCATTTGTTTATATTTTTTCATTTTGATTGTCAAAATTATTAACAAACTACACATACAAATATAAACCATATAAAATATATGCAATCGAAAAAAAATTGTTGAGTAGGTTAGAAGTAATGATATGTGTACCTGAAGCTCACTAGTATATTTTCTTGATTTTGAAGTCAATTAGTACCAAACGACATTCTTATTGTCCTCACTTAATGCATGAGTTATGGGCTCAGTGTTTGATAATTATATTAGACACTGAATTATATAAGCTGATTCTAGAGCATAGAAGAAAAAAAAATAAAATCAGTTAACTTTTTATAATAACAACATGACAACTTTAACCCATAATA
The DNA here is from genome assembly GCA_034766995.1 of Acanthacorydalis orientalis. Lineage (NCBI taxonomy): Eukaryota > Metazoa > Arthropoda > Insecta > Megaloptera > Corydalidae > Acanthacorydalis > Acanthacorydalis orientalis. Next base: position 8,866,438 of record CM068319.1, on the reverse strand, counting down.
CATGAAGATTGCATAATTGATGAAACCGACCATAATAATCAACAAACTCAGCAATTCTACAAAAAAGAATACAAGGATTACTAATTGAAATAGATTATAAAAGGACGGTTTCATTTTATCTAAACATATAATGAAAATAATATTAGATACTTTTGATGAAAAATTAGTTAAGATTAAGAATTTGTATTTCAATAGTACAGGCACCCGAAACACGCATCATGGGGTGCTAACAGTTGATAATTTATCTGGAAAAATTCAGAGCAGAAGATTATGAGAAATGTATATTTTATTTCGTATAGATCTATTGCCCTTAGAGTGTAAACAAGTAAAACAAACAAAAAAAAAAAACGAAATGTAAAGTTTATGAACAAGTAGCTAGTCTTATTGGAAGTTTACTGTAAATGTTAATTGGAGAATGAAAGTACGATAGATAATAATGTAATTAGTATTCTTCAATGCGTTAAAGTAGTTACAAGATAAATAAGTATCAGAGAATGAATACATTTTTTATTTTGATATAACTCTAAGAGTCAAGTCATGCTTTCTGTTTTAAATCTATAATTTATGTTTGCAACAGTTCATTTATTGAATTTTTTGATTATGAAGATATTGACGTACATATCACATTAAAAACGATAAAACTATATATATATATACTTAATAGTGAAAACTGTCCTTTATAATTTATTGTTTGTATATTTATTTATTAACAGCCTTTATAATCTGAGATGAACAAAACGTCTAAGTATATATTGTTCTTTCTCGATTTTCTATTCGAAAATAAATATACAAAATTATGTATGATATTATCAATCTATATTTATTATGTTTGTGATTGCTAAAAACTATTTTCAAATTAATACAATACACCTTTTGGAATAGCTACCTAAAATTCAGAATTATATTACAGGGGCCTTGTTTGTGTAGGTTTTTATATAAAAATAATAATTATGAATACATCTGCTAGGACAGCAAATATGTTGTACATGAATTCCAAAAAAGAATTCTTATTCCTTTTTTAAGCTATTCGTATGTATTTTCAAGAAAGTAACGACTTTAACATGCAGAAATGCAGTTGGTTTCAGACATGAATGTTTTTATTTTTATAAAAACATTGGAATGGCAGCGGTGGGATTCGAACCCACGCCTCCGAAGAGACTGGTGCCTTAAACCAGCGCCTTAGACCGCTCGGCCACGCTACCTTGTACGTCTGTCTCTACCTTCTAATATACAAAAAATAATGAGTGATTTTTATAACAATTAAAAATAAGAATTGAAATTCGGGAAACTAATTAGTTTGAGATTAAAAACTGATTAGGAATTAGCAAAAGAACTATAACTAGGAATTTTAATGGGGAAACAACATCAATAGAGATGTATTTTAGCTAAGAGGCTAAAATCAGGTCATTTTGTTTATATATATATATATACATTAAATAACCTTTTCAGGAATTATTTAAATAGTTCTCGTGTAGTAGGTTTATACACAGTTATGTACATGATTGAAATAATTATATTCTTATAATATTAATACATTTAATATAATGGATGTGTTCATTTGTGAATCATTTTTAAAATACTGTCCGATCAGATACGAATCAGCAATTTAATTAAAATGATGAGAAATGTATAGAAATTTAAAGAAGAATAAAATTTTTAAAGTTTTTACTTTTAATATGACTTAGATTTTACTATTATATTATTTTATTTACATTTTTCATTTTGTAATTATATGTTATATTTCACCAATAATTACTAGAATTTCTATAAAAAAACGCATCATTTTTTACGACGATTATTTGTATGTATAGTTTGTTAATTTCTGTTATTTGTTTATGTGGGAGGGGGAGGTAGCGTTAGCAGGAGAGCGTTCCTTCCCCTGTTCCATGCGATCATCAATTCCGTAAGGGTGGCTTCGTCCCCGCTTGCTAACGTTAAATCCCCCTCTCTCACAAAGAAATAACAGAAATTACCAAATTACATACAAAAGTAATCGTCGTAAAATCTAAAACTTATTAAAAGTTAAAACTTTGACAAAATTTCATAATTCTCCTAAAATACAAGTATTAAATTTTTTTACTATGACGGTACAATGTTAAAATTTGTAACATTTTTTTGTTCTAAAGCCTCAGTGACTACAATGTTTTGAATAAATATCTTATCAGTTTTTCAATGAAATCGTAAACGCTCTTTCGTTGTACACCCTGAAACAAAACACTCATCATGTACTGATATCAAACCAATCAGAACAGTGGCCACATGATCGAATCAACCAATCAGAGAACGAATAAAAGTCACGAGAACGGAATCACTGCTTCATTTTTATAATAAAGAAAGATTTCAGTATTTTTTTCTAAATTCAAAAAAAAATGTTTATTAATACGTACCATAGAGAATCCCCCCCTCGCCCCATTGGATGCACCACTGATACTTCGTAATTCTTTATATCCGATGATATTATTTTATTTATATTTTTCGTTTTGTAATTACATGTTATATTTCACCAATAGTTGCTGAATTTCTATAAAAAAACGCATCATTTTTTTATGAATAATAATTTATTGGAAAATATTGTTATCAATATTTATTTATTCCATACTTATTTATTTACTACTATTATTAGTTTCCCCTGAGGAAGTCATTAATCCATGACGAAATGTTATGTTCATGTACTTATTTTTATTTTTGAATTACAACCTATTAGATACGTACACAAATATGTATGTGTATATGTATATATATATATATATATATATATATATATATATATATATATATATATATATATATATATATATATATATATGTGTAATATGCATATGTGTAATATATAAAATGTAATAGAAACCACGATTGAATTCTGAGAAATTGAATTTGTATGTAAATTGCATCATCTGATTATTTTGAGTCAGTAGATCAAATATTTTTTAATTAACTCTAAATGTGTTTTGGAGGTCACATTTATTTCAAAACAAATAGATACGTGGAATATTTAACTAATACACGAAACGATATCACAATAGTTTCTGTTCGAGTTTGTTCAGTGATAATATTGTACGGTCCAGATAACTTTATTGTTATGTATTGTATAATAATTACCAGCGGAGAGATTTTTCGCATTATACATTGGCTTGCCACATACTCATACGTATGGTACACATGTATAATTTTTTTCACATAAACAGCCTGCACGTATGTATACATATATTGAACGGAGTCAGTTTAAAGAACAGATGCAAAGTAACACCACAATATGCTTAGCTATTTTTACCTTAGGTTATTTGACCCATGAACTTTTCAGAATTTCCTGTTCAGCTGCTTTTTTTTAGATCAATGGTCTGAAGCACGAGGGTCGCGGCTTCCACTATAATACGAAATAATTTTGAGAAATCACAACATATTTTAGTATGTGTTTTGTATGTATATATTCTACAGTTGTGCCAGATGTTTCGATCGTATTTATTAGGTTGGAAGGAAAATAATTGCAGTTTTTGTTTTCTGAATTCTAATTTTATTTTTTTCAATAAAGTGTCATTTAATTGTGTTCATGTTAATATCATTTTAAAGTGTTGTTTAATCATTTCCTATAATACAAGGATAACACAAGAGAAAGAAATATTGCTCACTTATTCAGTGAAGAACGATTCGACAACATGATTGAAGATGATGTTCGTGAATTAATAAAGCACGGAATTTAAATGAGGAAGAGTTCATTCAATTAACAAATGAATCTGTTCAAAATACTGGGAAACAAAAACATGATGGAAATTCGAAAGAGGACTACGATAAATCAAGTAAATGATTCGCTATAAAAATGGAGAGATCTAACAAATTTAAGAGGCTGCTAGAAATTGCTTTTGTACCGTACAACGAAATCCAAAAAGAATTGTTTAAAAAGAGCAAGCAGATTTTTATAACTGATTTCTTAACAGTTAAATGAATTGAAGAATCGGAAAGAGCAAATTTATTATAGGATTTTATCAAATGATAATAATTATATCGAGGAAATTTCATGTGATGAAATTTTTGTACAATGACAAGTTTAAGTTCTCGACGAAATGTGATTTTAGAAGAGAGTGATACCAATTAAATTAACTTAATAAGTTGCTTGTTATAACTATTAGAGTGGTAGGAAAATAATTGCGGTAGTTGTTTTCTTAATTCTAACCTTCATTTTTTCAATGAAAGTGTCATTTCATCGTGTTCATGTTAATATTATTTTAAAGTGCTTTTTTCGGCCTGTACTTTGGTAACATTGTCTTTGGTTTTATTATTAATTTTACTTCAAATTGGGCTATAGAAATAAAGATAGAAAAGAAATAAATAAGAGATATTTTTTCTATGAGTTCAAAACCGATGATAAAGCAGCAGAAACTGCAGCTAAACTAAACGATGCTTTTGGTGTATGTACTTTTAAGGAAAATACGGTACAATGATGGTTCCAAAAATTTCGTGGTGAGGACGAGAGCGTTGAAGATGAAGGTCGCGGGCGTCCTTCTTCAGTTCATAACGACCAATTGAAGGCGTTAGTTAAATCAGAATCATGCACAACAATTCGAGAGCTTGCACAAATGTTAGGCGTTAATCATCCAACAGTTTTGGACCACTTAAAACATAAAATTATTAAAAATGTATATGAATTTGAAGGTCGTAAACCGTTATTATTTTTCTACCAATCTAATAACAGTTGAAATTTATATAATTCTGTATAAAGAAAATAGTGCCATAATAATGCACTATTTTAATATTAACTATTTAATATAATTAACAATTTAAAATAAAATCTTGACGATTAACACATATTTAACATTACCAAATGATTGGTTGTATACTCTGTAAAATAATGAATTGTTTCAAAAATCCTGCCAGATTTTTCCATATAAAAGTAGCTATTTTGTTTATAAAGAAAGTATTTTATTCAGCTAATTATATAATATCCTCCGTTTTATAAGCTGTAAAAATTAATTCGGTGCCTTTGAATTGAATCAATCTTAACTTTGTTTTAAATTAAAATATTTTCTCATCGTTTTAGAATTTTAAACTGCCAACCGTTACATTTAAAAGCATTATATATCTGACTAAGCAGTTGTCATAACGTCACAAGACATTAGTGAATACGATAGTGTCTAAAAGGCATATTAGATATTGGATATTGAATACTTTTCGTATTCCAGTTCAAAATATTGTTACCGAATTCGTGGAAATGATTTGTTCAGATTTGAAGAATGTGCTGTGATGCATAAAATATGCAAAAATGCTTAAATAGTGGAAGAGGTCCAAAAATGCATTAAAACTTTTTCTACTCACAACCATCATCTTTTTTTCCACGAGAGATTCATCAGTTATCCGTTAAAATGGGGGATGTACTGACAATTGAAATGTATTCTATTCATATTCAATAAACATTCATTTTCTATCAAAAATGCACCGAATTAATTCCTAAACTTAATAGTAAATATGATTTTTCTGTACATGGACCTTTCAGGATAATGGTATGGCAATGAATGCAAGTAAAAATTAAAAATGATCAATAATTATTTATTGAACATATTTCGCTAGCTTTTTGTGTACTTTATGGATTGAAAACAAATTCACTGATGAAAGCGAATTTCGCCAGTGTCAGAACTGCATTGCGACATTTATTAAAAATGTATAAAAGATCTTTATTCTTAATGCTCTGCATTTTACTCTATGCATATCTAATCTTACTGTTGATGATTGCAGATAAATTATATTCTGATTATTTTTTGTGAATACTAAGAATAGATTCATGTTTATTCACTGACTTCCTCTATCAAAGAGATTCTATAATATAATGAAAAATAAATATTTGAATCATCAGGTGTATATATATATATCCATATTGTATAATATTTTATAAACAAATAAATAATATTGTTTTCTTTTTTGTTTCAGGTGAGAATCGTCATTATTCTAAATAGGTAATGTTTAATTAATTTGTAAATAATTTTGGAAAATTTAATGATACTTAATTAAAGTATATTCCCTGTTTTTGATAGAATACTTATTTATAAAAAAATAATGGCAGTTTTTTTGAAAGATATGTTATCAAAAACATTTATATAGTTCAATAGCGATTCCGTCATCCTCAAAGAATATTTCTGTATCAGCGTTCTAAATATGACGGTATCGTCATCGAAATGTACATAATCTAGAATCAAAAATGATCAATAATTATTTATTGAACATTTTTGATCAGAATTGTTTTTTCATTTGTGACGAGTGAAAAATTTATTTGTGAAAATGAATTTAGCCACAGTGCCAAGATTGTATTTTGGAGATACTTGTTCTTCACTTCTATATATCTCTAATTAATTACAATAAATACATACTCATATATTAATAATAACGTATAATTGTAAATATAATATAGAATCAAAAATGATCAATAATCATTTATTGAACATTTTTGATCAGAATTTTTTTTCGTTTGTGATGAATGAACAATTCATTTTTTTCTGTTTTGTGGTATCATTACAGAAAATAATTAATAAAAATAACAATTAGTAATAGATAACAAATATATGAAAGACAGTTGATTGAACAAATTGCTATTTTCATTAAAATATTTTTTTTCTTGCTTTAAAAAATCCCTGTAATACACTCACTAAATCATGTTAGTGTGCATGAGTATAAATGGACGAATAATGGGATAATTAACATAAATGGTTATGTATACATTGTGAATGTTTCGTCGAGGATTGCTCCACATACAAAAACCGATCGTGACCTTGGCATAACCCTACATGTGGTCAATCTCGGCGCTTGTACACAAGAGGAGACGTTTGTTTATGCGCGCGTATGTGTGTATGTATGTACAAAGTCGATGTGGAAACGAAAACTGAGTGAATAGGATATATACGTATTTATTTGTTCCTAAATCTGAATGGAATGCAGTCAACGGCTCGATCGGTGAAGTCATTCAATTATAAACATTTTAATTTTAAATTAATCCAAATATTTATTGGCGGTGTACATGAATGCATATGTGTGTGCACGTATCCATCCATACGTTTGTGATTGTGTTTGTATCGGATGAATGTAATACGCGTGCATATTGATTGAATCGTAGAATATAATCACCGTGGGTGGTTGGAGTTTTTTTTTAAATCATTGTTTATAACAGCATGAATGATTATGTACTTTTTCTTTTTAATCGTACGTTTTATTATAGAAATAACATTTTTATTTAGCAGTCAGACATATCGTTTAGTTCATACATATATGCATTTAATTTATTTAACTGTTATAGATTTGTTTAAGTAGTTAGATTCATTTCTGAATTCAATGCTAATTTGTTTTGGTCTGCTGTTATAAAAATTATCGTAAATTTGAAAATATCTATAAAGATATATTTGTATGTATATATATATATATATATATATATATATATGTATATATATATATATATATATATATATATATATTATATATATATATATATGTATGTATGTGTATATATATATATATATATATATGTATATGTGTGTATATATATATATATATATATAAACGTTGGTAGAAAAATAATTGCGGTTTATGACTTTAAAATTCATGTCTATTTTTTAATTGAAGTGATTTTAAGTGGTCCAGAACTGTTGGATGACTAACGCCTAACTTTTGTGCAAGCTTTCGAATTGTTGTTCGTGGTTTTGGTTCAACTAACATCTTCATTTTGTCATTATGAAGTGAAGAAGGACGCTCGCGATCTTCTTCATCTTCAAAGCTTTCGTCCCCAGCACGAAACTTTTTCCGATACACTTCTATCTAACCATACATTACTTGTCACCACTCTCGTAATAATAGTGTAATTCTAATAATAGCGTTTTCTACTGATCGAATTTTCATGGAAGTTGAGTATTAAGAAATGATAATTATCTTGCACTTGCACACATTTAACAATTTTCTTTTTTAATACATATTTAAAATTCGCGCTATTCTGTGAAAGATAAGGGAGAGAGTGCATCTCTTTACGGGTAGCGTCGCGTGTTGGCGGAGATTGTTATTAAAAAGTTCGACCAACAAGTGATACCGTTTTCAATACCGTCGTTGCCAGACCTGTATGTAAGACCATGGATTCAAGTAACGCCTTCATTTTGTTGTTATGAATTGTAGAAAAACACCTGCAAACTTCTTCATCTACAAGGCTCTCGTTCCCAACACGAAATTTTTGGAACCACCATTGCACTTCACATTCCTTAACAGTACCCATACCAAACGATCGTTCAGTTTACTAGCAGTTTCCACTTCTTTACTACTTACTTTGAAGTCATACAAAAAAATCGCTCGTATTTGCTTCTTTTCCATGTTTAATTCAATAGCCCAATTTAAAGCAAAGTTAATAATAAAACCAAAGTCGTTTTTATTAAAATACGGTCCGAAAAATGCACTTTAAAATGATATTTACATGAGTACGAAGAAATGAAACTTTCATTGAAATAATTAAGGTTAGAATTCAAAAAACAAAAACCGTAATTATTTTCCAACCAACCTAATATAACTTGTTAGTAAATAACCTAAGTAACTCGATGAATATATTTGCACTTATATTAAGATAAAAACTTGCATGCTTATTTTTCTATCGTGATTTCGAGGACATATTTCATTGTCATGCAATTCAATATACAGCCATTTTAATTCCCGTGGGACGAAATTTATTCTTCTCTCTCTCTATCTCACTATATAAATATTATATATATATATATATATATATGTATATATATATATATATATATATATATATCACATTAACACAGATACGTTCTTGGTTTTCGAAATATGAAACTTTTCACACGAAGTCGAATACAGTAATTTATAATTTAGTGTCAAGGAAATAGTAGCCGTTATATTTAACCATTAGTCGAAAGGAATTGAGTCAATTAACTAGAAATCATTGTACATATTGCACTACAGATTTAAAATTGAAAGTAAAAAAAAATTAATTGGTTGTTAAATGCAGACATGTACATATTCATATATATATATATAACTTTTCTAGTAATATATCAGTAAAATTATCCATTGATTGTCAGATATTTCGGACACATCTATTGTTTCATATATAATACCTACATAATATATATGCATACACACACTTTATATATATATATATATATATATATATATATGTATATATATATATATATGTATATATATGTATATATATATATATATATATATATATATATATATATATATACATATATACATATCAAGCAGTTTGTTATTGTTAATTTTTTTCTTTGAAAATCGAATTAAAAAGATGAGTTCGAAAGGTCGCACAAGCTTGTAATAGATTTTTTATGAACTGTGAACACTTAGAAGTTTTTGAATTGTATGATATGTTTGCAATAAGATGATTTTTTGTATCTTCAATTCTAGTATTTGAATCTTAAATGTCAAGTGTTTTAAATATTATAGTTGGTATATAACTTGAAAATAATATCAGTAATTAGAATCATTACTGGCAGTTTTTTTTCGTTGAATTGATGAACCAAATGAGGTATAATGAATAATTTTAGTGTTTCGTACATATATATATATATATATATATATATATATATATATATATATATATATATATAGAGAGAGAGAGAGAGAGAGAGAGAGAGAGAGAGTAGAGGGCTTTGCCGCCTGTTCACTGCATTCGCCAATCTCCGAGAGAGCTCTGCCACTAAATCGCTCCCCCCGTAACGAATAACAGAAATTAACAAATTATACACTCAAAGTAATCCGTGTAAAATGTATGTTGTAATTTTTTATTGGAAAAGTTTATAATAATTAATATAACAAAATACAATGTTAAAATATGTAACAATTTTTTTATTCTAAAGCATCAATGAATACAATATTTTAAATAAATATCATCAGTTTTTAATTGAATTCGTATACACGTCTTTTGTTTTACACCGTAAGATAGCTACATACATATGATTGATGTCAACCAATCCGAACAGAGAACACATGATCTCTATCAACCAATCAGAGCATGAATAGTTGCTTACATATGACGACGAACACGTTTTGTTTTTTGTAAACACTATCGACTGGGCGGTTTTGCTATGAACCTGTGACCTGTTACAGGGGGCATTTTTATAAAATAGGAAAATCGTTTTCTTCAAATTCTTGTGTATTTTGAAGTAATTTCGATATTGAAATGAAAATTTAAGGACATATTGAAGAGGTTTTGATTATAATTTCTACAATATTTATTCAACATTACTAAAATGACATATTATTGAAAATGCTCATATATCTTTGTTTTTTTATGCTATTTACACTTTACTTTGACTTGAAACATCATCACTGCCATGGTCATAATCGTCAGGAATATCTGATAAAACATCTGCATATTTTTCTTCTAAAAATATATTTTCGTTTTCGTTATCCATTTTTATCGGTATTTAAATTCAAAACATAAAGCAAACAATAAAATGTCAAACAGTATAATTATTATTAATTATTATAATTTTTATTTTTATTATTGAATAAATACTGCAAGTTAAGGGTTTAATTATAAAAAAATATAAATCCTTTCAACATTTATAATAACGGAATATTAATTCAAATTTTTTGATAGCTCCACTACAAATCAACGTATTTTATTGCAACTCGCGCGACGGTTCATGACGGTTCATCATGAACTGAACTAGATAGCCTCAATCTTCACAAAATACAAAATGATGCGAAGATAACGATTATTAAATACGATACTATATATTTCCTAGGACATCTCATTTTTGCACTTTTTAGCGAGAGGCAAAGCGCTTTTAATGATTACACTTCGCAATATGATTATTTCATATAGGACGCCAATTGACGTTCCCGGTAGATAACGCTAATATTATTTAGGACGCCAATTGGCGTGCGCGGTCGTTAAAGTGTTAATAGAGAGGTATTACTGATATATACACTGGCCGAAAAAAGTATTGACACAGTCAAGATTTTCAGATATAAATCCTTGTAACTTCAGTATCTGAAATCATTTTATCGAAATGTTTTTATTTTAAACATTAATGTTTATTATGTGCTTGATGACATACAAAAAAGAACAATTTTAAACTAATAAATTAAAAAATCATCGTTTATGAAAACATCTTAATGTTTTCTGCGAAAAAAATATTGTCACAATACTTAGTTAACTTTAAATTACTAAATAAAATATTAATGTTAATAATGTGTTGGTAATCTTTTACTTTTAATCGCCTCCTTTAACCTGTTTGGCATTGGTAAAACTAATTATTGTCATTTTTTTGCCTATTTTTCCATTCATCTGTAATCAATCTTTTTAGTTCAAATTTGATGTTAATATGGTGTTCATTTAGCTTTTTATGTAGTAAATCACACAAATGGCTCGATGGAATTTATCAAGTGATTGTGGAGGTGTGTTTAAAGTGTGAGGGTTGTTATATAAAATCAGGTCCTGCACTAACTGTGCGGTGTGTTCACGCTCAATGTCTTACTGGAAATAGAAATCATTTGCAAGACCCTGCTTATCGGCCCTTTTATTTAGGTCATTCTTTAAAATATTCATATAACTTATTTGATCTCTTGTTCCGTCAATAAACACAAATTCTCCAACACCAAATGCTGCCATACAACCTCATACAAGAACCCCAATATCCCTATTTTAACAATAGATAATTGGTTCCCTTTATTTAATTCAACGTTGGGCTTTCGCCATACTGATATTCGGCCTTCACCATGAAATATACTCGTATTGAATTTATTTTCATCTAAAAATATTATGTGTATTATTAATACACCTGTTTCTCTAGTTCTAGTTAATGACGAAATATGTTTAAACGACTAACTTAAAATAACATTGTTAATGAAAAATCAATAAATTTAAAGTAAATTGTATATTTGATTGTGAAGGAAATCATATTACAAATGTGTGTAAGGATTGAAAATATGTTCAATTTATATTGAGATTCTGGAAAAATGTAGGTGAAAGTGAATGAAAAATTAATGGTGAAAAAATAGTCGATGTCTAATTTTCTATTAAATTATTGATTTTCATTTAATAAAGTTCACTCACAAGTAAAAACAAGATTTTAATAAGTATTGTAAAACGAATTCTACATCGGTTATAATCATTTTATTTCTCTCTCTCTCTCTCTATATATATATATATATATAGATAGATAGATAGATAGATAGATTATGTTTGAGGGGGGAGGGAGCTACCTCGCTTCCCGGCATTTAGACTCGAAGTCCATTATGCCTTCCCTTGGTTGATCAAAACTACTCGGGAGGTCTCGCTTCCTTCCAGAAGCCTGTCAGTCTGCCCGAGTTTATAAACCCTAGTTCGGCCGCGGTGAGGAAGAACTCCCCAAACCATCGTCGCCTTAAATTGACCCATGCCAGACATTCTGTGAGGAGGTGAATGGAGGGGTCTCGTCCCCCCGCACCATCTACACTTCCCGTCCGTCCTTCGACCTTGTATATGTTCGTGGTAACTTAGTCTCCCGTGTCCTGTGACAATTTGCACCAGGAGCCGAGAGAAGGATCTGCCACTTGTATAGATTCTCTTGGTCTAGTCCTTATTTGGGCCATGACCTAAGAGTACCTTGGATTGACGGCAACCGTTAATCTTTAGCCACCATTATGAGTGTTCTGACTAGACCCACTCCCGAGTGGCGCCCTTGGTCCAGCATCTCGCTAGCCCTACGAATCCCTCTGGCCCCTCCACTGTGGACCTGACTCCTAAGTAGGCCAGTCTGTTCGCTATTTCGTTCCCGCGTATGCCCCTATGACCCGGCATCCACAGAAGGTGACCTCGTTCTGGAAAGCTAGTCTGCCGAGAGCTATCTCGCATTCCAAAACCAACCTTGAAGTGGTGGCATGGGAATCAAGTGCTCTCAGTGCTGTCTGACTATCCGAGCAGATGGTGATTCGTCTACCCCTGACTCCGAGTTCTTCTTGCCTCTGGACGCATCCCAGAATAGCAGTGACCTCGGATTGGAACACTGTAGTATATAGACTAAGAGGGATAAATATACCCCTCCCGTCCCGGCGGCAGTAATATCCTGCTCCAGACCTCTCCCCCGTCATGAAGCCATCTGTATACCGGACGTCCCTATGGCCGGGTAGGCTGTCCCACTTATCGGACCACTCTTCGCGCGATGGTGTCGCCACACTTCACCTCCACCTTTACCAAACTGGTGGGTGGCTGGTATGGCGTCTCCCGTTATTCCAAGGAGCTCCACATCTAAAATTGGCAGCCGAGTATACCTGGGTCCCGGCTGCCACAGGCCACATGCCTTCAACCTGTACTCTGAGGCTGCGATCACACCTTTGATGTCCAAGTGGAGATGGGGTATGCCCAGCAGCACGTGTATATATATATATATATATATATATATATATATATATATATATATATATATATAATATTTCGATTATTAGTCTCTTAATTCATATTCTACCAGTTTGTTTGTGAATATTTATTAAGAAATTGATATTTCACTCAAGTATATTTTTATTTTATTTTTTTTTATGAATTATATTCACCCTCTTGCATTTTATATTATTTACTATTTTTAATATTTTAAATTTAATTTGTTTTGAAATTTCATGAAATATTAACATCGTCCTTCAAGAACAAATCCCATACTTGTTGATTATTAAACCATTTAAACATTCATTTTTTATTTTTTTATCTTTTTTTATTTATAAGTGTATTTTATTTGTCTCTGTACTTATGTATAATGAATACAACTATATATTTTAAAATATTCAAAGACTAATAGTTCATATTTGTTAACTTGTTTTATTTGATTTGTACTTGATTTCAAAGAGTTTCGATAAATTGAACTATATTAATTGACTGTCTTCAACAGTTATAAAATACAGTTACATCAAACAGTACAATTTTGCGAACGTTTGCAGATTTAATTAAATTTTTAGATTTAAATATACTTTTTTTATAAATGTTTAAATATTTTAAATGCAATAGTTAATTACTCTATGCAGAAGGTATATTTTTGAAGTATTTTTTAATATTTAATACAATTATAAATTGATTTACAGAAAGATATTACAAAAAAAATTACATATCTGATGTCTTCATATTTACGTTTTATATAGATTTATAATCATTAAAGAAAATATCAAATTAATAATATAAACTTTTTCTGTAAAAATGTTCTATCAATAATTATTGATTATTGTTTCTTACCTACATTTCTAAGGAGATTCGCCATCTAAAAAAAACTATATAAACCTAAAAATGGAAAAATGTAATTTTTCTGTACCTTGAAGCGCTTTGAAGATGATGATCATTTCCATTGGTCATTGGTATTGTTATTGAATAGCATTGAATAAGTAGGAGCAACAATCAGAAGTAATTTTAAATCATTGATTGAACATTTTATAAGAAAAAAATTATGGTTGTTTGTGATGGAATGAAAAATTCATTTGTGAAATTCTGTTACATCACTGTCATTTTAAACAATATCTTACTTTATCTCAATGTTAGGAATTACTTTGATCCTCTTATTTTCTTGAAAGACAAATAAATTATTGAATTATATTGTTAAGAATCTTAATACTTTTTCTATTATTGAATTTAATATATTTTTTTCAGTGGAATGAACATTAGACGCTAATTTCGTCATTTTTTTTATTAAGGGTTAAAATTTGTCATCCACAAACAAATGTTTTTTATTTTTTTATTTTTAAAATTCTTCAGAGACTCAGTAGTACAGAAATCTTTTCATTTGTTTATATACGAATGTATCTAATACCTATTTTTAAAAAATGTTTCCACTTTTTTAAGCTGAAAGTCCAGACTGGCATTTCTAAAATAAAAATACATATAAACGTTTAATTTAAACAAAAATAACTGCATCGGCCGGGAATCGAACCCGGGCCGCCCGCGTGGCAGGCGAGCATTCTACCACTGAAGCACCGATGCTCTTGACATATCATCTTTATTTTTGAATTTAGTGTAATTTAAAAATACTTTCTCTTATTCAAACTGGTGTGTTTAAAATAAAAATACAGACAGATGTTTAAACATCAAAATATTTGCATCGGCCGGGAATCGAACCCGGGCCGCCCGCGTGGCAGGCGAGCATTCTACCACTGAACCACCGATGCTTGTTGTATTGTCTTTATTTTTAGCATAAATATAATGTAAAAATACGTTCTCTTGTTTTATATTAGCCAATTATTGTATTGTATTTTGTTACGCTCATCTGATTTTAATCTTATCTTTAAGTAAACTTGTTTATTTTTGTAAAATTATAGTAATTAATATATTTTTAAATGTTAATCCGTTATTATTTTTATTATTATTTAGATAAACTTACTTTTTTATACCGTAAACAACATAGATATTTGAACACTTAACAAATGTATACATGATGTTAACGTGTCATAGTTCAACATAAAACAATATAGAATTGATACTATAGTTAAATTCATGGTTTCTCATGGATTATTTTTCAATTTGTTTTATTTTTCAAAATAGTTAAAAGTAATGTTATTGCATCAATCGATACGTTAGAACTCTAAAACAATATATAAATCATGTAGTATCCAGCAGATGACCAATTAACAGATTCTTCTGTTCTATAAGGGTCCGGAAAAGTGGGCATTTATCAAATATTTTCTTTAGACAAAGGATAAAATTGAACTGTTTGAGCGTTTTAATATTTATTTAATCATGTTTGCATGAAATTTTTCATCTATTTTTTTGATATTTCGAATATTTGCGATAATATCCGTAGGAAAATACAGTTAGATAAAATCTCCACACCTTCATGCTAATGTGGTAATCTCGAAAATTGAGCTAGAACAAAAAAGAATAATTTTTATTATCCATAAGGAGTCCTTAATGGCATGAACTACGGGTATTTAATAAACAAAATGGCAGCATTTGGAAGAAAAAAGTGATTTTTAAGGAAATTTTTATGAGTTTTTAATGATAAAAAAAAAACAGAAATAGTAATAATATATGCACCATAGTAGTTCGTACAGTAAAGAAACTTATTTTAAAGGTGTATACCAAATTTTAAGTGAATCGGATAATTAGTTCCAGAATTATGCACATCAACTTGTTGCAAAAAAAAACATTTCAAGAAAAAAGGATTGAAGTTCAAAAACAAATTGACACACAATATGAGAGAAATTCTGTATCTAATTTCGATGAATAATAATATATATTCGATAATAATATATTCGATCAATATAATTTCAATTCTCCATAGTTCAATCTTTTAAAGCCTTATTCTACATATTTCAATCTATCGATTTATGAAAAATATTATTCTTTTCAACTTTTTAAACGTAGCAGGGCACTCAATGCTCTCGGAGTAAACGGTATTATCATCTAAATACACATTAGCAAGAATCAGAAATAACTAGTAATTAATTATTGACTATTTTTGGTCAAATATTTTTGGGATTTGTGGGGTGAGTGAACGATTAATCTGCGAAAGTCTAGTATGGATCAGAAACGCAAATTTGTAAAAATGAAACTGATAGTAATAAATCTATAACGAAATATTAGATTTAAACTTAACAAAAAAATCTGAAATATATATGTTTTAAAATCTAAAAGCATTTGTTTCTATTTGTAACTTACTATCAGCGATGAACCGAAAGAAACGCTGGTGAAGAATATTATAATATTAATGATACACTAGATGCATTTTATAAACTAAATAATTTTTAATGCTTTATGTGCATTATATATATATATATATATATATATATATATATATATATATATATATATATATATTTATATACACAGCATGTTTCATTTATCTTTGCATTATGCAGTTAGAAAAAAAAAACAAAACAGCAATAACTCACTGGAAATGAAACTGGATTTGTATCTATTGACTGTGTTTATACATCTTTATTCTGAATGTTTTGCATTTCTTTTTTCTTCTATTTAAACTTACTATGATGACAGATAAATTATAGTCTAATTATTGTGTAAGGACAGAAGATCCATGCACATCAGTTGATTTCTCCCAACTTAAACATATACGAGGGTCGTTTGATAAGTTTGATAAATTTCTATGAAATAGTGCCACCATTCATTTGGTAACATTACGGTTATCAAGTGTCACTTTTCAAACTAGCATAGGTGAATGATACCATAGTGATTCTACAGATGTTTGAAGCGAGCATTGTAGCAGTTGTCTCAAGAATGGAAAGAAACGAGTTCCGTGAAGTGATAAAACATTTTTATTTGAAAAAGTGGATGGTCGTCGAGATCAAAGCGGAGTCGGACGAAGTCCATGGGAACTGTGCACCAGCGTTGAAGACTGTTTATTTCTGTATAAATGAGTCAATGTGGCGCCCAAAATGCACTGAAGATGAAACGCGATTTGGACGCCCACTTGAAATCACAGTAGATATCGTTGAAAAAAAACATGGTATCGTTATGGTAAATAGCCGAGTGAAAATGAGCGAGATTGCTGAGATTGTAGGCATCTCAACTGAACGAAAGCACAGTATCCTGCAGGAAAAATTGCACATGAAAAAGCAGTGTGCGCGATGGGTGCGGTGATTGTTGACTTTCGATTAAAAACGCAGAGGAGAGGTAAATTCAATCCAGTGTTTAGAAAAGTTTAATCGCAATCAGCAGGCCTTTTTTACATCAGTTCATCGCCGTGGGGGAAAGATGGATCTACCGCTATACACCTGAGTCAAAGCAGTAGCCAAAGCAATGGACAACGACTGGTGAAAGTGCGCCGAAGAATTAAAAACCATTTTGTCGACTGGGAAGGTGATGACCTCTGTTTTTTGAGATTCTTAAGGAATGATCCTGATCAACTACTTAATGAAGGGAAAACGATAACAGAAGCTTATTATGCAACATTATTGGATAGTTTGAAAAAAGAGATGACACAAAAACGGCCAAGATTGACCCACAAAAAAGTGCTCTATCACCAGGACAACGCACCATCCAACAAATCGACCGTCGAAATGGCAAAATTGTATGAGTTAGGCTTCTGATTAATTCTTCATCCACACTGTTCTCCGGATTTAGTCCCGTGCGACTTCTTCCTCTTCCAAAACTTAAAAATTTGGCTCTGAGAGGGAGGAAGAAATTCTCATCGAATGAGGATGTCATCGCTACCGTCAATGCGTATTTTGTAGACTTTGAGAAAAGCTACTTTTCCGACGGGATGAAAAAATTGGAAACTCGCTGGACCAAGTGTGCAGCACTCAATGGAGCCTATGTTGAGAAATAAAATCGATTTTTTCCAAAGAACGGTGTTAACTTGCTTTTTACCATACTTATCAAACGACCCTCGTAAATGAATATTAGATAAAATATATTCTTTTATATAAAGAAAAAAATGTTGCTATATATATATATATATATATATATATATATATATACATGCTCAAAATGAAATTACAAAACATATTTCCATTAAATGATTTAATTACCGTCGACATTTATGACTAATTCCTTATATCGTACCTACATTAAGATGACCAGTAAGGCATGGAAATAAATAACAGGTACTTCAAGAAAATGAAAAGTTTGCTGCACACACACACACTTATATATATATAAATTACGGTAAGCGCGTACTGCAGATTCTCTCTTCCAGAACATGGGTTCTGTGTTATATATAAACACAATTCATGATTAAAGAATCAGTTGGACGTGCACTCGTTGCGTTTGTTCCGAAATATGTTACTTATGTATCAAGACTTCACGTCTTGCCGTACGTAATATTTTACAGGCCGGATGTGGGTTTTGCATGGCGCGTCACGCTGTCGAAGTAATTTGCGCACCGCACAAAAAATACTTAAGTAGAATGTATCTACATACAAGTTTTTTAATCCCTGCTGTTTTGTTTAACTGCACTTTCCGTGTGCATTGTTTCAAGTCAGCTTGATGCTGAAAATTTTATTTATTATCCTAATAAATTAGTCTCACCAATATATCTTTGTCAGGAGTTCTCAAACAATCCCAAATTAAAATGATAAATGGATTACTGACATTTTGCCTGTATGAAAATGAGAAGGTTGAACTGATATAGAGTTCGTATTATAATTGCTGTTATTAATTAAATTTCGAATAATATATTTTTTTAACTTAATAGAATAAAAATTTGTCATAGAGTCATTTCCATTATTCTAGAGTTCTGTTATTGAACTGAGGAAGATTAAAGTTACTTTCATCTGACAATAATATAGGTTACAATATTATAATTATTGGCACTGTGGCTAAATTAATTTCACAAATGAATTTTTCACTTACATCACAAAAGATGGACATATTTATGACAAAAACTATTCAATAATCGAGTATTATTTTTTTTTCAATTCTTGTGTCTTCACATTTCGTTGCTACTTCCATTATTATGAAAACGCTAGGGTACAAATAATTCTCTTACTTCTGTAGGAATGATAATATGCACATGAACACCATTTAAAAATGATCAATAATCAATTAATAAAGATTTTTGAGTAGGAAAATATATTTTTATTTGTGGAATGAGCGAAAAACTAATATGTGAAGGTAAAATAGATATAAGTTATTATTTTGGAACTATTTTATGAATTTAAATCTTGTTTTTTTTCTTTAGAAATAGTGAAACTCGTCGATAAGCATATTAGGTTTGTAAAACTTCTCTGAGATTTGCTTAAACCCAACGTTAGTGGCAACATAACTATCTTTTATGATTTATGTAGTTTTTTTAAGGTTTGAAAACGTGACTTAACATATAAATAGCGGTAATTTTTTAAATACTTGTGGCGTATTAAAAAGCGATATCCATCTTAGACATAACCTCAAAGTCTATAATGAATGTAACAAGCAGTTTATTGTGAACACCAATTAAAAAAAAGCTCTTTTTGTACCGTTGTTGTGGATAAAATTGAACATCGTGTCGTGATAAAGTTTTTTGTCAAAAAAGACTTAATGTTAACAGAAATCTTGGATGAGATGAAAAATGTACTGAATGATAGTGCACCGTCATATACAACCGTAAACAAGTGGGTAGTTAAATTTAAATGTGAATTTGAATGAGAGTGGAAATTCGCCGTACTCGACGTCATCTCCGCAACTGAACATAACATAAATGCATCAGAACATACGAGGTCAGACAATTAAGTAATGCGACCGATTTTTTTTCTCGGCCTGTGGTAACACTGCGAACCTGTAACTCCGCCACCGTAATAGCAGATCCCTACTCTCTCGATTGAGACCTTGACCACCCTCGTACGATCATTTCTTCGCCAGCTGTTTAGTGTTTTGTAACAACGCGCGAGTAGTGCATGTCACGAAGCCCACCGAATGAACATCGCTCAAGATTGTCTCGAGCAGGTTGAAAGTGATCCTACTCTTCTCGATCGAGTTATTACTGGTGATGAAAGTTGGTTCTTTCAATATAACCCCGAAACTAAACGACAAAGCCAATAGTGGCTGTCCCCTGGAGCACCAAGGCCAAAGAAGGCGAGAATGAGCAAGTCCAAAGTGAAAACCATGTTGATTTGCTTCTTCGACAGCAAAGGGGTGGTTCACAAAGAGTTCGTACCACCTGGACAAACCGTAAATCAAGTATTCTACCGCAATGTGCTCGAAAAATTACGAAAAAGGGTGCTCAGAGTGCGTCCAGAGATCGCGAAGACTTGGGTTCTGCATGACGACAATGCTCCCTGTCACAGTGCGTTCAGTGTCTCTCAGTTTTTGGCGTCTAAAGGCATCGCAACGTTACCACAACCGCCCTATTCACCGGACATGTCACCCTGCGACTTTTTCCTATTCCCCCATATGAAAAAATTCGTCAAAGGTCGACATTTTGACTCCGTTGAAGATATCCAAGAATCTGTGACGAGGGTACTCGGAGAGGTCCCACAAGAAGTGTTCCAGAATTGTTACGAAAACTGGAAAACTCGCTGGAATAAGTGTATAGATGCGGGAGGGGACTACTTTAAAGGGGATCGCAGCGATGTACCTTAATTTTTAAATATACTCGATTTTTGAATTTTGTCGCATTACTTAATTGTCTGACCTCGTAAATTTGGAGATGCATGTGCTGAGATTACCATTGGGGCTCTAAGAGGTGTCTTCTTATCGCGGTCTATATAAATCCGAACACATCGCTCGAAACATACAATCCTTTCTCTCCTAATACCTTACTTTATATAGTCCGACCATCAATCAGTTTAATCCGTACCTAACCGATAAGAGATATCATAACATGTCTATAATATTCGTGGGAAATTTCAACTTGAACTTGATAGTTAATGAGAACTTACAATTTCTACGCTTCATAAGAGATATGTTTTGGTTACAACTCGCATCATCCACAAAACCAACCATTTTCGGTGGATTCTATTTAGGTATTAACTTTGTGAGACATTTGGAAGGACTCATATGCACTCATCACATCCACACTTCTCTTATCATCACCCATTACTTGTGGTCCAAGAATTTATTCCATCTATTCCTGTAGATATTGTAACTAACAATAACGAAACAAAATAAATGTACAATCTGAAAGCTCGCAGCGTAGCACAGCTATGCACCGGTGATTGTTTTTTTCACTGAGAGGTTTTATTTTAAACCCCAGATAAAATGTAATCAACAAGGAAGAGGAACCTCCCACGTCTTAACAGTTTTTTATTTGCATACAAAGTCTTGTCTATTTTTGATTAATTATATTCTAAACTAAGACAATAGAGAATAATGTAACAAAATAAAAATCATATGTTTATAAAAGTCGATAATAACTTAACACATCCTTTGGATGATAAACAATAAAACAATGGACACGTCTATCGAATAAATCGATGAAACAATATATATTAAACATAAAGGAATACATACATGCACCATCGTATGAATAGTCAAGATTTCAAGCACAACAATGATGTAAAAAATAATTCAATATGAATAAAGGTCGACTGTTGTCATTTTTCGAATTCGATGTTTTCATATTTACATATAAATATTTTTTATTCTTATTTGTATAGGCGTTTGAAGACAATAACAATCAAGATAGTATCTGTAAAAAATGATGTATACGATTATTTGTTTTTGTTCGAGTGTATAGAAAAACAGTAATATTGTAATAAAAGAATATAAAGTATGCATGTGCACGTTTAAGGAAATAACATAAGAGAATGTCGTATGAACGGAATGAGTTATTTTAAGAAACCCTAAAAAAATCTGTAACGTTTTCTGTAAAGAACACATTGACTTGCTAATTGTGAGGTCAAGGGTTTCAGCTCTACTGTAGCTGCATTTTTCTTCATTTTATTAATGTGAGACTTGAATGTTACAAGTATGTTGTTTTATGATCCGTCTGGCGATAATTGTACTTTGTATTAAGACCACGTTTAAAACGTTTTAAAACAAAGCAGACACTGAAGTCTTTACCTAAAGAAATATAAAGAAAAGCAAACATCTGAAATAATTTTCAGAAAGAATCGGTAAACTCTTTCATCTTTATTTTTATACATATATTTTATATTTTTACATGGGATAATTTACATTGATAAAAAAACACATTTTTCTGCCTCTAAAGATGTCTTCAATTAAAAATACATTAGTATTATGACTGGTAGGAAAATAATTGCGATTTTTGTTTTCTGAATTCTAATATTATTTTTTTTAATGAAAGTGTTATTTGATCGTGTTCATGTTAATATCATTTTTCGGTCTGTATTTTGATAACATTGACTTGGGGTTTTATTATTAATTTTGCTACAAATTGGGCTATTGAATTAAAGATGGAAAAGAAGCAAATCAGAGCATTTTTTATAAGTTCAAAACTGGTGGTAAAGCAACAGAAACTGCTCGTGAACTAAACGATGCTTTTGGTATAAGTACTGTTAAGGAACGTACGGTGCAATAGTGGTTCCAAAAATTTCGTGCTGGGGACGAGAGCCTTAAAGACGAAGAAGGTCGTAGGCGTCCTCCTTCAGTCCATAAAGACTAACTGAAGGCATTAGTTGAATCAGAACCACGCACAAGCTTTGTACAGAAGTTAGGCGTTAGTCATCCAACAGTTGTGGACCACTTAAAACAGCTAGGAAAATCAAAAAAAAATTGAAAAGTATGAATTTGAAGGTCATTAACCGCAATTATTTTTCTACCGACATATAACTGATTACCAGGATAGACATTATTTAATTTTTTTTGTAAAAAATATTCTAGACTGATGCAAAAATTAATCATCTATTTTTGATTTTCATCCTCTACATGTCCTTATGGTCTTAAATATTAACCCGTTGAACCCACAAGGCCCACAGCTATACTTCCCAGCCACTTAAAGGCGTTCTACTTCTACGGCCAGTGTCACTGCCCACATTTTATCATTTACAGATAAAAGCTTTGATAAGCGTTCGTCGATTAATGTTATCGGGTGTTTATACTTTTCTATGTTTATCATACTCTTTTATCCTAATTCGTAGAATACAAACTTCTGATGTGCTGTATAGCCTAATAACTTGGAATGCAAAAGGTTAATGAATTGATATCCTAGTTAGAACTTTTTAAATTTATAATTCTCGAACAGTTAATTGCGAATCTCTTTCATTACTACTGTTTTAATATTAAAGATTTATCGGAAACATTTTAAAGTCGTTGATGTTTAAAGAAATTTAGTAAACTGTATTTAATATTTTCCTCTTCTTTAACCTTTTGCGGTTCCAGATCGAATCTGACTTAACATTGCATTTTGTCTCTGTTAGTCCTATGTCGAAGCTAGTTCACATAGGAATTAATGCCAATTTGGACGCTATATTAGCGATTCTAAAAATATTTTTGTTAACATTAATGTGTGTCTAGCACTGTTTCTAATTTTTCAAATAAATCAATCAAAGCAGAACTTTCTATGCCACATTATCGTGTCTAGTATGGCTGACTTGACTTAAAAAGTTGATTGAAGTTCAACATTTCAACCCTTATTAGTTTTACTCTCTGCGCAGTAGTATTTGCGCATAAAATTTTTAATATCTAACAAATGAGGTTACTATCTATAGATTTTTTTTGAGAGCAATTTTTAAATTATTATGTTATGAACATATGATGATTTACATGATGATTAATAATGTTAATTACAAATAAAACAGATTTTGCTGTTCCAGCATTATAACAATGCTTAAATATGTATCTTTGAATATATGTTATGGCACTGATTGTTTTGATATTTATAAAAGGCGAACCGCGCAAGCCTTTAGTAAAGATGTGCTTTCATGTTAAAGCCATGCTACCCGAGCTTTGCCAGTCGTAACTCAAGACATACCTTCAGCGTTGTATATATTTGACGGAGGCTTCTTCTTGTCCTATATGCCTGTTTTTAATCATTTAAATCCTAGAGACTAGAAAATAGGCGTAATAAAGTGGCTTATTCACCGCAAAAACTTGTTTTCTGGCTTTATCATCTCTTATTATTAGTTTTTTACCAGATTGTTTAATTTTCAAAATAAATGTAAATATTTTCTCTAATGACTAAAAATTATTGTGGAAGTTAGGAATATAGTACTGAAATGGTGAGTATCTCTGCGTCTCAAGACTTAAACACAACTCTGATTCTCTGGTCTGCAGGTTGAATCTAAGTTTGGTCATTATGTAATATCAATCAGTTGCGATATTTTGGTTTTATAGATATTGATATGTAAAATTTACCAAAACAAAAATGTCAATTAATGTATTATTAACATTTTATAATAAGATTTCTTGTGAATTACTTTATATATGAACTCTGCATTATAAACCATTATTAAAGATTATAGTAGTATGTTCTTTTTAATTTTTTTATTTCAAGAAATAAAAAAATATAGTCAAATAACTCATCATATAAATCGTATATTAATACAAATCAAAAATTATAGTATTTTTCGGTACATGTGACGCTAATGGATTTTAATATATATATATATATATATATATATATATATATATATATATATATATATATATATATATATACACACACACACCTACATATGTGTGTATATGAATGTATTCACTCAATTTGCGCTCTACTGATTAAGAAAAAAGCGTATTCTTCAATTTTTAATTGCATACCTTTTTCAGTTATCTAATCTTTTCTCAAATAGAATAATATTTACTTCCTTATCAAATATTTGCAAATAAAATGAAGTACTCGGTTTTCAATTATATTCAATCTATAAATTTGCACATAATTTATATACATTCTCTCTCTCTCTCTCTCTCTCTCTCTATATATATATATATATATATATATATATATATATATATATATATATATACATGTGTATGCACGTACGTATGTAAATTTTAAAACGAATGTAAATACAGGTAATAAATGTAGACCTGAAATTCACTCGAATGTAACCAAAATTAAATTAAATATTTGTTTGAATATACTTCAAACACGTTTATTTACTTTCATAATATAATATCGTATGATTTAATCTGGAAATTCTATACCAAATTGTATGAAAACATTTGGATATCTGGATAAATATCAAAAATCTTCAATGTATTAAAATGTATTTTTCTTTTTTATTTTATGTATATATATATATATATATATATATATATATATACACACACATACGTGTTTAAGTCCATAATCTATAGCGCCACTGATGCCATCACCTTTTTGTTAATGTTACTTTATATGTGTCTGGATCTACACAATTTGTCCAGGATCTGATGTGACAGGTGCCAAAAAAAATTAGAAGATTTATTATTTTTTATTTTTATTCCGAATACACTCCTCACTCAATACAGCGCTGGAAGTGATTAAAAAAACCTAAGCAATCACTGTATTCCGTCTACGAAAACCGTACTTCTAAAATCGACGCTTTTAAAATCGTGGTTGAAGCATTTTGGATATCCTGAATGGTGTCGTAATTCATTCCTTTCATCGTCAACTTGAGTTTTAGAAACAACCAGAAGTCATATGGAGACAAATCAAGTGAATGTGTCTGTGAAGGAGGGAGCACTGTGATGCCTTTTCCGGCCCAGAAATTGTATAAATGCTTGGATTTATGCTCTGATGCATTATCGTGTAAAATTCTTGCTTTTATTATTCAGGCCGAACATGAAAAATACTGTTACACAAACGATTCAGAACATCTAGATAATAATCAACGTTTACCGTTTGACCATCCAGTACGAATTTCTTGTGGACGATTCTTTTCGAATCGAAGAAAACGATGATCAATGTCTTGATTCGGGTTTTCTGCATTCACACTTTCTTTGGTTTTACCTCTTTTGGGTTCTGCCATTCATAACTCTACCGTTCTGTGAATGGTTCATTCTGTAAACACTGTGTTTCGTCACCGGTTACAAGGTTTTTCATAAGATCCGGGTCGGTATGGATCGGTCTTAATACGTTTTTGCAGTGCTGTACTTTGGCATCTTTTTGATTAACACTTTTTTGGGGTGCACAGGCCTTTCGTTTGCCCAATTTCTCAGCAAGTATCTGATGTACAGTACTTTTAGATATGTCAGTGAGGTCCTCGAGAAGTCTTGCCGACTCGCAATGGTCCTATCGAATG
>CM068319.1:8814924-8837424 GCA_034766995.1 Acanthacorydalis orientalis | reverse complement strand
AATTTTTTTAAAGTCATTTGTGAGACGTGTGGAGTCATGAATAAGATTTGGTCCTTTTCAATTGACTAATGCTGGCCGTAAACAATGCAACTTCCCATGCATTTTTTCAATTTCCTGACAATATTTTTCTACTGTTATTGTTTGACCAGGGTTTTAGAAGTTGTAATGAATGATACCACTTATCGACCACGAAACAGTGACCATAATCTTTTTTTCATGAAGTTTCCGTTTAAGAAACTTTTTTGGTGCTTCTCCTTGGTCTAGTCACTGTGATGAACGTTTCCAGTTGTTATAGAGAATCCACTTTTCATCACATGTCACAATGCGATCAAGAAAGGAATCAATTTTGTTGCGCAAAAGCAGCGCAGAGCAGACTTCATATTTCTAAATTTTTTGATGTTCGTTCAGTTCATACGGCACCTATTTATCCTGCTTTTTTGTTTTTCCAATTAGGCTCAAATGTTGAACAACTGTTGAGAAATCATCATTAAACTCATCTAACAAAATCGCACGAATTTGCTTTTTTTCCATGGATAATTTAAGAAGTTATACTAAACACCAATACTACTAAAGAATGAAAACAATAAACATAAGCTGAAATCAGTAGTGCTAATTTCATTGTTTGCAATGATGTATCATATGATTATAACAAAAGATAACAGTAACTATAAAAATCGGCATCAAACTTAAAATGCTAAAAACCACAATAATTTTTGCATCAGCCTAAAAATTAGTAGGCACCTATAACCAAACCATGTTAAGCGTTTCGAAAATTCCTACGATTTTGAGTAGTAGTGTTTAATACATTAATGATACCATTTTTCTTAAACGCTGTACAAAAACTTCCTACAGCTTCACAAATGAATTTTTCACACCATTCTGCTCTGAACAAATTTCTCGTGTATAACATTCCATAGTAGGAATATATCACTATTTTTTTCTCCATCACGATTTTATCTTCAGTAGTTTTTTTCTGTACCTTATTGCTCTGAGTACGATGACATCTTCATCAAAGTACACAAAAGTATCAATCAAAAAAGTTTTTTTGGCTTGTGGAATGAGTGAAACATTCATTTGTTAAAAGGAATGTAACTAACCAGTGTCAAAATAATATTATTTCCCTGTAGTTTCTTTCGAAACACTCTATAGATTAAAAGTTAACGTTTTACTCGCCGTTTACCTCGCACGAATTATAGCCGTGCTGGTTTGATTTTGACACCGGTTGAGTTATTTACTAGTCCTGTGTGTATGTATTAATGATGTATCATCTAATATTTGCGTAAACGAGTATTCCACCGTTTGATAATATTGCCGTAATGATGTTTTCGTCGTGATACGTTTTATCTTCGACATTCCATACGTTCGAGATGAATTCCAGTGTCGGCGTTCGTATGTATGTGTGCGTACACTAATGTGAATATTTTGGGAATGAAATAAGATCGGATTCGTGATGTGTTCCACCTACGGAATGTTGTACACGAGATTCGTTCAGAACAGAAGTATCTAATGTTTAAACTGTGTGTGTTTTTTTCAATCGGAGACGGATTTTTCGGATCAGAAAAATACCTTAAGAATATTTATTAGGCTGAGTGCAGTAATTTTTCACGTATTTCTTTTAAATTAGTCTAAAACAATCTTGAAAAGTGGCAAACGGTTTGTACAAATCGACGATCGATAACGAGTTAGCCGAGAGCGAGACACATACTTAAAAATACTTGTATGCACTATTGATAGTCGACGAAATGACAGCCAGACATGCGAGGTAAATCGCACAAAACCCTATTCTTTGCATGAAACCACTTGCACGTCGCTCGCAGCTGCCATTCATTTGATTGATAATATCGCATTTTCACCAGTTTAAACATAAGTTGATGTACAGAACTCAGATATATTTATGATAAACATTCTCGACTTTTTTTTAATATTCTTTCAACTCTACACAACATGCACCAGTTTTTGAAACGTGAATTTATGAGGGGTGATTTGTTCCCACTACTTAGTCATATCAAAAAAGGATTGATATAGAAATAATCAAATTATTTATAATAAATATTAAACATCTGTCATTTAAAAGTATTGAACAATCAATCTTAAAGTTAAATTAACAAAATTTTTAGCTAATTTTAAATTAAAAAGCAATTTAAATCTAAATGTTGATAATTATATATATATATATATATATATATATATATATATATATATATCGATGCGTCCTAAAATCTCAAATTTCCATTCATTCATTCAAAGTTAATTTCAGTCGATATTAATCATAAACTAATTCAAAGGATTTAAGTACAGTTAACCCTTAATGTATACGGTAGATTGGTTCCCCAAAAGTGCCGTGTAAATGAAAATCGTGGAATTTGAGTCCACATCTCGTATTAAAAATAAGGGATAGGTTTTACAAATCTGCAATGAAACAATATTATTTATCTTTAATAAAACTAAAGAATATATTTTACATATTAATTCGAGTAAATGGACCTTCTTCAATTATTTTGTGGAGCTATTTGGGGTATTATTTAGCAGCCTTCTCAACAGTTGATGTCGTTTGTCATTTTATTTTAACATTGTGTTGGAATACCTCCTTTTAAACTTCTCGAACCATGCTTCCTTTCCTGAAAAGTCAATTGTTTGATTTGAAGATGATGATCGTTTGGCCTCGATGTTATTGAAAATGTTCATCTACTTATGTCGTGTAGCATTTGCGTTGTTGTAATCTCGAATTGATACCGTTACTTCAATTCAGAAGAAAAAATGCGAAGTTGAGAGTTTCTGTTATTGTTAGATTGCAAGAAAGAAATGAACTCTTAGTAGTGGTTTAATATTTATGCACAGAAATGTAAATGGACAGCATTTTAAATGCGCGCGACAGTACTTAAAAACATTTTTTTTGCAATTCTGTAACCGTGTTAAACTGAAATAGTGACCTGTGAATGGAAGTTTTTTTCGCGGTCCTTCCACCATGTTAAACCAAAAACGCGCAATTCGAGTACCGTGTAAAACGAAGGTTAGGTGTATATCAAAATATTATGGTAATTTCAGTTTTCTAAATTAATTTATTCCAAAGTATGAAAAAACCCTTCCTTTATTCAAAAAGGTCAGCCTCATTAGTTTACATCTATTACTCAGTATCAAATCCAAAGACATCTTAATGTATTGCATTGTAAACTAATGGCATTGAACCGTTAGTATTAAACTGTATATTACCTGGAATTACAATTACTATACCTCCCGAAATCAAATATAAACCGGCGACATTATGCGATAGATAAGTCATAAAGTCACAAGCAAGTCGGTATCCAGGTCATAACATTAGTTTTAAGTTATAACCCTTGTATTTATTGTCAAAAGTAAACGTAAAATCACAAAAAATAGGTATCTTTTCACTAATTTAAAAAAGTCAAGTCAAAAGGCAAGTACTCACTCCTTAGTGCCACACTAAGTCGGTGGTGTTGCTCCCATACTCAACACACACACACACACACACATATATATATATATATATATATATATATATATATATATATATATATATATATTCATATTCCATAAGTCTATCGATAAAAATTGTGGAATTTTAAATACCTATGATCATATCATTTAAATTTCTGTCCATCCATCAAAGAAAAAAATTATAAAATATTGCTTGCAATATGAAAAACGTGTGGCCGATTTTATTATCCTGACCCAAACATTCTTTTTTTAAGAGTTACTGTGTCGTTTTCAGGGAAATTGTGTAAAAATTTGATACGTGATACTAATTGTTATTAATACATTTCTCTGTAACGTAAAATATAAAATTATGAAATTAGACCCATAAAAAGTACTTCTATAAAGTAACTAATTGAAAAATAAAATATATTTCATCGATGAAGTAGAATTAATAATTACTAATTCATGAAAATTTTCAAATATTTCCTACAGTCATATTTATCTTGAAAAGGGCATATTATCTATATATTAGATATATGAACTAATTCGATGCCTTTAATTTGACTCAATCGTAACTCTGTTTTAAATTCAGAGTTTTAAAATGCCAATCTTAACATTTAAGAACATTATATATCTTGGCCAATCAGTTATTATAACCTCATGAAACAATAGCGAACACGCTGATGTCCGAAAAGTTTTTATTGGATATTAATTATTGGATACTTTTCGCACTCCAGTTCAAAAAAATATTACCGAATCCTTAGAAATGATTTGTTCAGCTTTGGAGAAAGTGCTGTGACGAATAAAATATACAAAAATGCTTAAATAGTGGAAGAGGTCCAAAAATGCATTAGGACATTATCTAATCAAAACCACCACCTTTTTTTCCTATAAGAAATTCGTCGTCAATTGTCCATTATAGGACGCACTGAGAATTGAAATTTATTCTATTCATATTCAGTTAACTTTAATTTTCTATAAAAAATGCACCAATTAATTCCTAAACCTAATAGTAAATAATATTTTTCGGTACCTGGACCTTTCAGGATGATGGTATGGCAATGCATACAAATAAAAATTAAAAATGATCAATAATTATTTATTGAACATATTTCGTTAGCTTTTTGTGTACTTTATGGATTGAAAACAAATTCATTTATGAAAGTGAATTTAGCCAGTACTGTATTGCGGCATTAATTAAAAATATATAAAGATCATTATTCTTAATGCTCTGCATTTCATTCTATGTATGTCTAATCTCACTGTCGATAATTTCAGATAAATTATATTTTAATTATTTTTTGTGGACTGTAAGGATAAACGATTCATGTTTATTCACTGACTTCCTCTATCCAAGAGGTTCTATAATATAATGAAAAATAAATATTTGAATCATCAGGTGTATATATATATATATATATATATATATATATATATATATATATATATATCCAATTGTATAATATTTTATAAACAAATAAATAATATTGTTTTTTTTTGTTTCAGGTGAGACTCGTCATTATTCTAAATAGGTAATATTTTATTAATTTGTAAATAATTTTGAACAATTTTATTGCTGCTTAATTAAAGTATATTCCCTGTTTTTGATAGAATATACATTTATAAAAAAAATACTGGCAATGTTTTAGAAAGAAATACTATTAAAACAATGATGCAATTCTTTGGCGATTCCATCATCCTCAGAAATATTTTTTCTGTATCAGCGCTCTGAGGATAATGGTTTCTTCATCGAAATGTACAAAATCTAGAATCAAAAATAATCAATAATTATTTATTGAACATTTTTGATCAGAATTTTTTTTTTCATTTGTATGATAAGTAAAAAAATCATTTGTGAAAATGAATTTAGCCGCAGTGCCAAGATTGTATTCTGGAGATACCTTTTATTCACTTCTATATATTTATAATTGATTACTATAAGTACATACTCGTATATTAGTGTTTTTCAAAATGTCTTCTGCGGAATTCTGGGCTTCAGCGAGTCAAAGTCAAAATTCGAATGAATTTTCGACGAAAAACCCGAACAGTTAAAAATTTAGAACAGTTAATTCATAATAATTTCTTTTTTTTCTATATATACCTATTATTACCTATTATCATGCAGTAAAACTGTACTTATATCTATTATGTAGTAAACAGTATTTATGAGCACACATTAGGGCCCTGCTCAATCAGTAAATAACAAAATTTGGTAATATAAGATGGCTGATTTTCAAAACTTGTGGTGTACGCATCTTTTTTTGTCTGGGGATGGTAGGGATTCCACAAAAAAATTATAATGTTAAGGGTACCGTGAGTCGACAAAGTTTAAAGACCACTATCATATATTAATAATAAAATATAATTATCTATGCCATATTTATTTATTAAGTTTGTCTAGTTTGTCTTTATTGGAAAATATGTTTCAGCTTTTTATTTATAAGTATAAGACATACTTAAGGCTTCATACAGATTAAAAAATACACTGTTTAGACTTTATGCATATTTGAATTTAAAAGCTTATCTCTTAACACTATAATGATAAAAGCATTATTATTGAAATGTGCATAAGAAGTAATAAAAAATTATCAATAACCATTTTTTGACGATTGTTGACCAAAATTTGTCGGGTGAGAGAACTAGAACTGCATTGTGACATTATATTTCTTTATTAGAAAATAATATATTAAAATCGCTTAATTTTATACATATCTTAATATTTATTATCTAAATTCCACTTTGATGAATCAGTGATTTAATGTGCACAAACATATTATTTGAGAAATGAATAAATTTACAATTAGTTAAAGCTGGCTGTGTCTGATGAATTATAATTGTCTATAGATGTCACTTGTGATATGTGAAATTAAAGTGTAAATTCGGCCATGAATAAACAGTTGTCATTTTGTGTTCGCACATTTAGTTTAAAATTAATCGTTATAAATTAAAGTGGACATGTTAGAATGAATCATAGTGAAGTTCGTTTAATTTTCTTATGAGTTTAAAAGTGGACAATGCCGTGAAGGTGAATTTGCATTATTAACCAGACGGGTGTTAACGCATCTGTATTTGTGTTGAAGTCATATCGCCATAGCGTCGCGCTTACTATGTTTTTCACATAAAGGTAATGTGATATTTTGTATTATAACCATACAGTTTTAGGCATTCTCTTTAATTTTAGAGTGGAAAACATTATATCATATAATTGAAAGGAATTTTGGATAATATTGATTATTTTGATAATTATTTATAATAATAAAAAAATGACTATTGCTGCGCAGTAGTTTCATATCGGTACTATCGCGCACCAATTTAGTTGTATGGCGTTGATGTCCATTCTCTGATATCAATGAGTTTGACCTCCTTGAGGTTTAATTTTTTAATAAATAAAATTGAAGACGAATATATAACATTAAATTAAATTAGTTCCTTCCGAGTACTATATGTTCACAATATGTATTTCAAAATCGGAATCTCTATAAACATACGAGAGGAATCACAGTAAACTGCATGTCAGTGTTGTCCTAACTAGACATTAAGGTAATTTTTGCATTTACATTACATTTATTATTTTTTATAATTTATAATTGGAAATTCGTGTACTTTCTTTTATGAATTTGATTTATTATTATTATGTAGTGTAAAAATCTACATATTATTGATTCTTATATTAAAACGTTTTTGTATATTTAAAATTAATTTATTTTTGTTACACTGGTCGAAGTTATCACATTGACTGCCATGGCTATTATTTATGATAGCCATTGATGTTTCTTTGGAGGCTATGGCTATCAAATATGATAGCCACGTATTTTCGCCCCTCAGGATATGGCAGTCAAAAATGATATCTGTTACATATATAGTTTTATGATGAAAAAAAAAACAAATTAAAAAAAATATGTTGGCCTCTTGGTGAACATTTGCAAAATTGGCTGGGCAGTTAGTGTGTTAAGATGTTGACAGTGTGTTGTGTTTTTACAGACTGAATAAAATTTTAGCCAATTTAGTTTTGACAGTAGCTAAATTGATATTCAAGGCTGAATTTTTTTTCATTCCATAGCCCACAAAAAATGTTTCTGTTCAAAAATATTCAACAAATCATTATTGACTAGCACCAATGTACAGAAAAATCTCTACTGTTTCTCTACATTGGCACTTTCTGGATGATAATATCGCCATCGAAATGCGCATAAGCAATAATTAAAAATGATCAATTATGATTTATTAAACATTTTACCAGAATATTTTTTTGTGGTTTATGATATGAAAAAATGGAATTTATTTCTGAACGTAAAATTTTAGTAAAATGTTCTATTTAATATAAAATATTATCTAATCATTTTGAAAGTATAAAATGAATTATGCCTCTTTGTCAAGTTCAGTAAAGAAGTTTCTCGGTTTATTGGTATTGGTGGGATAAACGAAAAAAGTCACATTGGAGAGATTACTGGTCAACTGATTCTTTGCTTGAAGCATCTATATTTCCTAAAACTATGACTAGAGTAAGGTTCGAGCAAATCCTTACATTTTTTCATCTTAGCGATAATTCACAAGCTACATCTAATCAAGACATACTTTACAAAGTTAGACCTCTTTTGGATTACATATTGAAAAATTTCAGTCTTTGTTTTTCATAAAATTGCCGCTCAACAATCTGTTAAAAAAGAAAAGATTTGACTTTTAGCAATAAATGGCATATATCCATTTCGCTCATCCGCACAAAATTTATTTTTCTTAAATACTATTGTACACTTAACTCTCTTATAACATGATACTCTGAAAACACGGTTCATAACATGATGCAAAGATTGTGACAGCTCTCCTATAATATGGTTTCCATATAGCGCGATTTAATGAACTTGGACAACCTTCACATAGTACGAATATTTCCATCACACTGGTTTGGTTGAC
Organism: Acanthacorydalis orientalis; assembly: GCA_034766995.1. Lineage (NCBI taxonomy): Eukaryota > Metazoa > Arthropoda > Insecta > Megaloptera > Corydalidae > Acanthacorydalis > Acanthacorydalis orientalis. Next base: position 8,829,078 of record CM068319.1, on the reverse strand, counting down.
ATAAGCAGGGAATTACCCTTGTATACATAATAATACGAAGTTTGTGCGTCGGCTGTTCTTACTGAAAGCTAATTCGGTAGACGCTTTCTTGTCCATAAATTCAGACACACTCCGAAAACACGGTTTAGATATAACACGGAACGCATTTCCCTGATTTGTGTTACTTCTAGGTTTCATTTAACACAGTTTCGAACAGCACAGAACGAATTTACCGTGGTATAGGAGAGTTGACTGTATTAAATAAAATTATTTTAATTTTCTTTATATTCCATTCGAAATTTTTAGAATGAAATTATCAATCGATATTTTTTTCTTTTATGGTTGCACGATAGATCCTATCTGATAGAAACTTTATTTGCAACATCAACGCCATTTTTGATTATGTTGTAAAATGCTATAATTTACGATTGTTTATTATTTCCAATATTTTCATCGATTACTCTGATGTGATATCGTGTCGACATCATCGAAAGAAATTCGAAAACACAACATTATTATCGTTTTTACACATATATGAATATTACAAAAAAAGTTGACATTTTTACTAGTTCATAAAATCACAAATATATACATGTTTTCGTTAAAGCAGGGTTTTAAAAATCCTCACAATTTATTGATTCGGCCTACCCTCGTTTATTATTATATGTTCAAATTATAGAGCTACCATTATGAAGTCGTGCAACGAGCTTATTATAAAAATGACTATTTGTATGAAGATAAGCGTAAACCAAAACCAAGTTAATATTTGCTCACTTCAGTCGAAAACTCATTACATTTACTACATGTGTTCACTAGAACTGATTTCATCTATATACATATATATATATATATATGTATGTATATATATATATATATATATGTATGTATATATATATATATATATGTATGTATATATATATATATATATATATGTATATATATACACATATATATAAATATATAAATATAACTATATAAATATATATATATATATATATATATATATATATATATATATATATATATATATGTACATGAAGTTTGGCAATTTAGTTCCCGGATTGACACAATGAAAAGAAACACAATTTAAGTAATATGAAAGATGATTGATATTTACACAAAGTAATCTCCATTGACTTTAATATACTTATTTCAACTTTCCAAAATTTTTTAAAACAATCGTCAAAGGCGTCCGAAGAAATTGCTTTCAATTCAGCGATTACATTTTTCTTAATATTTTCTACATTCTTAAATCGTTTCCCTTTGAGAATAGTTTTCATTTTAAGAAAAAGAAAATAATTTGCATTTGTTTAATCAGGTGAATAGAATGAATGATTGACCTCAGTAAAATGCCGTGTTTCATAACAAATAACTAAATCTACAGAATGGGCAGATGCATTGTCATGCAACAAGAACCAACAACCCTTTTTGTCCAATTTGTGGCCACACTCAAGAAATGCATTACTATAATCTGTTCGTCTCTTCAACGTAGAACGCACTATTAACTGTTTGTCCTTCAAGCTCAAATTCTTTATGGATCACACCCTGTTTATCGAAAAAAGTAATCAGCATGGTTTTGAATTTAGATTTTTGCAAATGAAATTTGTTGGGTTTTTATGATTTTCCAATCCACTACATGCTTTGTTGTTTCGTCTCAGGAACGTACAGGAACATTCATGACTCATCACCAGTGACAATGCATTTGAGAAAATTTGCATTGTCGCCACAAGTCTACACACGATGCAACTCTTCTCTGCTTTTGTTTATCCGTGAGACTGTGCGGGACAAACTTTGTACAGATCTTCCTCTTTCCCAAATATTTATGAAAAATTTGTCGAATGTCTCCGTATTGATGTTCAACTCATATGATGTTATTCGAAAGATCATTCGGCAATCTTTTTTTACAATTTCAGGATTTTTGCGATCGAATTTTAATTTAGAAAGATCGACAGACATCCGATTCTAGCATCATCTTGTATATCCTCGCGTCCATCCTTTCAACGTTTAAATCATTCAAACACACTAGTACGACTTAAGGCTTCATCACCGTACACAGTTTTCAACATTTCATACGTTTCTATTGTAGTTTCCCTAATGTACAGTTAAATTTAATATCTACTCGTCTCTACATGACGACTGACAAAAACACGATGCACGCACTGGCTTCTTGCGCAGAAATGAACAGCTGTTCGATCTTCGCTTGACCACTCTCTATTGAACTGTAAACTATTATATGCTGCTTTACTTTTGGTTTAATTTCAAGTGCCCTTAATGCTGCAGTGTCAATCCGGGAATTCAATTCCCAAGTCTCGTATATATAGTACATATATATATATATATATATATATATATATATATATATATATATGTGTATATATATATATATATATATATATGTATATATATATATATATGTGTATATATGTATATATATATATATATATCATTGTGTTTTTATATCTGCGATACTACTGATTTGTTCTCCGAGTGGTCTTCGACCTTTTGGATCGGATAAGTGTTTGTTCTCCGCTAGTATTTTCGACATACGTGTGTGCCATCCTGTTGAAGATGGTCGATTTTTCAACATCTACCTGCAGATGGTGCAAGTATGGAAACTGGTTGTAAAAAACAGTCATTTAGTTTATCCAAAATGACGAAGATCACAAATATAAAACACATACATACACACACACACACACACACACACACATATATATATATATATATATATATATATATATATATAGGCGCACTTAGGATTTAATCTTGGATAAAAAATGTTTAATGTGAATTCACTAAAATTCATTTGGTGATTATAACAGAATAAAACATAGTTTTCTTTTTACAAAGATCTTGAATTACTTCAGTCGTGGTTACATTAATCTCTCTGTGTATATAGGGGATAGTGATTTTTTCCTTTTCCTTTGGGGGTGCCAGGCCTAATTTCTCTCCTGGGTGCGCCACTGCATATATATATATATATATATAATGTATATTTATACATATACATATATATATATATATATATATATATTTACATACATACACACACACACACGCACATACATACATACATACATAAATTTACAGTTTCATGAACACAAAAGGTAAAAATATTGCTTTCAATATAGTACAATACAATAAAATGACAATAAAAAATATTAAAACCAGACAACTTTGGTTCATAATAAAATAAATAATAAATAAATTTCAGTATGTTGTGCTTTACTTGGGGTAAACCTGTATTATTGAACAACAGGTTGCAATTTATTATTTTTATATAAATATAAAAGTATATGTATTTTCTCTCTCTCTCTCTCTCGATATATATATATATATATATATATATATATATATATATATATTACTTTCAATCTTAACCAAATGTTCATCTTGAAGTGACGACCTTCATAATAATAGAAGTGATTATTATTTAACCGATCTTATAAGACGTTGGTAGCAATCTCTTATACAATGGACCGAGAACGATAGGGCGTAGCAATAACTAAGTAAAAAAAAGTCTTAAGTATGGTTTTCCACATAGAAACGTAGCAGATCGAGTTGTGTGCATCGTACATTATTCAAATGCTAGTCCGTGATCATTCGAGCCCGATAGATAATATCCCGGTACGTACATTGTAATTTCGAATTAAAGCCGGGGAGATTGCAGCACACGGACGGATGTAAATACGTTCACTACTACTACTACGAACAGATCAGTGTGTATAGCAGCCGGCATTGATACACAATACGCTCGTTTCGTATATAAAGTGAAAAGAGAGCCATATCCGTGGCTCTAACATTATAAGACATAATGTAGCGCGTGCGTCAGATAAGTGTATGTGGTGGCTATAGGCGCACACTGCATGCCTCGCATACCAACGCTGACCACATTGTCTGACTGGGTGTCAAGGCCTCGGGCGGCCCCGGGGCCTCGCGGGGCCCGGTACTAACTAACGTACACACAACAAACGACGTTTCGCATTCGTCAAATATTACCCGCTCAAATTGTATATACATATGCGTGTGTGTGTGTGTGTGCTGTCGCATTTCAACAAATCAAGTATAAACATAAATCTTTATTACGACATTGTATCTATTTTAAACGTCGCCGTCAAGTCATTGTGCATTTGTGTGCATTGCAAAACACTTAACAAAGTTTGTGACTAAAACAAATGGTTAAGTTTAAGCATTAATATACATGTATACATATCTATATATATATATATATATATATATATATATATATATATATATATATATATATATATATATATATATATATAATATGTTTGTATGTACGTGTGTATGTGTGTGTGCGTGTGCACATGAGAATAAAATCAAAAAAAAACTTCGCGTGTAGTAAAATTATGAAAAGAGAAACAGCAAGAAATGATGGCGTAATAACATAAATTTTCAAAGAAATCAGTAAAAAAAAATCAGAAAGTTTCTTGTCAGAATATTCACTTCTGATTTGAAAAAAGAATTGTACTAAATGAATGAAATCAAGATAGTGTGCTTATTTTGTACAAAAGAAGAGTTGAAAAATTGTCACCCTATTAGCTTATTCTAGGTACTTGTAAGATTTTAAAACAATTTTTAGTCAGTAGTAAGTAGATTTAATATAATTAAATCTACTTACTTATGGGTCAGATGTCGTCGTACAGGAACCAATAGTAACAGGTTTTCTAGTCATATCGCCATACAGGAACTATGTTGATCGAGTGTTCGCTAACACGAGATATCCTTTTTTAATTAATAAGGATTTTATTCTATGGATTTTTTGTACTATTTTCTGGTGTCTGGAAGCCAGCCATATGCGTACATTTTATATAAACTCTGCGAAGAAAGAAAAGGCAAAAAAAACAATGCTTCATTACATTTGAATTTTTGTCAAAATTGGTAAAACAAATTGTTGGTGTGTTTCACTCCCCTGCAACTGTTGGACGGTAACCTACAACTCTTAATTCTCAGTAACGATTGAAGAGATGTTCCTGGTGGAAGAAAACTAATTAGATTTTTTTGTCAAACTTGCGATGACCACCACATGTTCCATAATGTTTTTCACAATATCATACTTTATCTGATTATAAAAATAACGAAGCAAATATCCAATCAACAATACTTAAGTATTTATGTAAAAATGAGTTTTTTTGTATTGACATTTATAATAATATTAACACAAGTTAAAAAAACTCAGACCTAGCAGAAATTTTCTGTAAAAAGAAACCGACCGATAAGGGTTAAATAGGATTTATGATCAGATTTAAATTCATAAATGAATATTTTATTTATCTCATTAACCCCGAAAGAAGTATGGTCAAAAGAATTCACTAATTGATAATTGAAGACTTTTGATTGTTGCTTATGCGCATTTAAATGACGATGCCATCATCTTGAAAGCGATCATGTACAGAAAAATATGTTTTAAGAATCTGTCTTCAGGTTTGAACATGGAATCGCAATCGAAATGAGCATAAGCAACGAACAAAAATAGTCAATAATTAATTATTGAATAGTTTTTATCAGAAAAAGCATTATTGTTTATGGGACAAGTGAAAAATTCATTTGTGAGAGTTCATTTAGTCGGATTTAATATTATAGATGGTTTTTTAAATAGAGAGAGAAATAATAAACTGGTCTAAAAATACAAATATGTTTAGATTTGTGGATTATCTTTCTATTAATAAAAATCAAAACGCGATCGTCGTCGTCATGTGTAACCAATTATACATGTTCTGATTGGCTGATTGAGATCGTGTGCTCTGTTATGATTGGTTGACTCCAATCACATGTATATAGCTCTTCCACGGTTTATAACGATACGATTTCAATGTGAAACTCATTACATTTATTCAAAATATTATATTCGCTGAAGCTTTAGAGTAAAAAAAATATTACACATTTTAACATTGTATTTTTTATGTTAATTATTATAAACTTTTCCAATAAAAAGGAACGACTTACATATCACGTGAATTGTATTATTTGTTAATTTCGATTATTTATTGGAGGATGTGAGGGTGTTATTGTGAAGTGGAAAAGCGAGTAGTGGTGTCGTCACGTATTACAAAAAAAATCACAATTTCATCACTACGTTTTCTCTTATATTTTGCTTTTATTGGAAACGAATATATGTAATTTTCAAACATTGCGTATAAAAATTGAACGACTTTCGAGAAGAATATTAACATCTAAAACGAGCAGAAAAATCACTTATGAAAAATTTAAAATGTTCAGAAAAACTTGATAAAATAATGAAAATAATATAAAATTTAATATAAATATTGTTTCTATGTTATAAATATTGAAAATTTAATAAACGTTAAATACATAAAATTATTATACATTTTTGATACATTCAAAATTGACAATATTTATCTAGATTTGCCAGTGTTATAGAACAATATTTATATACAGCCTCAACTAAAAATATAGAAATATACAATTTTATTACATTGTTATGAAAATATTAACTGAGCTTTGCACCAAAGTCCAACAACAGATCAATTGATCACACATACCTAGATCTTATATATATATATATATATATACATATACATATATATATATATATATATATATATATATATATATATATATTAAATGTATATATAATTTAATTTTTGCAACCGTTTTGTTTTTCTGGCTGTTAGTAAATATTTATTATAATACTTGTAAAAAAGTAAAATCCGTTTTAAATACAGATGTCTACTAGCAGCTGGTTATAAATATTTTACAATGATCTATATTTGTGAGAGTATTTATAACGTAAAAAATGTTAAAAAAAACAATATGTTCTACTCGTTAACATGTGGGTAGCGTGGCCGAGCGGTCTAAGGCGCTGGTTTAAGGCACCAGTCTCTTCGGGGGCGTGGGTTCGAATCCCACCGCTGCCATAAATTTTGCAAATAATTGATCAGGATAAACTGAATGTATCTAAAACCTAAAATAATAGATTTGTATTCGAATAAAAAAACAGAATGTAATGTTTTTCAATGAAAAAAACAGCTGCATATTAACCAGCTGCACAATATACTAAAATGAAGTGTTTAAAATATTGGCATTTTCACAAATGAAAGAAGTTTTAAATAATAAAAATTGTATCACTTTAAAAATGATGCAACTTTTAGTATTTGGGTAGTTGATCCTATAGTATTCTTCCATCTTAATCGTTCTGAAAATATTAGTTAATTATTCTTTCATTAATAAATAAATAGTGTCTTGAGCTTATAATACTAAATTCTGAAAAGATTAAGTGAAAAATAATCCATTGTATAATTTAAATTAAATATTTACATGATTTGTTTAAATTAAACATTAAATTAGGTATTTACATGAAAAGAATGCTCTGTAGTGTATGCTAATTATGTGATATAAAATATGTTTCTTCATAAGAATTTCTACAAATTGCATAAATTAATTTTTCGGTTATAAATGAGTACATTAGAAAATAGAATTTCAATTGAACAAATTTTAACATTTAATAATTAATGTTTTCAAATCAATTAATTGTAAACAGTATTTGACTTTCAATTTTGACAAAAGTTATGGCAGCGGTGGGATTCGAACCCACGCCTCCGAAGAGACTGGTGCCTTAAACCAGCGCCTTAGACCGCTCGGCCACGCTACCTTGTGGTCCTGTCAATTATAAACAAATATATACAACTGAACTCTTCCTGTTATCTATTTTTATCTCAGTAGTATAAGATGTACGTTTAAAATTAAAGATAATAAGAAGTATTTGTCTTATTTATTTTCATATCATACTGTATGTATATATATATATATATATATATATATATATATATATGTATATATGTATATACATACGTGATCATACATATATTATCTGTGTTTGTGAATATATACCGACATGTTACGATTTAAACGAGTTTAAGTAATTCAAGAATTAAATCATGTTTTATTTAAATAGCTAAAAATGAAAATTGTTATATTTACAAAAAGTCAAATACAATGTTTTGTAGTTATTAGCAAAAATTATATACTACTTTCCCATTTCAGACTCATCATTTACAATTACTTTTTACTGTAAAATTTTCTTCGCTCTATGTATATCTTTAAGATATAAGATTCGATGTAAAAGCATATAATTCAGTTTTACATTCAGTACATATTCAATGACATAGGTTATATAATGTTACAACAAATGTGTTTGATTTGTATTTGTATAATTAATGATTATTGTTTATTATAAAATATCGCTTTATATTAGGGTTTGTAATGTCGAACTTTTCAATCAAAATATTAATCCAAGCGAGTCGTATCACCCATGATGACGTAGTACTGAAAATGATAAAATTTAATTCGCTTCTATGAAAAATTTCGAGCTATTTCGCTGTCAATTAAGACTTGTCAATCAAGACAAGTCTTAACTGTCAATCGGTGATCTAAACTCTTATATTAATCATGAGGCAATGAATAAACTTTTCTGTTGTGCAAAGTTATGAATCGATTATTTCTTGCATCAGTTTAGCGAAAATTTTTACTATCGATCCTTTATTTACTGCTTGTTTAAACTGAACTTTTTCAGTACACAATAAATAATACTTGGAATATAAATCCTACAAATAAATGAAAGGATTTAAAAAAATATATACCAATTATTGATGAAGTTTGTTGATATGATAAACAATGCTGTTTAATAAACAACGACTATACCTCTTATTTGTATAACGTGTAGTACGTGCTACAACCTGATAACATCACGAATTCAATTTTAATACAATAGTCTGAAACCCTTATAAAAAATTATAGTAACTTTTGAGTAGCTTTTACATACATATATTATATTTATGTATATACTATATATATATATATATATATATATATATATATATATATATATATATATAAAGGGTTTTCCAACAGGGGACGTGGAATTTTTAAGATGTTATATTTCACATGTCAAATTGACAACTGTATTTGTTTTGACATTTGTTAAGTTTTGACATTGACATTTTTAGTTATGACTTTGTATATAACAAAACAATCCATTGAAATAATTCAATTGCATTATAAAAATGGCCGTTCGTTAAAAAATACATTTCGTAAATTACACGATATTTATTCTCGACATACTCGTCCATCTGAAGTAACAATTCTTCTATTAGTGAGTAAATTTGAAGACACTGTACCGATTAACTCTTTCGCAGCGGTGAAATCTAATCCAGAACGCGCGTAGACGGTAGACGGTGGTCATTCGCTCAAAGAGAGAACTGGAAATGTAATAAAGCTGGTAGCCTTTGATTTATATTCAATCAACATGCTAGATAATAAATATACACCTTTAGGTGCCAACAGCCCCATCCCGACAATGTCAATTGAGCGCCCAAAGGCGCCTATACCAGTGAAAAGGTTAAAAATAAAAAACACCTAACGTGTTCGTAGTACTCGTTCTAAGGAAAACATTAACTTGGTTCATGAAAGTGCATCGGAAGAGCTAGAAATGTCAATTTCACGACGTTCACAGTAATTGGGCTTTTCACAGATCACACATGGTGTATTTTGTATAAGGATTTATTGCTGAAGGTTTATAAAGTTCAATTAATACAAGAGTTGAAGTCAATAGACCATTCACTGCGTCGGAGGTTTGTTAATTGGAATAACAACACGGTTTTTCTGAAAAAAGTCATCTTTAGTGATGACGCTCATTTCGAACTCTTTGGCTAGGTTAACAAGTAGAACTGCCGAATCTGGAGTGAAAAAAAGTCCGAGGGTGATTGTTGCGTGTGGGAGTAACACTACTAACTAAGTGAGGCACCAAGGATTGAAAACTCGACTCCTTTTTAAATTAATGAAAATGAATCCGTTTTTTTTTGTGATTTTACGTTTTATTTTCGACACTGAATACAAGGTTTATAACTTAAAAACTATTGTGCTCTGGATACTGACTTGCTGACTAACTTGTGACTTAACGACTTGCTTATGTCTTCATCACTTCATGATTTCTGACTTTTGACTTCTGACTTCATGACTTAATCTTTTGCAAAAACATCAGATCAAATAATGATTTTATTGGTAATGAGATTGTATACATATTTTTACAATTTGTGGATATGGATTGTTGCGTGCGTGCTTGCGTTCAATCCCTTTCCTGAGAGTTGAATCGATTTTGTCAATAGTGTTTGTTTTTTGTGTCGTGTTTGTTGTTTTTGTATGTCGGATGTATGCTCATAAAATTTCAAAACCGAGCCAAAGACCGTTTATATTAATCTTTCGCATAGCATGGCCGGTTTATATACGATTTCGGGAGGTATTCCAGGTATACAGTTTAATTTTCCTTGTCATACTAATATAAATATGTACTAATGGTTCATGCTATTAGTTTGCAATACAATAAATACAGAATAATGTATGTAACTAAATGGCTTGACCTTTTGAATACAGGAAGAGTTTTTCCATACCTTTGGAAAAATTAATTTTGAAAACTGGAATTACCCTATCAGTAATGTGATTTTAATAGATAAACAAACAGACGAATAAATAAAATTATCAGTCTTCAACAGTGATCATTGACAAGCTACTGCGTCCAGAAAGAGTGATTTTTTGGTACGAACTTTGGTCCAGTGGAGTCATTGGTCCTTACTTTTTTGAGAATCACGATGGTTAAGCGACTACTGTGAATTGAGAAAGATATCGCAACATGATAACCATTTTTTTGTGGGCAAAATTGAATGATATTGATCTGGAGGACATTTGATACTAATAGGACGTTGCAACAATCCATACAGCTGGCGAAGATATTGATTCATTGAGGACGAAATTGCCTGGTCTCATTACTTATCGAAATAGAGACATCAATTGGCCACCAAGATCCTGCTTTAACACCTTTCGACTACTTTTTTTGTGATCATGTTGAAAGACAGGTGTGCACCAATAATCCAGGAACAATTTTCGACCTAAAAGATGAAATCCGAAGAGTAATTGCTGAGATAGAGCATGAATTCTGTAGGAATGTTATTGAAAATTTCAACAAAAGAATGATCACTTGTAAGAAAGCACGCGGTGGTCATTAACAAGACATTATTTTTCATTTATAAATGACACATTCCCAACTATTATTTACAATAAAGAAATTTGAAATATCAGTGCAAATTCTGCGTTTTATTTCAAATTTAAAAAACTGTGTCCTTATTGAAAAACCCTGTATTAATATATATATATATATATATATATATATATATATATATATATATGCAAATATAATCGTAACAAATGAATAAATATAGCATAATTATTAATTAAATATTATAATTTTGTTATTAATATTAATAAAGTACATGATTTAAAAAGAGACATGCTCGTTAATAAATTAAATTTTATATTTGATAGATTAAAAAGTTCACTGTTTATAAAAAATGTATCTTCATTAATAATAAAAAAAAAGTAAATAATATACCTGAAGGCATTCAGTATTCGGAAAGATGTAAACACATCGAGTATAAGAAGTAATGAAAGATGTATCCGCGTCGTACTGTAACTAATTCAAACGAAACGAGATAAAATAAATAATTTATTATGAAGATAGAACACAGATCGTGTATAATTTTCAAATAAGAATTACAACATTGTACAAATATTCATTTCAGTGTACGGGCCATGCCAGAGACTCATCGTGTCGTTAAATGAATTTTTGTGCATTCGCATAACATTAGCAGCCATCCTTCAATATACGTATATAAATATTTAAATATTAAATATATTTACATTTTACTGTTATACACAAATTGATTATTGTGTCGGAATCATTTCGTTCATAAATACTATTTGCATTTTCAATATTGTATTTTACTGTTAAAAGCAATTTATTTATACTTCGTGTAAAGTTACTTTATATGGAATTAACGGTACTGTTTTAATATTTTGCGTGTTCGTTGCCGAAATCAAGTTATTTTACGTTTCTTTTTAGTATTTTTTCACCATTTCATTTTCTGAATGTACACCATGTTGATTATTATTTCTGTGCTACTTGAAATATTGTGTGTTGAATGTTGAAAATCAAACAGCCATTTCTGAAGTCTTAATTCAAACGATTGTCATTCAGTCAAAATTAATATTTTTGTAATTTCAGCAAAGTTTTTGTTTTTTTTTATGAATTACAAGGTGTGTTTCTACAGTAAGGTCCATTTACCAATTAGACCACTAAAAGACCACCAATGGCAAAAATAATTTATGACAGGCAAAAGACATCAACATATATATTAGGTTGGTAGAAAAATAATCGTGGGTTATGACCTCTAGATTCATATAAAAAACCGCAATTATTTCCCGACCGACCTAATACATTATTTTTCCATATAGTTACCATTAAATTTCACGCCTTTTTTGGTGTAGTGGCACTAGTTTTCTTATTTCCGTGTCGAAGAAATTCGCCGCCTGTGACTTAAACCAATTAGAGTCATCCGTCTTCAGTTCTTCGTCATTTTCAAACCGTTGAAATGCAAGCCATTTCTTTAGATGCAAGAACAGATGGTAATCGCATGAGATTAGGACTGGTGGGTGGTCAAAAAATTTCCCATTCAATTCTTACAACATTTGAACAGTTCAAGCTATGGTATCGTGGAAAAGCACACTCCCATTGGACAACAACCTACGTTTTTTATTTTGAGTAGCTCGACTAAGTTTCCTCATCGTTTCATAATATTTTTTGGCATTAATCGTCATTCCACGTTCAAAAAAATCAACAAATAAGACCTCTTATTTATTCTAGAAAACGCTAGCTATGATTTCCCTGATCGAATGTGTTTGCTTAACCTTCTTTGCGTTCAGAAACGAGGAAGGCTGTTGTTTGATTAAAATATGATATGAAACAATGAATTAATCGCTTTATATTTTATTGTAATAATATATAAATAGGAAAAGTGGAACTGAAATGTACAACTTAAACGCAAGTAAATGCAATCATGATCCCAATAAAACATATTTTATTCAATGTCTACATTCTGTTTTCTTCTATATCTGACTACTTTCTCTATGAAAAAGAAGAAAGAAAAAATCATATGCAAGCATATTTTACAATACTTCAAAGAAAATAGATTAGGAAATTTAGGTCTCATCTCCAGTCACAATATGGCTAGTGCTACAGCAACCCACATCTTCTGTTTTTAATCGTCTTTCCACGTTCAAAAAAATCAACTAACAAAATCTCTTTTTATCCCAGAAAACGGTGGGCATGCTTTTCCTAACGGAAGGTGCTTGCTTGAACTTGTTCACCTTCGGGGACGACGAATGGCGCCATTGCATTGACTGTTACTTTGATTCAACGTTTGTACAGGAAATCCAGGTTTCATCTCCACTCAAAATGTGACTAATAAAGTTTTCTTCTTCATTTTTTTGACGTTGGATTTTTTTTTTAGATAAATTCATTAACTTGTATGCATCAGTTAACATTTTTGGTAGCCATCTGATACACATTTTTTGTTAGCCTAGCGTTTCTGTCATAATGTCATTAATCACTGACCCTAAAACTTCTGGAAATTCAGTAGACAATTGTGAAATGAGGGATATCTCGAATTTTTGTGTTCACTTTTTCCACAAAATCTTTTGTCATCGCACTAGACTGACTTCTACGCTCTTCGTCATTGATATTCGTTCGCCTCTCTTCAAATAAACGACACAATTGCCTAACTTTGTGTATGTCATTCATAACACTTACCCCATACGCTTCACAGATTGCCTGTGAACTTACCAGTACTATTGCTAAGGAATCAAACAAGAATCCGAGAGCTGAAAAATGGCTGTAGTTATCCCATGAACCACATTAATCTATTGCGCATGCGCAGTCTCATCGTTCTGTTAAGTAGGCGGTAAAGACAAAACGGACCTTATTTAAAACACGCCTTGTATGTCATTCATAGAGATTTAACAATTAAGTACAACAGTACTTAATTGTTAAATCTTTATGAACGACTAGAAAATAGTAATCTAGTCCATTGTTATGAGAGATTAAACTGTATTTCTTTTACAATGGTCCGCTTTGTAACTCTTTTAAGTTTGGTGGTATATACGTATGTAACACAATTTTTTTTTTGTCAGTTACTTGGTGGTATGTTTTTTGTACCACTATTTTAAAAGTATGGGACAATGCAGTCCGGTAGTATAATTTGTGAACCACTTAAATAGGTGGCTTCTGGTAGTGCTGTAATCTATCTA
>CM068319.1:8794924-8809924 GCA_034766995.1 Acanthacorydalis orientalis | reverse complement strand
TAATGTTAGAGGTCTCATATTCAATTCCATTTGTCGGACTTCCTTTGATTAAAGTTCTGATTTCCTTAAAGTACTTAAATCATTCAAAAGACATGTCTCGATTCAGAAAATCATCTTTAAAGGCCGTTTTTAAAGTTTAGAGTGTTTCTTTTGGTGCGTTTCCACGTTTCAAATAAACTTTTACAAAGATGCGCTGCTCTTCAATCAGTTTTATCTTGAAAATTCCTGGAGTAATGAAAATCTAATTACGAAAACAACTATAACTTTCGAAATAAATGATTTTTCGATACAAACTCGACAATTGTCAACTCCCAACTGATGGCCATATCGTATCACGTCACTAGTTTCTCTCTCCATTTATTAAATATCGAGGTATTCAGGCAATTTGATTATTTTTTGATTAAACCTCGTATTTTTTTAATCTGTACCAAGTATTGAGTATATCTGAAACTCTTCATTAAAAAAATAAAATAGTTTAAATAAATGCAATTCAGAAAAATTAAAAAAAATGTTCATTCTTAAATCATTCTCATAGCAGTAAAATGCAGAAAAATCTGATATCTTCTTAACACATAAAATATTTTTCTGTACATTGACACTTTGAGGATGTTGATGTTAATTTAAATGCGCATAAGCAACAATCAATAATTTCATTTTTAATTAAAACTTCTTATGGTTGGTTGACTGAAGAAAAAAATAATTTGTGATAAAGAAAACTATTTTTAACCAATATATCAGAATGCATTGAATTAAAACAAAGTAATCAATCAAATATCTTGTCGGTACAAGCTTCACACTTCAATTTTTTACCTTTCTTATTTTAATGATACACTTTCAGTTTGTATAGCATTGTTACAAATATATCTTGCTTTCATTTCGACCCTTCTTGAGATCACCATCTGTCACAGAATACGATATAGATTTTCAAACACTTGTATTTTAAATGGACTACTAAAAATATTACGAAAAAATTTAATTTTTGCTTTACTGTATATAAGGCTTAACAAATAACGAACAGTGAACACATTGCTTTTATTTATTTTACTGTTTGCACATTTAAAACTACATTCAGAACCGAAAATGTAAACAAATAGACTAGTATAAATGTACTGTTATTTGGTTTGTTGTGATGCACTAATAATATATACTTCTCAAGTAAATAAACACATGTTATGTTGTTTTTCTTGTCATTATATATCAGGTGACCAAGAAAGTTCTGTTGTTTTTGAATTGAGAAAAAAACACTTGTGTATTTTTATACGAAATAACTATTAATCAAAATATCCACCTTCGCATTGAACAACCCTCTTCCAGCGAAAAGATAGTTTATAAATTCGATTTTTATAAAACTGATTATTTTTATTTTCAAAAAATGTAGACACGTCCATTTTTAACTCTTCTTCATTATTAAACTGTTTACCACGCATAAGATTGTCCAAAAATAAAATTAGGTGATAATCTGATGAAGAATTGTCTGGGGAATACGGGAGATGGGGGAGGATCTCCCACCCTAAATTCATAATTTTTGTTCTGGTCTCTACTGCAACGTGTGGTCGTGCGTTATCTTGCAAAAATAACACTTTTTTATGATTTACAAGTGCGGGCTGTTTTTGTTTTAATGCATTGTGTACTCTTTGGAGTGGTTCACTATAAATGTTTTCCGTGAGGGTTTGACCCACTCGTAGATAGATATTCATGGTAAATAATTCCTTTTGAAATCCACCAAACATTGAGAAGAAGTTTTCGTGGTGTTAACTTTCATTTAGGACTTTGTGAGACAGGATCACCTAATGAAAGAAAGTGGTGAGTACGTTTGTAGTTGGAATAAACAATCCATTTTTCAACAGTAGTCAAAATTTGATCCAAAAAGTTCTCTGATTTTAGTCGTGAAATAAGTAATGTATAGATTGTAAGACGCTCTAATTTGTTATTTGGAGTTAATTCGTGTGGTACCCATTTACTTAATTTCCACCTGTTTCCTATTTTTTGTGCAAATGCTTCCCTATTGTTTCATCACTTACTTTGGACTGTTCTGCAAGCTGTTGACACGTTAAACTGGATTTTGTTTCAATCATTGTCCGATTCGTCGATATTTAAATTTAATAATCTACCTGATCTAGTCTCGTCTTTAATGGGTTCATCCCCTGCAGAAAATTTTTTAAAATATCTCTGGGCCGTCTTGATGTCACTGTCTTTTCTCCAAACGCAGTACACATTTTTTTGCAGTTTCTGTAGCATTAGTCCCAAGTTTATAATTCATAAAGAAAACACGCACGTATTACATTATTTTTCACATACATTTTTAAGGGTTAGAATTATTTTTTAAATTAAAGTGAACGATTCGAGTTTCATTTAAAACACATGCTAATATCACGGATAAACAATTCTTGGAATTTTATCTGATAACAAGTGTAAACAATTCTTGGAATTATTGTGCGTTATAACGACAGAACCTTTTTGATTATATAAATATATATATATATATATATATATATATATATATATATATATATATATATATATATATATGTATATATATTAGTTAATGTAAATTAAAATTAAACAAATATTATTCCTAGAAAATTTCAAAACTAAATTAACAAAATTATTGCCTCAATTTTAAGAAAAGCAAAGAACACTTTAAAGATAAAATCATAGAACGGAAAATATTTTTATAGTAGAAAAAATATATTAGCAGCTTGTAATAAAAAGCACACACGATAATAAATTCAAAGTTAATACATACGCGACACGAGTCATTTGATACGCGCAACACGGATTTATTTGTGCACTGAGAAATTTTATAGCAATATATAATCTTTGCCAAGGTCAACCGTTTCAAGGTCTTCCTATATATATATATATATATATATATATATATATATATATATATATATATATATATATATTTATTGGGTCATCCCATCATCCCAAAAAATAATTAATTTTTTATCATTAGCTTTGTATTCTTTTCCGAAATCAGTGAGGTGCAGAGATATCGTAATGGAAATATGGGTATTGAGTTAGAATAAAAGTTCGTAGCGTTTTTGAGGTGGAATTCAAAGGCAGTGTTTACATATTTGTACATATATTTATTCTGTTACATGTGTGCCATTTTAATTCACCACCTTTCGCTATCTTTCACATGGTTTCATAATTCCGTCCTCCCAGAACTCGACGTCTTTCTGGACGATAAATTGATCTAGGTAGTTTCTGCATACTTCCAGGAAAGTGAAGTTTTTTCCATTAAGAGAATTCTGTAGGGACCGGAACAAATGGTAATCTGAAAGTACAAGATCAGTTGAATATGGTGGGTGAGGTAGGACGTCTTAGCTAAACTGCATCGACTTCTGTCCGGTCTACAAAGAAACACGAGGTCTAGCGTTGTTTTGGTGGAAAACGATACTCTTCTGATTAAGCACCATTTAATACAATTTCATTTATATGATAATTTGATAATACGTTCATTTTATTTCCTCTGAACAATTACCACACTATATAAATTAAAATAAAATTTATAATACAAATGCTTTTCAATAGAACAGATAGTGATATAAAGTAAATAATGGACGTGTATTGATATAATTGTTGCATACTGTAAGAAATAAAGTACCAGAATCTATCATTTTCAATCAAGACGTGAGATTAAATCAACCGCAACTGAATTTAAGAAGAGGTTCGTGGAAACTAATTGTTAAAATTATTCAAAAAATCATGGCATTGGTGTTTAAGTAATTATTTCAAAGGCGATAACATTGTAGTTTAATAATAACTTAAGTAAATATTTATCTTGAATTAGTCTCGCTAATTAATTAATAGATTTCATATTATATATATATATATATATATATATATATATACACGTATGTATGTATATATATAGATAAATTTCTGTGTGAATTTAGCTGTATATGTGTATGTTAAATAGTTTTAATTCATTAAGCACGCATAGCATCACGGCTGTGTTGTTTTTAGAAACAGGGGGCAACCGTGCATAAAATAGTATAGACATTTTTATGATTGCCGGCCGAATTCGTCGTCGGAATTGACACGTTTCAATACACGTTACGTTTCACTAAATGCAGCATGTTTTTTTTTTCACCAACAGCGGTTATAATTAAGAGGACGCTCTGTTACGTTACGATGTTACACGTCCACCGTATCATATATACGTTTTTCCAATATACGATTTTTTTAATTCCGATCACAATGCGAAAATAATGCGGTTGCAGGAACATCTGGCCGATGTAAAAACGTTACCACTTTTCTCTACATTTTCTTCGCACAATTCGGTTAAAAGTATAACATAGTATATTGTCTTTACATTCCGTACAGTTCAAATACGCGCTCTCGTTTATTTTTCTATGTTTTTTTTCTTATCTTTGTTGAGATTTCAAGCCTGACAGAGTTCTTGAAATGTTTGAAAATTTCCTTTAGAGATACGTAAAAGTAAATTAATTTCTTTTTGGTTTTGTATCAAAGGATATTGAACAGTTTTTATTAACATTTTTTTTTATTTCTTTCTGAAAAATGTGTATTTTTCAAAAATATGAATTTACGTTCTAAAAAAATGGTAAAATAGAATAATTAGAAATTCTTACAAGAAATGATATTTCTATTCTGATGTTTCAACGATCTTAATTTTTGTGTCATGCTGTTTTATATATATATATATATATATATATATATATGTATATATATATATATATATATATATATATATATATATAAAAATATAAATATTTACTCGAATTAATATATGAAATATATTCTTCAGTTTTATTTAAAATAAATAATATTGTTTCATTGCAGATTTGTAAAACTTATCGCTTGTTTTTAATATGAAATATGGACTAAAATTGCACGATTTCGATTTACACGGTACTTTTGGGGAATCAATCTACCGTGTACATTGAGGGTTAGGTGTACATAAATCCTTTGAATTAGTTTATGATTAATATCGACTGAAATTCACTTCGAATGAATGAATAGAAAGTTGAGATTTTAGGACGCGCCAATATACATATATATATATATATATATATATATATATATATATATATATACATATATATATATATATATATTTGTGTGTGTGTATTGCTTTAACTAAAAATATTGAGCACCCCACAACTATGCACTTATCTTCAAATATGGTTGTCTTGACTAAAAATAAAATTACATATGTTTAAAAGTAATCAAATTTATGTATTTCTTTCAATATTTTGTTGGCCCTCCCTTAGGTTTTATTTCGGCACCGATTCTGGTATTGTTGAGACTATTCTGCGACACTCGTCACTAGTAATATTCTTCCCCAATAACAATTTTCAATGAGTTTTTTGATGTTATTTTTAGTGTGATGTTGGTGTTCTCATATCCTTCGTTTTAGTTTTTCCCATAAGTGCTTTATCGGGTTCAAATGTGGAGACTATGCCGGTTAATCGAACAGTTCAACGCCATTTTCTTGAATCCTCTTAACTGTGGCCGCCAATTTATGACAAGGTGTATTATCAAGTTGAAAATTTACATTTTCTAGATTTGTACTGCCAGAAATTTTACTAAACGATGAGTCCAGTACCGTTTAAAGAACATAAATATGTTTTAGGCTATCCGTGCGACTCTCGATAACGAATATTTCGTCTACGTTGCTGGTAGCCATGCAGCCCCAGAACATAATGCTGCCTCCACCATGCTTCTGTGTAGATACCACGCACTTCAGGATATATTCCTCACTCATTTGTCTCGTCACATTATGTTCTTGATCAATTATAATTAGAAAATTGATCACAATTTTCTCTCACTGTTTTAATATCGTTTGTTATATTAGTAGCGGCGTGTTCTACGTCTAATTGTTTTATACATTTTATTGGTTAAGCTTTTTTTTTCTTAAAATATGGATAAACATTATCTTGATGAAAAAAGTAATTTGGAACTTCTCGAGTGTAACGATGAAGAAATCTTCGCTTAGCAGTAGCAGTTCGAAAGGAAAAACGGTGGTGACTTTGATACGAATGGGCCAGATAATGTGGAATCAGAAGTTCTTGAAATGTCTGATATCACCGAAACTGTTATTAAGTGGGCTTCAGGTGAATAGAGATGTCAGGGAAAAGCACGATCATCCTTTCCATTTGCACGTATGGTATTGAAAAGAAAAAAACTCTATTGTGAAACGAAGTATTTTTACACCGACAAAAATTAATTCCCCTGGTAAGAGATTAACTAAAAAAAGAAGCGCCGTGCTTAAAATCTTTCACTAGATACTGAATTAGGTCATTATTTATTAATAATGATTTATGAGTATAGGCTGAAAAGTTTACGGATTAGGAAGGAAAACAACAAAATTTTGGGTGAAAAATGATTTTACTTTTCAACATAGTATCCTTTTGACTCAATACACTTAGTCCAGTGATATGCAAGAGCCTTAATGCCATCATTATTAGTGTTTAAGATTTCTTAATAGTTTTCATTTCTCGAGAAAAGAAAAATGTATCTCTTATTTCTCTAGAATTCTTATATAATACATAAATAACATTTTCAGGCTTAAATTCACTTTAAAAGGTAAATAACAATGAAATGTCACTCTTTAATATTGAATTCATATATTTTATTTATTATTGTAACATAAAATGCAATATATAGATAAAAAATGATTGCAAAACAATTTTTAATGCATTTATTGTTCAACTGAAATAATTTTTCAAAAAATATAGTGCATCCAAAGTAGTATTTGACAGTCGATTTCTCTTCTTCATAACAAAAATTGTTACTGATAGAAAAATTACATTAATTTTGTGTAAATGTAGACTTTATTGTGGACAAAGTATCTCTAAGTAGTTCCAAATTTGTTGTTCTTATACCCGTTATTTGAAATATATGAAATTCTTGTTTTATAGTCTGACATCTGTCAGTAATACCAAGTTTCACTTCTCTCACACTTTCTGTTATAGATAAATTTAATTGTTCTTGAAGAGACAGTTTTTCATTTCCATTGATTGGAACTTCATTAACATCTTCTTCGTCAGTATCAAATTATTGACAACTAGCAAATAATCTATTTAACATTTCTTAACTAATTTTGTAAATTTCATCTTTCGAGACTAGTCTAAAAATGTATTTTTTTCTTCACAAATAAGATTTTGTAAAAATTTATAGAGATATGATGTTATTGTTTCTTATTTTACTTATTTCCTCTTTAATTGAAATAAGAAGCTCCTTACTTTAGTTCATTGTTAGTCTTCTCTAATTTCGAAAACAAAACTTTTAAGGCTTCTTCTGCAGTTAATAATGTAGAATCTTTTTGGCTCAGACACTTAACAGTTATTTAAACGGGCTCTAATATAGTTAATAATGTTTCAGTGATGTTCACTTAATCTTCCTTCCACATAGTATCTATATTCAGTTCAATTAGTGCCATTTTCATAGGCTTTTAAAATTTCCAGGTATTGCAATAAAAACAGTAAACATGGACTGTTACAAATTGTTGATAAAAAGAAGAATAATTTCGATATCGAATCCTAAGAAATAAATTTCCGAGAAAAACAAATTTTAGTTCTTTTTCAAGAAGAAACACTGATCCTTACAAACTAATTCGCCCATCTCTTCAAAATAAGCGTTTGTAGTGGTAATCACCTCCTAATTCGACGCATACTTTTTACCAGCTTGAAACAAACTAAAGTCCGACAGAGCCAAGTCTGGTAAGTAGATTGCTTGAGGCAGCAATTTAAAGACCAATTGATGTTATTTAGCCATCGCAATGGCATGCTTGTGACAAGACACTTTAACCTGATGATACAGAATCTTTTCTTCGCTAATCCAGGCCATTTCTCGCGAACTTTCTGGTGCAACTAGTCAAGTTAATTGGTGTACTCACACTCCATTCATTGTTTTATGTTTTTCAAGATAATCTACCAAAAGAATCACTTTCTCATCCCCAAATACTGACACCATAACCTTTCCGACCGATGAAACTACTTTCGCCTTTACGGAGATAGTTCACCTCACGTTGTCTACTATTTTAATTGTTTCTTGGTCTTCAGAGTATAATGACAAATTCAGATCTAGTCCATGATAACGAATCGACACAAAAGTCTGCTGAATTGTACTTGCACATCTATAAACACTGCTCGTAGATGGTTATATGATTGAATTTTTGCTTTGAAGTGAGCAATCACGACATCCATAGCGCGGATAGCTTTCTCGTGCCCTAAACTTCTTATAATGTGTGATATGCTCTCTCTTTCGATATGCCTACAGCCTTAGCAATATCGACCAAAGCTAATCGACTGTAGTTCGATACAATTTTGTGAATTTTTGGAACCATTACCACAAAAATAGCTAAGTTTGGTCTGCCCGAACGTCATGCATTCTCAATACTCGTACTGTCATGTTCTAAGTATGCGACCCATTTTTTAATATTTGAAAACGATTGAGCAGACTCACCTAAAGTAGAATTCAGCTCTGCTTTTATTCCTGTTGTGGATAAATCTTTAATATTGAAATATTTTATCACTGCGTGTACTTTTGTTTTCTCCACTGCTTACAAAACACAAAACTTCTTCACTTTGACAGACTCGCAAATGCAAGCTACTCGACATAAGTTTACAAAACTTCAATGGTGAACTAATGAAGAATGACACTGCACAAAACCATAAACAATTCATGACAATTTTCGACATCTATCGACTAGACCGGAAGGTTTTCATTCCATCCTCGTGTGTGTTTATATATATATATATATATATATATATATATATATATATATATATATATATATAATCGATTTTATTAATAAATTATTAAAATTTAGTTTTGAAACAAAAACTGTTTATTATGAATATTTCATATAATTTTTTACTGAGTGACTGAAAACGTAAGCATCAAAACAAATATAGTCATTCGATTTTAACAGAAAATTACACTTCTATAAAGGCAAAGCAATAAAAATATACTTTTACTTCGACAACAAGTAGAAAAAGTCAAAGTTATCAACGAAAAAAAACATACACACACACCATTTGACCTACCACAACTCAAAACCTGATTTAATGGAATGTTGAAAAAATTTAACAACTTTGCTAAAACTTAGTAGGCCATCATACACCTTCATTACCAATAAAATGAAGAGAGAGGACGGGAAAGACAGAGACGACACGCGTTTGAGACAGTGAATGTGATAGACTGACATTGATGAAAAAATATATATTTAAGAATTATAATAACTTGCGAAGATTAATTGGACAGTAATAATAATGTTGGTTCTTGATGAATATATATATATATATATATATATGTATATAATTTACTATTCCAAAGAAGATTTTATTGTGTGGGTTGTGTTTTACGCATTCAAAATGTACTGAAATGCATTTTATGGCAATAACAGATTTCTATAATAATTAGAGAAAGTGTGGTTTTTCGCTAGAAAAATTCAATGTTCAGTTTGTGGTTAATTAAAGTGAATATATTTTCTAAATATTAAAAGAATTTAACTTGTATGCAGTGCATAGAACTAATATACCAATAGATTAAATATCTATTTCTAATACAAAAACAATAGCAGTTTGTAATTTAATTTATATTTTTACTATTCATTTATCAAATATACGGAGTATCTATAATTTATAGGTCATATTACAAATTACTATTTAACAAAAAACATTAGAAATATCAGTACATTTCTCAATGAAAAAGACAATTCAAAAAGCTAATAAATTTTTACATAATGACCGTTTATTAAAGCTTCAAAACTTTTCATTTTGTTGCTTTTACACAGATTTGTTTGGCCATCCGATAAAGAAGCTTTTTGTTTAAAACTCTTATCAATCTTGAGATAACGAATTTTATGGTGAAATTTTCCTGAAAAATTTTTGCGTTGCATATGAATTTTAATATACTTATCTATTAATAATAAATAGGTTTCATTATAATATTTATATAAAAAATGAAACTACAAAGAAAACGAAAATTATACTAGAAAAATGATAAATTATTAGGTTGGTACAAGTATAATTGCGGTTTTTACGTATTGAATATAAACACGCATATATTAGTTAAAAATTGTATTTATTAATCAAAATAAAGACCATTGGCCTGCACACATTTCTCCCAACGAGAAACAAATTTGTTTATTCCTACAAGATAGAATTTTGGAGTTCTGGTATTAATGAATTAATCGAAAGCGCTTTGAGCTGAAGCTTGATCTTCAAAAACCTTCTCTCTTTGGAAAATTATTCAAATGTTTAAAAAAAATGATAATTTGTCGGAGACAGATCCGGAGAATAAGGTGCACGAGGTAAGGTTTCATAACCCAGTTCATTTAATTTTTTTTCATATAAGTATAATTTTATATATCATTTTTTTTCGAGTCATTTATGAAACGTGTGGACGAGTGTTGTTATGAAGAAGAATTGGTCCTCTTCGATTGACTAATGTTGGTCGTAAACGATGCAACTTCTCGTTCATTTTTTCAATTTCCTGACAATATTGTTCTACTGTTATTTTTTCATCGGGATTTAAGAAGTTGTAGTAAATCATGCCACTTGCCGAGCACTAAACAGCGACCATAATCTTTTTTTCATGAAGCTTCGATTTAGGAAACTGTTTTGCTGCTTCTCCTTGGTCTAGTCACTGTGATGAATGTTTCCGATGATTGTAGATAATCCACTCTTCATCCATGTGATAATGTGATTAAGAAAGGGATCATTTTTGTCAAGCAAAAGAAACCCAGAAAATACTTCTATAGGCGAATTACTTGATGTTCGTTTAGTTCGTACTGCACCTATTTATCCAACTTTTTTGTTTTTTCAATTAGGCTTAAATGTCGTACAACTGTTGAATGATCAACATTGAGTTCTTCTCCCACCTCTAGAGTTGTTTTACATGGGTCCGCTTCAATAATGGTTCTTAAATCATTATTATCTAGCTGAAGGACATCCACGACCCTCATCATCAAGACTTTCGTTTCCATTACGAAATTTTTAGAATCAGTGTTGAGCTATACGTTCACTAATTGGCTCTTCGCAAAAAACCAATGTGATATTTCGAGTAGTTTCTGTTGCTTTACGTCCTAATTTAAACTCATACAATAAAATCGCACGATTTTGCTTTTTTCCCATTACTAATTTAAGAGGTTGTATCAAATAATACTAAAGAATGAAATAATAGACGTAAGCTAAAATCATTAGTGCTAATTTCATTGTTACAATGACGTTTCACATGACTATAACAAAAGATAACAGTAACTAGAAAAATCGGCGCCAAATATAAAATGATAAAAACCGTAATAATTTTTGCACCAAACTAATATAATAAACACATACTTATATTTTACTATCAAGTTCATTCATTTGTGCGTTAATTTTCAACGATAAAAATACTTTTTTAGGTTACTTTAGAATGCTGTTGAGATTGAATCACATAAAACATGCTTTCTGTTTTATAAACAAATCAGCATATCGTTACTCGAGTATAAGAGTATTTTAATCGTTTTTTATGTCCGTTCTATAATTCAATAGCATAGAAGATCGAATCCGATAAAACTAGCTTCGCAATGCAGTAAACGATTACATACCATAAAACGTTCTGTAATAAAACTACAAGAAATAAATACCGATGTTAAGAAGAAAAAAACGTTTAAAAATTACTGCGTATTTACGAGACGATCAGCTGATTTTCAAATATAAACCCTTAAGCCATACTGCAGACGATAAAAAATCATTCGTGATGAAGGATGTTTGAAAAGAATCCACCGATTCGTTGGACCATACGAAGAGACGCGACGTATCCGTCCGTCCGTTTTACAAAAGAGATTCAAGGTCTGTGGACACAACTTGTCCAACTATAACACGCCGCCGGGCATGTTTCCATTGGAACGTGATTGGCGAGGACCTAGATTGGTTCCGGGGGAACACGAAAGAATGCGGTCATTATTACGACAATTCTCTCTCTTTGGCGATGTTAATGAAACGGTTTGTTTTGGTTGAATAAATAATAGTGCAAAGAATGTTACGTACCTATAGTCCTATGGTAATTTAGACCGCACAAAATCAGACGAGCTGCTCGTACGTACGTTGGTCGTTTCGGTTCCCTCAGTTGATTGTTGTTGATTGCTAATAGTGACAGGGCCGGCGCTTGTGGTCACTGGCGTGGGTGGACGTCCCCTCGAGCATCACAATGAAGATGCTCCAAATTATTTCATTAAAAAAAAATAAAGTGGCTCTATAGTCTGTTAAATGTTCCATTTAAGCACTTGTTTAATTTTTGTTGAAAATATAAACAAATATATATATATATATATATAAAGTCCCTGGCCATATATTAGATTCACCTTCTTTCTTTTTTAATAAAATAGAGATTAGGAAGCTCAGAAAAGCTACGAATATTGTTTTTATATGTTTATAAATGATAATAAATATTTTGTTCAAACATTGACAGATAATAAATGGAGCAGTTTTAGTAATAAATATAATATTTTTATTTATTTTGATCATATATATATATATATATATATATATATATATATATATATATATATATATATATATATGTATATGTTTGTAGAAATTATTTAAACACAAATTAGTGATTACTTAAACATAACTATATTGTATAATGGGAATCAATATTTTAACTGAATATCTACTAAAAATATTCATTAGTAATTTGTTAAGAATATTTTAGTCGAAAATGGTAATTATACTACTATATTCTTTTCATTGGATTATAATATTTAATGAGTGTTGCTAATGTCTTTCACGCTAAACAATAGTATTTGTAAGCATCGGTGGTTCAGTGGTAGAATGCTCGCCTGCCACGCGGGCGGCCCGGGTTCGATTCCCGGCCGATGCAGAAAGTTTTTTTCCTTTTGAACAACACAAACAAAACACAAAAAATTGAAAAAAAACGATAACTATTCGTACTTTAAAATAACTTGTAATTAATATGAATATAGATGGATATTATATATATATATATATATATATATATATATATATATATATATATATATATATATATTAAATCAACAATCCCACTCTGTTTAAAGAAAAAAGTATTCGATCAGTGTATACTACCGGTCCTTACCTACGGCAGCGAAACATGGGTGCTTAACGCCAAAATAGTTCAAAGACTCCAAACAACACAACGAAGTATGGAACGATGCATGTTGGGAATAACAAGAAGAGATAGAAAGAGAATAGAATGGATACGAAAACAAACAGGAGTCACAGATATAATAAGAAGAGTAAAGAGTCTAAAATGGAAATGGGCGGGACATGTCGCAAGAAGAGAAGACAACCGATGGACAAGAGAAATTATTGACTGGGAACCAAGGAATATGAAAAGACCGAGAAAGAGACCAATGAACAGATGGGATAAGGATATTAAAAACTTTATTGGAAAACTGTGGAAAAGAGAGGCACTGAATCGAACAAAATGGAAAATCATGGAAGAGGCCTTTATCCAGCAGTGGATTGACAGGGGCTGAAGATGATGATGATGATGATGATATATATATATATATATATATATATATATATATAAAACACTAAATGTCTAATGAAGAAGAGAAGAGAAATAAAACTAACAAATAATGTGAAAGACCGAATCGAATACATCGAACTTGGCAAAACAGTGAGGAAGTGTATTAGAGAAGACGTTCGAAAGTACAACAATGAACTAATTAAGAAGACTATTGAAGAAAATAAAAGCTACCGAAAAATGAAACAGAGCTTAACGATTGGCAAAGAACATATAACTGCCTTGAAATTAGATGATGGGAGCAGAATTTTCAACAAAAAGGAAATCATTAAAAGAGTAGAAGAATTCTACACAGACCTATACAAAAATACATGTAACAAAGAAAACGAGAATAGAAAACATACAAACCAAGGTGTCCCACCCGTGCTACCGGAAGAGGTTACATATGCAATAAAGAATATGAAAAATGGAAGAGCAGCCGGAAATAATGGGTTAATAGCAGAAATTTTCAAGTTAGTAGGAGAAAAAACAGAAAAAGTTCTCGCTGATATATTCACTGCTTGTATACAAAAAAGAACTATCCCGGATAAATGGAACGAAGCCAACGTAATTCTTCTACACAAGAAAGGAGATAAAGAAGATTTGAAGAATTATCGGACGATTAGTTTACTACCTACGATATATAAGATCTTTACTAAAATAATTTCGAAACGTCTACAAGTGCAACTAGATTTCGCCCAACCAAGGGAACAAGCAGGATTTAGAACCGGATTTAGTACAATGGATCATATTCAAGTAGTGAGAGAAGTAATAAGCCGGTCAAATGAATATCAAATACCAGTGTGTCTTGGATTTATAGACTACGAGAAGGCTTTTGACTCCATCACCACCTTGTCGGTAATATCTGCACTGAAGAACCAGGGCATAGAGGGCACATATATCGAGCTGCTAGATAACATCTATAAAAAAGCAACGATGTCGGTGAAGCTACATGAAGAAACAAGAAAGATAAAAATCGAGAAAGGTGTAAGACAGGGAGATGCAATTTCTCCGAAATTGTTTACTGCGGCCTTAGAAGAAGTATTCAAATCGCTCGACTGGGAGGACAAAGGAATCGAGATAAAGGGCGAAAGATTAAGCCATCTCCGGTTTGCCGATGATATAGTTATTTTCGCAAATACTCCGGAAGAGTTGCAAAAGAGAATAGAAGAACTAAACGATGCCAGTCAAAAAATCGGCCTCAACATGAATCATACAAAGACAAAAGTACTGTTCAATGCGTTTGTATGTCCGAAGAAAATTGAAATAAAAGGAACGGAAATAGAAGAAGTCACGAAATATGTTTATCTAGGCCAGCTTATCAACAGAGATGGATCATTCACGGAAGAAGTAAATAGGAGAATAAAAATGGGATGGAGCTCTTTCGGACGAAACGCCTCAATATTTAAATCAACAATCCCACTCTGTTTAAAGAAAAAAGTATTTGATCAGTGTATACTACCGGTCCTTACCTACGGCAGCGAA
>CM068319.1:8779924-8792424 GCA_034766995.1 Acanthacorydalis orientalis | reverse complement strand
ACACAGTTACCAAAAATTTACTTATAACATAGATGACACATGCGCTAATTAGTACTGAAAAATATAGACTGAAAATATTCAAGAGAACAAAGAGAATATATTTTATTGTAAATCTAAATTACAACTGATGAAATATAGTTCAAAAAATATATTTCATCGTTTACTCTCAGCACTTTTAAATGTCATTTACAATTCAAATAAATTATAAAATCGTGTATATATATATATATGTATATATATATATATATATATATATATATATATATATATATATATATATATATATATATATATATAATTGTTTCAAACTATATCATTCTCGATATATATATGCACATTTTTTGTAGTTTTTGAAATCATTTCAATGTCACCAGTTTTTAGATTATATATCTTAAAAAGACGTAGGGGAATATATTAAAATTTATTATGGGTAAATAAATTGTCATTAATTAAAATTGATTAATAATATATATTCTCATTGCTTACATGTATTAATTATACCACATGTATAGTAATTTATTTTAATTGTAATTAATTGTTAATTATATATAATAATATATATTATATATGTCAGCAAATTTTCAAGGTAATGTGTCACATTAGAAAATAACAACATCTGGTGTAGTTGTACGTTTGCACATATTTTTATTTTGTGGTTCCATTGAAGATCTTATGTAATTTTTTGTATTCCAGTGTTAATTCCAAATTATCTACATGCTTTTGTATTTAAGTGATTAATTGACATGTATAATAATCTGTTTAAAAACATTACCAACTCTGAAGCCTTTTAAATATTTTAGATAATTGCTAATATGTTGTTTATTAACTGACTTGAAATATACAAGATTTGATAATAAATTCTGTCACTGGCTAATTTCACTCTCATAGAATAATGTTTTACATTTCAACAATTCACTCGAATATCTAGTGGTCAAAAATATTCAATAATTGATTATTAATCATTTTTGTTTCTTGTCAATCCAAATCCAGTTCTTGTCAATCGGTACCAAAAAACATCATCCCATCATTATCAGTCAAAAATATAGATAATTTTATTTTAAAAATTCTGAATAGAAGATGAAGAGAACTGTAAAATTTTCCTATATATATATATATATATATATATATATATATATATATATATATATATATATATATATGTGTCTCCTTTCGAGTGTAAATAAGTAAAACGAAAATGAAAATATGAAATGTAATACTTATGAATAAAATTAACTGTCATTATCAGAGGTCTGTTAATGATTGGTTATTTAGGGTTTAAGAGCACGTTGACAACTAAAGTCATTAATGTCCATAAGTCTGTTGAAATTTATGGTGAGTACATGCAGAGCAAAGAAGAAGAAATTAAATATCTTTTAACGTTAGTGTGACTACACAGTACGATATCAATGAAAGAATAATGCATTTTATGTTGAAGAGTGTGATGGACATGTGATATTTCCTTGAAAGCCAATTTTTTTCTGTCTTTTCTGTCTGTGTTTTCTGTCTTAAGTAAACAATTTATGTTTGTAATGCTGCATTTATTACATTTTTAATTTAAATTCTTTTATTTATTAAATTTCTATTCAATAAAGATATTTGCATATAAATTACATAAGAAAAGATGAAACTATACTTATTATATACTTATATCTTATATATAAGATGTTCAAGATTTAAAACATTGATTGGTAACTATTTTGGTTTGGTGAGTTTATGTCGGCTGGAATTTTTGATATTTGTATGGAGCGAACGTGCAAATTTCATTATGAACGCTTTTCGATTAAACAATGCGGTCTTATTATAAAAAAAGTACTTTATGAAAAACAATCTTCAATTTCGGTAACGTATGGAAAACTACTTGAAAATTTCGGTCGTATAATATGCCTAGTAATTTCACGATATTCCGATTAATGAACAGATTCAAAAAGTCACAAACGAATTGGTATTTTCTTCTTAATCTGTATGAAGTATTTTCAAAAAAGACTGACATTTTTTTTCGATATAAGATTCAGTTGATACAAGAACTTAAACCCAATGATAAGACCATGAACGTTACTGAGACCACAGTAATTTGTTTTTACAGCTCAGTACTGAAATCCGAACTTTTGGAAGAAAAAAATGACTCATTACTCACTTTGACCTAAATGGAGTTTTCAACGAGAAAGTTAGCTGCTTTTGGAGTTATGAAAATCCATAATTGATCCATCAACGACGTTTATATTAACTTTTAAAAACAATAAAATGCAGTATTTGATTCAGAGATGTCATTGGCTGTTACTTATTTGAAAACACTATGTGCAATCTTGTTACAGTGACTGTTAAACACAATTTTGAGATAATTGATAACTTGTTAACATATTCATTGGATGAATTAGAATTAGAGAATATGTGGTTTCAACAAGGAAACGCTGAGTCACATACAATGTTTGTCACGGTGAAAATTTTGAATGATACATTTCCAAACTAATTAATTATTAATCTTGTGATTCAGCAACATTGATTAGTGACCAAAATTCTTACATTTAACATCACCAGTTTTTTGTGAGGGTACTTCAAGTGAAAAGTTTATGCAAACAAATCAACACCTAAAGGAGGATATACGACATGAAATAAGTGTGGCAACACAGTAAATATGCGAAAATGTGATGAAAAATTTTATCGAAAGAGCTCGAACTTGTGCCCAAGCCAAAAGTGATCACTTGGTTGATATTATTTCCCATACGTAATTCATAAGCCTAAATAATCATTTAAAAAATAATCATTTTAAAAATACTGTTTTCCATTTCATGTAAGAACTATAAAAATAATAAGTTGCCATCCAAACTTTAAATATTTATATATACCAGAGGACTCCGCCCTCTTCTCGCTCTGCTCGACGACCCCTGCGAAGGAAACAATCCGTTTGCTATCGCTTGCTCTCCATCTTAAGGCACGTTACTTGATAAACGTTAATAACCCATTATTCAATCAGAATGAAGATGACGTAATCGTAAATACATCTTATTAGCTAATGAGAATACGAATAAGTCATCGTACTAAAGGAGAACCAATTTATATATATATATATATATATATATATACATTCACACACACATACACACACATACACACACACATACACACACATACACACACACACACACACACACATATATATATATATATATATATATATATATATATATATATATATATATATATAGAGAGAGAGAGAGAGAGAGAGAGAGAGAAAGGGAGAACGAAGCTTATACAGTGAGAAAGACAAATAATTGTAAATCTATGAAGATTTTTTATATTTAAAAAAAAAATTTCAGTGATTATTATTTATATACATGGTCTGATACCATGATTTATAAATAAAAATCATTTACTATTCCATGTGAATAGCCATATAGAAGTTGTTTAAATAAATAGTTTTCAAAAATAATCCTTTGGGTATGAAAATTATTCTAATGTATATTTTTTAAGCCTTTATATATGTTTTAATGTGATCATATATAAATATCTATTGATTGATTAATAAAGAATATTTCAAGTATCAATATGTCTAACTTGAATAATGTATATTTATGTATATGTATATATATATATATATATATAACTTATAAGGAATGAATCACTAGTTCAATATATTAACAACATATCTATGATGATTCAATTTGTTCTTACGCCGGGCCTGAAATTTATGTCTTGAAATGAATGTGTATTATTATTCGATTCTTTGTTATATGATAGATAGCCGTGAATACTGTGAAATTATTAATGATATTACTTAACTATGCACAAATAGGTGTTGTTTATTTTATGTGAATTAGATTCTGTGTGTTTATTACATATATATATATATATATATATATATATATATATATATATATATATATATATATATATATATGTATATAATTTGTTAGTATTAAATCTATTATTAAATGAAAGTAAGCTTACATTGTGTATACGTTTTTGGATAAGGCGTGATGAATTGTTGATAATTTTAATTATACGTCTTATTTATTTGTATGTATACACAAGTACATAACTATTATTCATAACTATTGGAAAAAATTAAAAGTGTATACATTTAAAAATATATAGTTTCTTTGTTATCTGTTATTATAAAGTAATTATTTTCTAAAATTTTATGGTATTTTTTATATAAAAATGTGCATATGTGAACAAACGGTTGGTTATAATAGTAAGTAATATAAAAATAGAATACTATAATGCTAGTATTAACGTAGTATAATACTAAATCATTTTTATAAATTGAGAATTAAATAACAGCAAAACAATTTTATTGATCAAATGAAATTTAAATGGTTAAAAATTGTTTGGAGAATATTTTATTAAATGATTTTCTCTTTTATATATATATATATATATATATATATATATATATATATATATATATATATATATATATATATATATATATATATATATATACGATTTTAGATATTAGGTGTACAAATTAATTCAGTGCCTCTAATTGAAATAATCTTAATTCTGTTTTAAATTAATTTTTTTCTTGTCTTTTTAGGATTTTGAAGCCCCAATCTTAACATTCAGATACACTATATATCTTAAGTAAACAGTTAATATAACTTTAGAAAACAGTTGCGAACACGATTATGTTTGTTGGGTGATAATTTCCTTAGTTGTCGACGTACCCTAAAACCCTAAATAACAACAATAATAACGGTTGAATAGCAGTGTATTAGACATTGTATATCTTGCGAAATTCAGTTAAAAAAATTACTGCAGAAGTCGCAGAAATGGTTTTTTTCAGTTTCGAGTGAAGGTTTTGTGACGCATAATTATATAAAAAATGCTAAAACAGTGGTAGAGATCGGAAAATTCATTGCGATTCAATTAATTCATAACCGCCATCTTTTTTCGATAAAGAGATACGTCAGTTACTCGACAGATGGAGTGATGTTTTATAAAATAATGGGAGATATTTTGAGGATTGATGTGTATTTTTTGTAAATAAACTAAATTTTCTGGAAAAAGTCACGAATCAAGTCGATGTTACCAAAATACAGACCGGAAAATGGACTTTGAAATGATATTAACACGAACATAATGAAATCACACTTTTATTGAAAAAAAATATGGTTAGAATTCAGAAAACAAAAATCGCAATTATTTTTCTACCAATCTAATATAAGTGTCAATTATACAGAATAAAAAGAATAACAGGACAAATTGTAATTTATTAATAATTACTTTTCTCAGGTTCTGAATTAATGTTTGAGATAGAGACATCTTGATAGGTTACTTTAAATTATTTATCTAGAGTTTGTTGAACCTTTTTATTTGTGTCTATTTAAATTTCCTTGCTGCAACTGTTATCATACATTATCATCCGTGCAACCATTGTGCTTTTTTCCCGAATCTGAATTGTTAAACTTTTCAATTGTTTCCTTATCATGCCCAAGATTATAGAAAGCCGTTTAGGTGTTAGATTTCATTACTTGAGAATTTATTTAATGTCGAATTGTTTATTAGTTATTTACAGATACATTTTAATTAGTTCTCCATTCATATATGTCATTCTCATCCATTCCCTCAATATTATATTCTCTAGGCAAGTTACCTATTTCTTGACAAACTGTAAATATTTTACATATGTTTCTTGAGGCGATAGAATACTGAAACAAAGTTGTATACAAATTTATATGTGTAACTATTAAATTCAATATGTACAAGGTCAATATGTACCGAGCATAAGCACTTCTACAAGGCGACCGAGACGAGATTTATCTTCCAGTGACTTCTCCCATTCGAAACCTCTTACCCTCTTCTTTTATCATCGAGTATGAAAAGGAATTTTCCCCGTATACGCTATCTAATCATCGTTTTATTTGGTGCGATGTTACTTCTTTCCTTTATCAGAAACTTTATTACCGCACTTTTACTATAATCAATTTTGGTTACTTGTAACATTGTTAAGATCATCTCTTACTCTTATCCGTGCACTGTACGACTGATCAAGTTATAAACTTGAACTTTTTACTGAATTCTGCTAAGCAAGAATCTACCACACTGCATAAATTCTCCATGCGTGCGCATGCTTAAATATGTTGGGTCGAGAATATTTGGCGCTACCTTCCTAAATATCACACGCCAAATATATGAATGCCTAAGAAAAAAAACTAATAGAAAATACACGACTGAGAATACGTTCGAAAACTATGTGAAACTATTTAATAGTATGAGTATATTAACGAATAACAATGTACTGTGATAATAAATTTTCTTAAAGTACGAAGTATAAAATATTTGTACTGGAAGACAAGAATCCAGTTAATTAAAAATTATAAATTTTAATGTTCATAAAGACTAGTAATGAAATAAATTGTTTTCTTTCAAATTTAAAATATTACAAGCAAAAACCATTTCATAAAATTATCTAAACATCTAGAAAGTAAGGTGTTATTTAATTAATTTTTTTTTACTAAATCTACAAATCTATTTCATTGTCAGCAGCAAGCGTGGCGTTACTTAATTCATTGTTTTTTTCTTATATAATGTGTAGAAAGTTATCAATCTTAACAACGTCATTCTAAGTATACATTTTATACTATTTTGTATTTATTATAAATAATTTTATACTATTTTAAAATTTTAAATCTTTTTTCAAGGATTTCATTAAACATTTAGTGAATAAATTAAATAAAATATAAATTTTACATTTATTTTTGTATCTGTTTTTATCTTTCCGGTAAATCTTTTACTGTGGCTCTGGATTAGAAAAAAGACAGTGTTTGAAAGTGATTTTCGAGAAAAATGAATTAAAATCAAACATATTTGATATTTGCATATTTATTGTTATTACTGATGAGGCTATTTCGCAAATTATTTACGTCCGTTCTTATTCTTTTCCCATCGCTGACGACGGAAAGATATTAGATTTCATTTTTTTGCAACACTTTTTTATAATATTTCATTTCTTCCTTTATTTACTCATATATACCTTCATAAATATTAAATTATCGTCAATAGGATTATTTAAATAAGGTTATGTTGAAATTATGTTGTATATTATGGGTAAAAATTCATTCAGTACCTTTTGAATTAATCATAATTTTATTTTAAATTAAAATATTTTTTCGTCGTTTTAAGATTTTGAAGTGCCAACTCTAACATTTAAAAACAGTATATATCTTGGCTAATCAATTGGCATAACTTTACAAAAAAAAGTAGTGAACACGATAGCGTCCAAAAAACAGCATATTAGGCATTGCATGCATTTCGTATTCCAGTTGAAAAAATGCTACCGAATCCATAGGAATCATTTGTTCAGTTTTGGAGGGAGATATTGTGATGCATAAAATATGAAAAATAATGCTTAAACAGTATAATAGGTCTGGAAATATATTAAAACTTCATCGATTCAAAGCCGCCATCTTTTTTTTGACTAGGGATTCATCAGTTACCCGATAGATGAAGTAAAGTTATATAAAATATTGAAATGTATTCCATTTTTCCGTAAACATCCATTTTCTGTAAAAGAGAGATAAAATAAAATGTATTAAATATTTTTCAAAGATAATTTAAGTGTTTCAAGTTGCTGCATTTCGATTTTTTTCATATTTTCATTTAGTTGATGATATTTGAATAATTGTTAAAAGTTATCAACTAGGTTTTAAAGAGGAGACCTATCTCGCCCTCTTGCCTATTGTAGTCAATTTATGAAACTCGGAAATCGTATGGCGGTGCTAGTAGTAGAATTAGGAGACTTCTGTACGAAGGGCGATGCGCACAATTCTATTTCAAGTAATGCAGTTGGCTATTTATAATTAGAATACCTCGGTCACGTGGTTTTTTATATGCAGGGCGTTCCACGCAGAAGTCACCGACTGAAACTCAGTCATATTTTGCTGCCCCCCACGACCGGAGTTAGGCCTTTTTCTTATAGCCTCCTTGACTGTTATATTGCTCAAACAGTTCATTAACTTTTGTCTGAAACTGTACTTGCTTGTTGAAGATGTTTTTCTTTTCTAAATACAATCGTCTTTTTCTGAATCATTGTTAGGAATTTACACTATTAAATTATCATTTTTTAGTAGCTTTAAGCAAATTTTTATTATTTTCGTTATTACTAAAAAAATATTATTTTCTTTGAATGTTTTTGAAATAAGATAAATCTTTTAAATACATTTATTGTATTATTGTTATTAATCAGAACAAAAGTACTAGATTATATATATATATATATATATATATATATATATATATATATATAAATGTTTGTTTGTACTGTACATTGACTATATTGCATTTGAGCAGTCTATTTCCTTTCTCTATTATATATATATATATATATATATATATATATATATATATATATATATATATATATATATATATATATATATATATATATGTATGTATGTATGTAATTCTGTTTGTGTGTACTTGGTTGTATATTGACTAGATCCACAATGCCGACGTCATCGAACATGACAATATAATTTTTCTGTTACCTTTATAAGACACGTGTACGCTACTCCGCGTTCGTTTGTGCTGAATTGTCTCACATGTATGTATTACGAAATCGATTTGTGAAATAACATAGTGGTAATAGTTCTTTGTTGTTGTGCCAATTTCATATTTGTTATGAATTGAAATCTGGGTCGTCAGAACGTTATACTTAAATGAAATTCATATAATGGTTTTACGATAATGTTTAATATGTGTGTGGGCTCTTTTCGTTATACTTTCTTAGACAAAATAGTTCGTGTAAGATATTAAAAAAAGTATCTTCTATTTTTATTCTATGAAAATTAATAGTGAAATTCCTTTGTATTCAAAACCTATTGAGTTTGAATGCATCTCAGTATTAATAGGAAGAACGTCTTCAAAATTGTTTTTCTTATGTTAAAGCTACTGGGGGGCTTCGCCCGATTTTCGCTGTGTTCGCCAGTCCGCTCGGGTGGGGGCTTTAAAATAGAATTTAATAATTATTACGAGGAAATATAGTCAGTTTCGCAGTGTTTATTTTAATGACAAAGTATTAAAAATCAGCTTAATATTATATAAAGTCACATTTTAAATTTGACTAATACTTCATGTCGAAGGCTCGGTGCATCATTCTTATCCTTATCTGCAAGAATGACTTAAAATATGGGTAAGAAAACGAAAAACTAGTTCTTTTTATTTATTGCTATGGTGCTCTACCCCCTACACGCCACTCTCACCGACCGCCAAGAGGAGGCTGTACCTCCGCTCGTATTGCATATATTCTCTCAATATAGTTATATATATATATATATATATATATATATATATATATATATTTATATAAATTAATATGTCTATAGCATTACTCTCGCAGTTATATTTATATATGTTAATATGTTTATATCATCACTCTCGCCGTTATTTCATTATAGTTTTTCGTACCCTCCCTTTCCCCCTTTTTGTTTTCCTTCTGTTTTCATTGGAATGGGTCTTTTTTAACCAAGATATCTAGGTTTTTTTACAATTTTTCCCAGATTAAGGCATTGTGAATTATTGATTTGCGGATATCGTGATACAAAACCATCATTTATATATTTTGGTTGTAGGGGCAGTTCGCTCCTCGGAACTGAAACCACACCGAAAGTATTGACATTTACCGGACGATCAGCAACATCAAATTCTCCTAAAAAAAATTAATTGCAGTTGTTATGATCCCAATATCATAATTTTTCGTGAACATTTCATGTAATTTCGAGTATCATCGTTCATAATAATTTAATACAAAATTCGACACACTTTTTTAAAAAAAGTCTATCCATTTTCGAATTTTTACGAAAAATATATTTTTATATATTGATAGAAAAACGTCCAAAAGTCTTCAGTGTTTTAATAAAATTATTTAACATTTAAATAAATTCCCTCCTTTTTGCATTTTTTTTTGTGAAACGTCATGTCATGATTTAATAATGAACAGTACCTTACAAAACAGTAGCGAAATACGATGAGTGACGAAAATCTGTATATTCGATTCAGCATTCAGTACGAGTTCCAGTTAAGAAAACTCGCAATTGGTTCTGTTTTTGGTGAAGGTGTTGTATCTATTTATAGGTGGTGTGTCTAATACTTTCAAATATTGGTTTTAACGTTTCAAATCCAGTGATTTTGATGTCAGTGACCGACCACTCTCTGAAACACCGCTGAGGTTAAATTCCGATGATTTTCAAGCATTAGTGAATGAAAATCCATCACGTACACAAGAGGAACTCACGGAACAACTGGGAATATTTTACTGTAAAACACGTTGTTTTTACTTCACAGCAAACCATTTTTAACTTAGGCTAAGTAGTTCTCCCACACTCGGCGTATTCACCCTACTTGGCACCTTCTGATTGTCATTTATTTCAATCGATGCAGAACTGTTAAGCTGGATAGTTCGTTCCAGATGTACCTGAAATACAAAATTGCATTGATGATTTCTTTGCCTCTAAACCGATGTCTTTTTTCCCACGGGAGAATCCGAAATCTATCCAAGAAATGGTAAAAGGTCGTAAAAATCGAGGGAAAATATTTTGATGATTGGATTGTATGTTTTATATATATATATATATATATATATATATATATATATATATATATATATATATATATAATGAAAACAAAGCTAAGACTTACCATAAAAAGATTAAAACATTACACACACATAATATATAAAAGACAAATTGAGCGAATTTCTCATACTCTCTAGTCATAAATATCTTTATTCATTCAACTGAAATCCGTATATTGTTTATCCTCTAAAAAACCCAAAATTACTTTCATTGGAGTAATTATTTGTAATTGCCAACGAATGACACAATATGTAAATATAAATTAAAACTGAGTAAAAATTTTCTTGGAATTTATATTTCAAAATTCGAATAATAAACAAGTATTTTTGTATAAACAAAACAATTTTACATACGCTTCATAACAGTAAATAATGACAGCATTTTAAATCAACACAAGTATTAAAAAAATTGCGTTAAAGCCTGATAGTTTGAAATTCGCTGCAAATTGCTTTATTGTATGAAAAATGACCTCTATAACGACTAAATGTCGTATAATAAATAATATCTGATGTGTGATACGACTGGATTATAAAATGAAAACGTTCAAAAATGTATACAGTACACATGAGCAACAGAGAATGAAATCGATATTCAGAGAGTATACAGGACGAAAAATGAGTTAACACTGACATGATTTTGTTAACTCAACGCGACCAACTTTCACCTGAAGGATAAAAGCACGCATAATATATATATATATATATATATATATATATATATATATATATATATATATATATATATATATATATATATATATATATATATATGAGTGTGTATAGATTATATACGCTGTGAAAGTTCACCAGACTGGAAAACTTGTGATATAAATTGAAACAGCTTCGGTTATTATTTTATCGACAAATAAACAAAAAATATAAACAAGTTTACATTAATCAATATCGTTCGCAGACTTGTTATTTACAAATTTTAAAAATGGTTAGTTTTCATATACATTTTTTTTATGTATATATAGAGACGAACTGAAAAATAATTGCGAGCAGGTAACTCCTGACTGAATTTACAAAGTTTGTAAAAAAAGTTCCCAGACGGTCAGAAAAATAAACCAGTATACATATTTTTTTATTTATTGTGCTGTCTTTGATTATGCAATAATTCCACTTGGCACAAATATATCGATGATGAGTTCTTTACTTATTTTAAAACTACTTTATATGAATTAATTTTTTATTTACAAGTCTATGTTTGATTTAACTTATTAAAGAACGTTTTGAACAATAGTCATATGCGGTGGTACGTTTTTTTATTACAGAAAAGTTAGTGTGTAAATATTTTTCATAGCATGCAAATTTATTAATGATATTTTTTATTGTAAAGTAAGGTTAACACATAAATATATCGTATCAAATCAGAAAAATCTTCGAATGATAATCAATAAAATTGAACTGCAGGTATTGCACGATGTGTTTTCTAGGTTTTTACAAACGTATAATAGTATGGAGTTTTTACTCATATAGGAAGATTGTTTATTTATTTTAAACCATTTTGATGATACTAGAATGTAATAGGATATCTACATTTGTAAAAGTTCATATCAGTGAGCTACTTTACCCTGACATACATTACCGACCAAGTATGTAATGTACCATAATCGTTTTTATTGTATTGACGAGTGAAATATTGCCGGAAATATTTTTCTTTGGTTATTTTAATAAAATGTGTGAAATACTGATTACTATTATTTTATTAAAACGAAAAAAATTAACAATCCATGTCTAAAAGTGTATACGAGGGTTATTTGATAAGTATGGTAAAAAAAGGAAGTTAAACACCGTTTTTTGGAAAAACTCCATTTTATTTCTCAACATTGTCTCCATTGATACTTATAATAATAATTATAATCTATTTAAGAAAATTGTAATCTGAAAAAAAATTAAATAGATTACTATTTTGACAAATTATTTA
>CM068319.1:8684924-8774924 GCA_034766995.1 Acanthacorydalis orientalis | reverse complement strand
ATGATATAAAATTTGATGTTAATCCACTAAGTATTTAAACATATTGTCATCCCATAAGTAATGTGCCGTTTTAAAAAAAGTTTTGAAACCGGGGAAAAAATGATGTTTTAATTTTGATCTAAAATATATTTTCTATTATTCCATAATAACAACTTCTTTCCACCGTAATCTTAAATTTTCAATATCCTGGCGATAAAACTTTTTGGGCTTTGCATTAGACTCGAGTTCTCTTCGGATATCACTAATTGATAATTCCTTCCATATTCTACCAAACAGACAACGTAAACTTTTTTAGATGAAGGCTTGAAGATGGTGTTTCGTTGCGGTCAATTCATTGTCTTTGTCGTTTAATATTTTTGTAAATAATCCATTTTTCATCACCAGTAACAATTCTATTCAGAGACGGATCATTTTGCAATCGGCATAAATGAGAATTGCAAATGTCCACACGTTGATTTAAATTAACGTCTGGATAACACATATGGACCCCAGTGACCCATCTTAGAAATCTTACCAATCATTTTCAAGTGCCGATAAATAGTTGAATGCGTTGATTTGAGCTTCTTGACTAATTTTCTTACCGTTGAACCAGGATTTTGTTTCAGTAGTGTTCACAGGATCTCATTATCAAATTCTTGAGGACGTCCTGATCTTTTCTCATCTTGAAGGATGTAGTTCCTGGACCGAACCTATCTTGAAACCATCTTTGTCCTTGTCTAAGACTAAAAATATCTCTGCCATAAATTTTCTACATTTTTTTCACTGCAGTTGTAGCGTTGTTGCTCTGACGAAACTCACCAAGTAAAATATGTCTACTTTATTCTATTGACACCTTCATTATAACTAATATATTAGCTGGTCAATCTGCGTGGTCACTATTCATCTTCCATGATAAGACTGAGAAAACATTATGTACTATTGAGAATCATATGCATCTGATACGTTATTGCAATAATTGCAAAGTATTGCATCATCCATTTTCACCTTTATGAAAATATCGAATTACTTACGGATAACCCAATACATATATATATATATATATATATATATATATATATATATATATATATATAAACTAGGAGAACTCGCCCCCTGTTCGCTTCACTTTCCAACACTCTGGGCTCGTCGCGTTCTCTCACTTGTCAATTATAGGCATGAATATGTAATCGAGTGAAACAATAAACATATTTAGATATCATAGAATATATATATATATATATATAAAGATGAATATTAGTATGTCTATATAATCATTATCGCAGACAGATTGCAACGTGTTATTTTATATATGGGTAAACATATTTGATTACCACAAACCTTCGACGTCATAAATAAATAAGTCGACGTCATAGAATTTTTTTTGTGGATAATTTATATATATATATATATATATATATATATATATATATATATATATATATATATATATATATATATTTGTTACGTATAGAAGTTAAATCTGTGGCTTCAAATTGAATCAGTCATAACTCTGTTTGAAATTAAAATATTTTCTCGTCGTTTTAGGAATGTAAAATGCAAACCTTAATATTTAAAAACAGTATATCTTGGCTTAACAGTTGGCATAACATCTCAAGTGAACAAGATACCGTCCGAAAATTGGCATATTACGCATTACATAGTTTTCGCATTCCAGTTGAAAAAAATGCTACAGAAGCCACGGTAATAATTTGTTCAGATTTTGCTGGGAAGTTGTTGTGACACATAAAATATTCAAAAAATGTTAAACAATGAATGAGTTCCGAAAATGCATTGACGACTTATTGACTCAAAACCACCATATTTTTTTGACAAGAGATTCGTCAAGTACCCGACAGATGGAGTAAAGTTATACAAAATAATGGGGATATTTTGAGGATTAAAATATATTCCATTTTTCAGTAAATAACCATCCATTTTCTATAAAAATTGCACTGAGTTAATTTGTGCACCTTATATATATATATATATATATATATATATATATATATACATACATATATATATGTATACATATATATATATATATATATATATATATATATATATATATATACATACATATACATGTACATACATATACATACATACATACATTAACCTGATGCACAAAAATAAGAAATAAACAATAAATTCCTATTTTATTGACATTGAATAGTTTCCATGTAACTCACTAAAAAAATATTCTTGTTGAGAATCGTTTAAATTTACAGCATCGCACAACGGTCATATTTACAAAAAGGATCACAATTTTGTATTTGATGATCTAGATAATAACGATTCAGGTTTGTAGTGCATTTGGTTAACGACCACTTTCTACACGATATGTCGTGACTTCGATTCCGGCTTTCAATCCATGAATAGTTGTAAATTGTGTTCATTTTTGTGTCGATGAGTAACGTTTCAATGACGAATATCATTTTAGTACATTTATTTAAGGTATGCTAGTGCTGTGAGTGAGCTTTTTGTTTCATGATATATAAAAACAGTTATTTAAAATGTTTGTTTGAAACTTCGACAATGTCTTCACAAGAAACATTTATATTTTATGTATACTTGTCTTTTGAGTATTTCGTAAAAAATATATGCGTTGATTTAATATTAAATCAAAATTTCGTTCGAAAAATCAAATACATTCTTCAATTAAAATTCTATTAATACTATTATATATTGACAAATCTCATACGAAATTTATATTTGAAATGGTAAATTTCAGTACATTTGTACAATCTACTTAATTATTTGTATTACCAGAGGGCTCTGCTACTACTTATTACGTTCACCGATCCGTGAGCGGGGGCAAAGCCCCCGCTCACTTCTCTTGCATCTCCGACTTGCGTCGCTCGTATCGCATATTTAGCCCAATTTCATAATACACATACACACATACACACATATATATATATATATATATAATAGGAGGTTGCATTGAAAACCGCTGTTCACGTGTAGATGGCTCTAGGTGTGTAAGATGTGGGCAGTGACAGACGTCTCTTATGTCATTTTGAAGTGTGAAAATTTCCCATTAAAATTCACTGATCAGACGCCATCCTTTGTTTACACAAGTGCTTTTCTATAATCGAATTAAAATGGAACGCGAAAATTTATTTGTCCGATGTGTACTTCTACACTACTTTGATTTGAAAGAAGTGCAGCTGAAGCTCATCGATTGCTTGCGAAAACTTATGTTGAAACTGCTCCATTGAAAACAGTATGTAGAGATTGTTT
The DNA here is from genome assembly GCA_034766995.1 of Acanthacorydalis orientalis. NCBI lineage: Eukaryota > Metazoa > Arthropoda > Insecta > Megaloptera > Corydalidae > Acanthacorydalis > Acanthacorydalis orientalis. The sequence goes on along the minus strand of CM068319.1, from coordinate 8,771,699 downwards.
TTGATGATTCAAAAGTGGTGATTGTGACGTTCACAACAATTACCAGGTCAATCGAAAAAGTTCGAAGATGAACAACTGCAAGCTCTATTGGAAGAAAACCCTGCTCAAACACTTAAATAATTGGTTCAAGAGCTCGAAGTCAATAAATCAACCATTTCACGACGTTTATAAGTCATGGGAAATATCCAGATAGAAGGAAGATGGTTGCTACATGAATTGACTGAAAATGCCATTGATGATCGTTTTAAACATCTCGATTTCTTTGCTTGCAAGGCATAAAAAGAAGAGTTTCTTGTGGCGTATCGTGACCAGAGATGAAAAATGGATCTATTTCGACAACCTGAAACGCAATAATGGATTGATCCTGGTCAACCATCAACGTCGACACCAAAGCGAAACATCCACGGTCACAAAACGATGTTCCATATTTAGTGGAATATGGAGGGTGTGGTGTATTATGAGCTGTTGAAATCGAAAGGAACAATCACTGCCGAACGTTATCAATAGCAATTGGAGCATTTTAATGGTAATTTGATGCAAAAACGACCATCAATTGCATCATATCGCCGAAAAGTGATTCTTCTTCTTGACAACACTCGTCTTCATGTTGATATAGACGTGAAACAAACACTGATGGAGCTCGAATAGGAGGATCTCCCGCACCCAGTGTATTCTCCGGACATGGCTTCAAGCGATTACCATCTTTTCCGTTTCGTGCAACATGCTTTTGAAGATATACATTCCTATAACTACGGAGAAGTCAAAAATTGGGTTGCTGAATGAATTGGCTCAAAAGAATGACCATTCTTTCGTCACGTAATTCAACTACTGTCAGAAAAGTAAGAAAAAGTCATAGCTGTAGCTATATACAACTGTGTAAAGCTACTACAGGGGAATGTTTCAATTTAGTTTTTTTTTTATAAATGAAGTTTTATGACACTAGTTCAGATATTTTCTAATCAAACTCCTTATATAATGAAATATTTATTTCTGAACTATTTAGAACAAAAATTGTTTTAATTATTATTATATGATTTATTTTTAATATTTTATCACGCCGCCCTTGATAACGAAAACATTAATTCATTTGAAAATAGTATGAGAGTCAATCGATAAAATAATATAGATAACATATAGCAACACGTGTATAACAACTTATTGGATTAAGAAAATAAAATTTATTATCGATTAGATTAAAGAGAGAAGTAAAATGATTAGATTTGCTTAGTGAAATATTTTGAAATGATTCATATCTTGATATTTATATTTATGTATAATACTTTTAAATCAAACATATTTTAAACATATTGATGATCTGTAAGCTTTAAATCTTGTGTTATTTTGAGCTTGTAAGCGTGTAAATATAAATATTTTTCCAAATTCGCTGGGTAGTAGAATAAGAAAGATCCAATTGTTGTGATCGACCATGTATTGATCTGTCCAGTTTCTCGATAAGACTTTCACGAACCATGGCAATAGTCTCGGTCAAGCGACCTGCTCGAGCATGCTGAGGTGTTTCAATGTTTTTGCTACTAACCCAGTTTGTTCGAATTTCTTGATCAAATTCTACATTGTGCGCTCAGAAAGTCGATTTTGTATACCAAAATATTCATGTAGAGCGCGGTGTGCATTTTTCCTTGAACACCAATTTTCATAATAGGCTACGATAAATTTTAACACGTTGGTCCATTGTGTATTGCTCCATGATTAATTTTGTACTCTTTTTCTACTCTTTTTCTACTCTATTTTCTACTCTACAAACTCTATTTTACATTGACAAATGCTTTGATGTTTGAAAATATTCATCATTGTCATATGGAAATTCACATTGAAAGTCTATCAAATGTATGAATGCAAGGTGGGTCATTTATTTTTTATTCTGTTAAATATCCAATATGATATATATATATATATATATATATATATATATATATATATATATATATATATATATAAATCCATAAAGTTGACTTATTTATTTTGGACGAGGTTATTTTGGACTGTGCCAAATATGTTTATTGTTTTAATCGGTTACATGTACATACTTATAACTGATAAGTGAGAGAGCGCAGCAAGCAGGGGGCGAAGCACCGTAGTTTATATATATATATATATATATGTGTGTGTGTGTGTGTATGTATATATATATATATACACATATATATATATATATATACTCGATTTTTGAATTTTGTCGCATTACTTAATTGTCAGACCTCGTATATATACGGAGTTACATTACATACATTAGCATAATCAGGGGTAAAACATATTTTAATTCTTTTTTATTATGATTTTTGTTAATTATGCAAAAATGAATTTTTTTTTAGTTTAAGTAAAGGTTTTCTAATAAAAACGCAATATTTTAAGAAGTTATATTTCACAGATATCAGACTGACAGTTGTATATTTGGAAATTTTGTTAAGTTTTGACATTTCTATTTTTAATTATAGCTTCATATAGAATTAAACAACAAATTGAAATAATATAATTGTATTATGAAAATGGTCGTTCTATAAAAAATACATTTCGTAATTTATGCTATATTTATTTTCGGCATACTCGTCCATCTGAGTCAACAATTCTTCGATTAATAAGTAAATTTGCAGAGACTGGATCAGTTAGAGATAAAGATACACCTGTACGTGTTTGTTGTGCTTGATCTGAAGAAAACATTGACTTGGTTCGTGAAAGAATGTATCGGAAAAGCCTGGAATGTCAATTCCACGACCTTCACAGTAATTGCGCCTTTTTCTCAAATGACCACATGGCGTATTTTGCATAAGAATTTATTACTGAAGGTTTATAAGGTTCAAATAACACAAGAATTGAAGTCAGCAAACCATTCACTGCATCAGAGATTTATTAATTGAAACAAAAAGGTTTTTCTGACAAATTATTAGCAATGAGGTTCATTTCGAACTCTCTAGTTAGGTTAACAAGCAAAACTGCCGAATCTGAGGTGAAAAAAAGCTGAGGGTGATCGTTTAGAAGCCATTGAATACATAGAGAGGGACGGTTTGATGCACACTTGGATCCGGTGCAATCATTGGCCCTTATTTTTTTGAGAATCAGGTTGGTAAAGCGATAACTGTGAATGGGTAAAGATACCGAAACATGATAAAAAATGTTTTGTAAGTAGAATCGGATGATATTAATCTGGAGGACATGTGGTTCCAGTAGGACGGTGTTACAAGTCATGCAGCTGGTGAAACAGTTGATTTATTAAGGACGAAATTCACTAGTCGCGTTATTTCCAGAAATGGAGACATTAATTGGCAACTGAGATCCTGCGATTTAGCACCTGCTGGATCATTTTTTTTGGCTTACATTAAAAGACAGGTGTACATCAATACTCTTAAAACAATTTCCGATGTAAAAAATGAAATCCGAAGATTAACTGGTGAAATAGAGCCCCAGTTGTGTAGGAATGTTATTGAAAATTTAAACAAAATAATGATTGCTTGTAAGAAAGCACGATTTTTTACTCGATGTTATTTTTTATTTATAAATAGCGTATCCCCAACTATTATTTACAGTAAAGAAACTTGAAATTTCAATGCAAATTGTTTCAAATTAAAAAAATGCGTCCTTATTGGAAAATCCTGTGTTTGAAATTTAACAGTTTTTCTTTGTATGTTTATAACTGATGAAGTTGTCTGACATCATTAACTACACTTAATTATAATTTACGAATAAAATTGTTTCTGTTTTATACGATTTTATATATTATTTCATACTAGGCACACACCTGGATTATATAAAAAATAAATATATAGCAAAAAAATCATGATAAATCAATTCATAACATAATCTTGTTTTCTAATAAAGCGTCTATATTTAACATTAAGAATGACTGTAAATATTATTATTCTTAAAATTCGTTATCATAAAAATAAAAATTGAATAAACGTGTGCCACTGTTTTATTTGTTTCGTAATTATTTTATAAATGTAATTTATAAATTAGATAATTTTACATCAATGATCGAAATATCTGTAGTATATCTTTTAAATATTAATATTATTTTATAAAAAAAAATTAATCATATTTTTTAATCATTAAGTTGTTACCTACTTAACGATAAAATCGGAATTGTATATATATATATATATATATATATATATATATATATATATATATATATATATATATATATATATATATATATATATTATGTATGTTTGTGTGTGTGTTGTATGTATATATATATGGAAAAGTGTAAATTTCTTCAACTAGATAAAAATAATTCTTATTAGTATAATCTTTTATTAGTATTAAATAGATTTTAAAATGTAGTTAATTGTCGAAACTTGTGATACACGTTGATATATCACTGGAGATATTTGTGTTTCGCTTATAATTTTCGATGTTTGTACAGTTCTTACGGTTATATTAATTAAATAATAATATATTTATGTGAAATTTTGTGTGCAAGTTAAAGAAATCAATAAAATGTTACGAACAGTGTTTAATCATAAATTTCAAAAACATTCTAGTTTGTTCTTTGTGAATAAACAGTTTAACGAAAATGATATAGAGTATATTACAAATAATGTTACACACAGACATAAATCTTCGTCTATGGACAAGAGAATGCTTCTTGTCGAACAGTTAATTTTCGAAAAGTTTCAATCATTTCTCAAGGAAATGGCTGATGATGTTGGAACTTTATTCGAAGCTTATCAGGTTTGATTTTTTTTATATTTCGTAAATCGAATTGAATTTATTTTAAAACTAGTGTATAGCCCGTCAAAATTGACAGGAAAATAGAAAGAAACATAGGAAGAAAAAAGTGTGTATTGGTTTTTACAACATAATATATTTAAACATAAAAAATACCTAAGAATGAATCTTAATGAATTAAGCTTTAAACATATGAGCTGACAAAGAAAGCATTTCTCGTTACTATAGATATTTGTCACTTTGTCAGTAGGACAAAGTGACGGGAAATGTGAGTTTTTATTATTAAGATTAATACTTTTTTTAATCTTTTATAATTGAAGCTTGTATAATAAGCAATAACACTTATCTGTATGATCTTTTAGCACAATTTAGTTTTGTCATTTTGATTAAATTCATTTTCATAAATTCATTTTTTTCACCCTGCAAAGCAAAAATTTTTTTTATAATCAAAAGTGTTCAATAAAAGTTTATTGATCATTTTTGGTTCTTGACTATATACATTTACAGAAGGTTGTCATCAACCTCAAATCGATAAGATAAAAGACAATGTTTAGATTTTTATAGTTTCTGGAATAAAAGAAAATGTAATTTGTGAAAGGATCTTCTGTGTTAAAGAGAATACAATCAATATAAAAAAGTTGATTTAATTTATATGTGCATTCAGTTGAAATTCATACAAATAGTCTTAGAAAATATAAAATGTCCGATTTCGAATCAAAAGTTTAGTTTATTATATTTCAAACAGGAAGCAGTACAATAAGTCTTAATGTGAGTCTAAACTCTCGACACGGTTTTCCATCAAGGTAACTTGTTAATGCCACCAGCGAAGAAGCCTGGGAAGCGAGTGGCGATGAAATCGCGAAAGGCCCTCTCCACAGCTTGTTAAGAATTGAATATTTTTTCTTGCAAGTGGTCCAAAGTCTGAAAGAAGTAGTAGTCAGTTGGGTGAATGGTCTGATGCTTTTAGTAGATGACAGAAAGTTTCCAAGTCTAGCTCATGTAGTTTGAGCAGCGTTGTTTCTACTACATGTGGTCGAGCGTTATCTTGCAAAAGGATTTGCCTGTCTCTATTAATCAGTCTCGGCTACTTAATCGCAAGCACCTTCAACATTTCGTCCAATTTATTACAATAGACATTCACTGATCATTCAATCGATTGACCAAGTTTCATGAAGCTGTAGTGGATAATACCAGCGCTAGACCACCAAACAGATACCATTATATTTTTTCGATGAATATTCCGTTTTTGATTGTGTTTAGGCCCTTACTTTTTATCCAATCATTGTGTTAAATGCTTACGATTGTCAAAAATCCATTTTTCATCACACGTAACAATACGCTATATAAATGGTTCTCCTTTATGCCGTGATAACAAAGAAAAGGAAGCTTCGAGACGATTTCTCTTCTGACGCTCGTTTAATGCATGCAGAATCCATCTATCCATCTTCTTTATCTAGCTGATTGGTCTCAAATGATCCAGTATTGTTGGAATAGTAGTATCAAACCTTGCGGCTAATTCATTCACAAAATTTACTTCCACTAGAGCTTTCAGCTCATCATTATCCACCTTGGTCTCAGGTCGCCCACATGGCTCATTTTCAAAGTTAAAATCACCAGATAATAATATTAAGAAATCTAATAATAAACAATAATGTACTAAATGTATTGTTTTCCATATGAATGTGAATGTGGATTATTTTTATTGAAATTAAATTTATTCTGACAATCAATCGTTCAACATTGATTAAATGGCTATTTGATTCTTGGATTTACGTTGCATCACTGGAGTTACGTGAAATTAAACCAAAAGTAAAGCATCATGTAATAATTCACAGTTTTATCAATAAAGTGGTCAAAAAAAGATCGAACAACTGTTAGTTTCTGCATAGGAAATTAGCGCGGAAGTTAATCGTCATGGAGCAAAGAGTAAATATTAAATTTTACTGTAAATAAAAAAAAAACTACAACAGAAACTTATGAAATGTTAACGTTTAAACGTTTCAAAAATGGACGTGAGGATATTTAAAATGTTACTAGAACCGGACGTTCATCGATCTCTTTAAATGCAGATTCCATCCCAAAAATTTATAAAATTTTGGTAAAAGATCGTCCAATTACCCTCCGAATGATGACAGATGAGTTTAACATCAGCAAGAAAACAATTCAATAACCAATATATAAAAGTATTGTGGTAGACAAACTCTTCACCAACATAGTCAAGATCTATAGTAACAAATTAATTTGCATACTTTAACTGCGTGTTTTCTTTTTTGGAACTCGAATCGAATGCAGCGTCCAATATATTTGATTGGTAGGAAACTAATTATGGTTTTTGTTTTCTGAATTCTGACCTTCATTTTTTTCAATGAAAGTGTCATTTCATCGTGATCATGTTAATATCATTTTAAAGTGCATATTTCGGTCTGTATTTTGGTGACATCGACTTTGGTTTTATTACTAATTTTGCTTCAAATTGGATTATTGAATTAAAGATGGAAAAAAAGCAAATAAGAACATTTTTTGTATGTGTTCAAACGGGTGGTAAAGCAGCAGAAATTGTTCGTAAACGAAATGATGTTTTTGATGTGGATACTGTTAAGGAACGTACGGTGCAATGATGGTTCCAAAAAGTTCAGGCTAGGCGGACGAGAGCCTTGTAAATGAAGAAGGTCGCGGAGGCCTTCATTTCATAACTACCAATTTAAGACGTTAGTTGAATCAGAACCACGCACAACAATTCGAAAGCTTGCGCATAAGTTAGGTGTTAGTCTTCCAACAATTCAGAACCACTTAAATTAAAAAATGTATATGAATTTGAAGGTCATGACCCACAATTATGTTTTTACCAATCTAATACAAAGCGCTGGAAGTGGAAATATGATGTCTGGCTGTACAACGTGTCACATTCTTCCATAACGCAATTTTTATAACGTGAGATTTTTCCGGAACCTATTTCCCGCGTTATATGAGGCTTTCCTATATATATATATATATATATATATATATATATATGTATATATATATATATATATATAGATCTACACGGCATATTAAATGAAATTATTAAATATACATAAACTCACTAAACATTCATACAAAGATATGAAAATACCCTGAGATTGTATAAATAGTTATATAAAATAAAAACATCACTAATATGTCAGTAATAGTTCTAAAAAACTGTATTGTTCTGTCAAATGAAAATACGTTGTTAAGTATGTCCATGCTTGACATTATAAAGAATAACAAACATCTTTCCGATATTCTTATTAACGGTAATATGTGACCTTAACCATGAAGTGAAGAAAAAACATGTAAAATTTATACGGAAGTGTTTCTGTACATTTTTGTAAAAATTCTTTCAGTTTTTGTATTCATAATTTTAAACTGTTAATGGACACACATACATGTATATATATACATATATATATGTATATATATATATATATATATATATATATATATATATATATATATATATATATATATATATACGTGTATATATATATATATATATATATATATATATATATATATATATATATATATATATATATATACGAGTATATATATATATATATATATATATATATGTCTGTATATATATATATATATATATATATATATATATATATATGTATATATATATACATATATATATATATATACACACCCGTCCCACAATTTACGCGGAGTATCCGTTCCACGTGGATTTGATTTACGCGAATGAAAATCGCATAAATTGAGTCTGTCAGTACAATAGAAAAAATATTGGAAATAAAAGCTAGTAAAGTTGTAGAAACACATATTTATTACACATAAATTAAAAAAAATAATGACGATTTAGAAAACAAAAGTAGATACATTTTATTCGGTGTCACTTGTACATAGTTTTTACGTATTGTTAAAACTTCTATGAGAATATATTTTCTGGTTTCGTAAATTAGCATCGCAAAGATGATTAGTTAGGCAATGTGACGTCTCCCTGAGCATATTTTGTACTGCACTGCCGTGATTTTATACGCTCAAGTAAGAATTGCGTCAATTTGATATTATAATAAATACAATGAAAAATTATATAAAATGACATCTATGTGACTGCGTAAAATGAGATCGAGTAAATCAATATTGCGTATAAAAAGTGCAGCATAAATAGAGGTATAATTTGCCGCGTAAAAAAAAACTCGTGTAAAAAAAGTCCCGCGTAAATTGAGGAACGGGTGTATATATATATATATATATATATATATATATATATATATATATATATGTATATATATATATATGTATATATATATATATATATATATATTTGTAGTGTATACACATACATCTTTCTGTACACTTACAATATTTTCCCCCATACTTAAAATAGTATATCTATACCTAGTAATTACAATACCAGACATCTGCCATTAATCACTGAAATTTTGAATTTTATCAGTGTAATTCTTCTTGATAAATAATTATTATCATTGCTTCATGGTGTTTCTTAAAAACAACTTATGATCAGTACCGAAAATTAGTTAGCATTGATTTAGTTTCGACTACAAAATTTTAATAAGATCAATCGTTTATTATTTTGCGTGTTCAACAGAGTAATATACTGATTGTGAGTGTTTCGAGTATTTTTGCGGTGTGTAATCAAAAATAGATACACTACAGCAACACCGGATAGTTGAAATAAAATCAGATTCACATGTAATGATTTTGTTCAGTTGTTTCTTTATTGTTAATTCTCATCATTACTTTCTGTTTCTATGTAATCTCACTATCGATGATAACTGATAAAATATTAGGCATTCAAATTAATTCGGTGCTTCTTTTATAAATAATGAATGTTTATTGAAAAATGGAATACATTTCAATGTTTTGTATAACATTTCTCCATCTATCGGGTAATTGACGAATCCCTAGACGAAAAAGAGATGGCTGCTTTGAGTTAATAAGTCATAATGCATTTTCGATTATCTTCCACTGTTTTAGTATTTTTTTTATGTTTTATGCATCACAACATCTTCCCAAAAAGCTAAATAAATCATTCCCGCTGCTTCGATTGCATTTTTTTTCAATTGGAAAGCGAAACATATGCAATGTAAGTATGCTGTCTTTTCGGACGCCATCGTGTTTACTACAGTTTTGTGAGGTTATGTCAACTGCTTGGTCAAGATATGCAATGTTTTTAAATGTTAAGCTTGTCACTTCAAAATCCTAAAACGACAAAAAAATATTTTAATTTAAAACAGTAATGATTCATTCAATTTAAAAGCACCGAATTAATTTTTACACCTAATACATGTATGATGGTATTACCATCCTAAGAAAAATATACTTATTCAAATTGGTATTCAAAATGAATACCTAACTATCATATTAACTACATAAAGTATTTCACATTTTTTCCATATTGAAATAATGAATTCTTTTTTCACTCGAAAAACCATACCAAATTTTTTGATGAAAAAAATTCAGTAAATTGTTACTAATTATTTTCGATTAGACAATCAAAGGATGCAAAAAGAATTCATTTATGAACGTCATTTCAGCCACAATGCCAGAATTGTTATATTTGTTAGTATAACGATGTATAATCATTTTACATCATATTTGCCTTAAACAGTTCTTATTCGATTTACTTATTTCTTAACAATTCAGCAGTTAACGCATGGAAACTTAAAAGAAAATAGATGTACTAAAACCTCCTTCACATTTTGAGTGGACAGTGAAGGAGATATTTATTTTACCGTAGATTTTTAAGGACAGCGATTATGAGTATCAGTACTGACGTAATAAATATAGACTAATAATACCACACCAGTTTCTTTGAATAAAAATTCGAACAAGAGGTGAATATACGAGGATGATTTGAAAAGTTCGCGGCCTAACATATAAGTGGCGGTAATATTTTAAATATTTGTGGCGTATTATAAAGCGATATCTATCTTATAATTATGTTGCATGTGGGAGTAACACTACCGACTTAGTGACGCACTAAGGAATGATAATTCGACTCCTTTTTAAATTAATGAAAATAAGTCTATTTTTTGTGATTTTACGTTTATTTTGACAGTGAATACAACGGTTGTAACTCAAAACTAATGTTGTGATCTGGATATTGACTTACTCGACTTCATGACCTCTTCTGACTTTATCTATCGTCTCAAAATCAAAGTCAAAAATAATTTATTGATCTGAATAAAAAAGACAGTGTATTAGTACACTGACGAGGTACAGATATTGGGTCCGGGGTCTAAGCCTTGTTTTTTAAGCCGGTTTTGAAAGGAAGATAGGAGTTAGGTACGGAGGTTTAGGTAAGCTTAGGAGTTGGAATGCCGGGGAAAAATTTTCAAAAAATCAGCGATGATCTATCGTCTATAGCGTGGTCGGTTTATGTATAATTTCAGGAGGTGTGGTAATTGTAATTTCAAGTAATATACAGTTGAATTCAAACGGTTGAACACCATTAGTTTACAATACAATAAATTAAGATGTCTTTGGATTCGATACTGAATAATAGATATAACATAATGAGCCTGACCCTTTTGAATAAAGGAAGGTTTTTCTATACTTTTGAATAAATTGAGTTTGAAAACTGGAATTACCCTGTTAATAATGTGATTTTTTAGATAAACTAATAAATATAACCATCAGTCTTCAATACATTATCGCAAAGTCTGTAATTAATGTGTCAAGCAGTTTGTTGCAAACATCAATTTAAATAAAGCTCTTTTTGTGTCGTTGTTGAAATGGATGTAGTTGAATATCGTGCGGTGATAAAGTTCTTTTGTCAAAAAATGCTTAATTCCGACAGAAATCTTTAATAAAATGAAAAATGTACAGGGTGATAGTGCACCTTCATATACATCCATAAAGAAGTGGTCAGTTAAATTCAAATATGGCCGTGCAAGCTTAGAAGATCATCCGTGTAGTGGATGTCCGAAGACTGCAACGACAGAAGAAATCATCCACAAAGCGCACAATATTGTTATACAGGATCGACGATTGAATGCGTTCGAAATTGCTATAGTTGTGGGTGTCTCAGATGAACGCGTGTATCACATCCTAACCGAAGAGTTAGGTGTAAAAAAGCTTCAATTTTTTGGTATGCTAAAGGATCCTGCTACTTGACTACCTTCCAAGAGATCAAACGATAACGGGGGAGTATTATGCTAAACTTTTGGATTAACTCGATCAGAAAATTCTGGAGAAAAGACTTAGTTTATTAAAGAAAAAAAATATTTTCCATCGGGACAGTGCGCGTCCCTCTACAAGTGTTGTATCCATGGCAAAACTCATTGCATTGAAGTACGACTTGCTGTCCCATCCAGCCTATTCTCTAGATTTGGCCCGCTTAGACTTCCATCTGTTCCCAAAACTTAAAAAATTCCTTGGTAGTAAATTTTCGTCAGATGAAGAACTGATAGCAACAGTAAATCACTATTCTGAAGACCTCCAAGAAAAGAATTTTCGGGTCGACATAAAAGCACTAGAGCATCACTGGATGAAGTGCATTTAAGTTCAGGGAGACCGTATTAAAAAATGAAAATAAGTTTCATAGTTAAGCCGCGGACTTTCAAATCGTCCTCGTACTTGACGTTTTGTCTTTCCTATTTAGAATGTAAAAGGTTGTCAATAAATATTATATAATTCTTTCTCTCCCTCTTTCTATATATATATATATATATATATATATATATATATATATATATATATATATATATAGCAGTTAACTGTAAAGGACAATTTTATAAATTTTCATTATTAAGGATATTTTCTTCTGTTTGAATCTAGTGTGCATGTAAATATATTTATAAGAAAAAAAATCGAATAAATGAATTGTTGTATACCTTAATTGTTTATTTTAGAGAGCAAGTGAGATTCGACTTTCGACGAAATATCATATCTCCATCTCGCTCATCAATAAAAAATGTTTTTTCTCTGGTACTAGTGTACTTTGTAACTACTTTAACACATTCTAGTATATTTAATTGGTTCGTTTCTATCTTAGACGCATCAATTAAGCTATTCAATAAACTTATGATAGGAGTTAATTGTTTATAAACATTATTTTTTGTATTTCAATCTTTATTTTACTTACACTATAAACAAGGCTGGATTTGCACTAGGTACTTGAGCTACCAACCAAATGGCCCCCGTCCTCTTCAATATTGTCCAAATGAATTAAGAGAAATCCATGACTGTTGGTAATTTTAAGATCATTTCAACAGAAAAAAAGCTAATAGAACTACAAAAATTTTTACATTTAATTTTTCATTTCACATGTGAGCTACCTGTAAATCGAAATGATGATTGAAAATTAAATTTCCACCTTTTCAAAATTTTCCGCCCTTCAAAATTTGCTTTCCTGGACAGTGGCCAATGTTTCCCTTGTATAAATCCTACGCTGACTATAAAGAAAATGGGTCTATAAGAAAAAATATTTCCATTTCTCTGTTTTTCATTCGAAATTTTTGGATTGAAATTATCTATGAGTATGATGTTACAATAAACAACTATACAATTATTAATTTCTATCAATGTTTGTAGTTTAAAATTCGTTTTATATGGATTTTATTTATTAAAGATAAGAGACAGATAACATATAAATAGAAAATTATATAAATATTTTATAGTTCTTGACACAAATCGAGTTTATAGTTATTTTCATATTCTAAGTAAATACAGTTTAGAAATTAAATATCATAATGTAAATACGTCTGAAGTGTAAACGATTCAAAATATTATTTCATCAAATTTTATTAGTTAAAAAGTGTACTCAAAATATAAATGTGTAAAACTATAAAAGTAATATTTTTAATATATTTTGAAATCTCGGCAGAAAAAAGTTGTTATGAAATTTATTGCATATTTTCAGATGTGTTTATTTGTATTTGTATATATATATATAAATATATATAACAAAAAAATAGATTTATTTTCAAAACACGTACGGTACCAAATTGATATCCATCCGTTGCAAATAAATAATATCTCAATTGACAAATAAAACATAAAATAGTAATTTCGATCGTATCTGTCGCAATAAAAAATATTTATATATTAATCAATATCAATATGTAAATTCCGACAATATATAAATGTGGTAGAGAATTTGTGTTCGATTTTTGTTTACATGGATTTCCAGTCAGATTCTAGATGTCGGTTGTAGTGAACAGAAGACATGTTTGTATTCGATTACAGAAATGTCACTGGTCTTGTATTTTGAAATGAAGATATTAATCGATATGTAATAAACAATAATCATAATAGAGCCGGTAGATTGTTAAACGTGTTTCTTTTTCTTTTATTGTAACATTTTCGGAAACGTTTCGAATAATTGAAATAACATTTTTTTTGTATAAACATAATAGAAATATGTTGCTATTGTTTAAGAAAAAATGAAGTGATTTAGTTTGTTGTTTATTCTATATATTTTTTGTGTTGATTGGAAAATATTTAGACTCTTTCAACAGCATATTTTTTCTAAAGCTGAAAGCACTTAAAAAAACAAGTGAAAAATTTATTTTTGAAATCGAATTTTTCAAAAATATTATTTCAATTACATCTTAACATGATTCAGTGCCTTATTAGCAATGTTACCTACAAACTGTAAAACAGTCTATATTTCTAAACAATTTAAATAGAGATAAAGTGAAAAAAATCTATTTGTTTTTAGATTATCCACTTATTTATTTTAAAATCTGAAGTAATGACTAAGATTTTATACACATGCGAAGGTAGCGTCAATAGATAGAAAGGAATGTAAATAATAAATAAGATTTTACTATTTTTCTACATAATCCCCTTTAATTTTAATATATTTTTTAGCGCTTAGTTAACAATTCTGTGCCCTTATAAAAATATTTTTCCGTTTTCGTCTAAAGTGATCAGCTATTAAAGATTTTCTGTTTTCAGCTCAGTGTCATCATTAACATTAGAGCTACCGACAGTTAAGACGAAGCTATTTCTACCAAAACCAGTCAAAATGACTGGTCTTTAAAAATTCGCAGTAATAGAATATTTTTATATTTATTGACTTATTAGTTTTTTACAAAAGGAATTCCGTGTTATGTAGTACGTTTTTGGTATTACATTTAACCCATTTGAGACCATGTTCCCTAAATGAGGATTGGCACATTTTATCATTTCCACATTAATAAGAATAATAAAGAATATATGCTTTGGTAAAAAAAATTATAAGTAAATTATTAGGTATAAAAAGTTATAATTTGTCACATTTCTTACAAACGTAGTTTTTCTTTTGAGTGCATTTTCCGCATACATATTTTTTACAGATATTACAAATGGTGGTAGTCTTATTATTATTACAGTACCCTATTTGACACCATATTGCTTGAAGAAAGTAAGCTCTTTGAAGTTGTTTGTACATTAACTTCCCGTGATTCCATCCCTGGTTTTACATTTTCAACGGCATTTTCAGTGGCAAGTTCATCTGCTAATTGAAACATAAAATCACCTTTCATAATACTTTTTTGGCATATCCTGTTGGACCGGGTAAGTCTTTGAAAATATTATGAAGTGGTAATCTTCCAGGACTAGACCCTTCTTGAATTTTTTATCAACTGGTTCCGTCTGCAGCAATTTCATTTTGATGATCTTGTAGTATACTTTCATTTTCATCTCCAGAACTTGAAAGCACTCGAGCGCATCTTCTTTTACGTAAATTCAAAATATTATCAAATTCACTATCACTTTCTGAGGACGCCTGAGCATTTTCTTCATCTAAAAACTCATTTCCACTATTCTCACTATCAAAAAGTTCATCGTGAATACCGCATAGTTCATTTTCAATTTCTTCTGGTTCACCTTCACTGTCATAGAGTTCATCATCCTCGATATCAGAGCATTGCATTGGTATATCGTTCGGTTTTTCCAATAACTCAGAGATTTTCAATCGTTTTCTCATTTTCATGACTTACAAAAATTATATATAACCAGTAATTATATAAAATTTATATTTGTTTTCATTTTTCTCACCTCATACTAATTGGAATAATATGTCGTTTATTATAATTTATATAATTATTTTTTTATTATTTATTATATTATATAATATGAGTGTAACATTCAACAAAAACTTCAATATACATTCTACGTCTCCAGATCTAAATGAACGACTAAATTTATATTCGAATGAATGGATTAGTTTTGCATTACCATCACGATCGATCCGGAATTTTCCTGATAATTTTCACCATCATACTGAATGATACGCAGTAAAATTCTAAGACCGTGTGAGAAATTGTACACAATGAGTAAACTGGTTAATTCGTGTTCGGTAAACAGATTGCAGGACCCTTTTACACTTTCACAGGTAGCATTCATTTTGACTGGCTTTGGTATAAGTAGCCATGATACAAAATTATTTTGATTTTGAATAAAAAAAACAAAAATAAAATTCTTTATACTATTTTCTTAGTTATCGCTGCAAAGTCATGACAACGATGCGAAAAAAAATGTAACATGAAGTATGAATTTTAAAATAAAATTATAAAACCAGTCATTTTGACTGATGTAGTAGTTCTAGTGTTAAAACGCTGTTCACACAAATCTTTTTCAAATTGCCAAAAGAATAATAATCGCTAAGAGTCACGTTTGAACTGTAGGGCGAGTGATCAAATTCTTGAAAACCATAATCCTGAATAACGGCTTGAGAGACAGTAGCGGTGTGAATTGGTGCATTGTCGTGCAGTAACCGCACTTCTTTTATTAGTTTTCTATGCCGTTTTTCGCGAATATTTATTCTGAAATTTATGCAAAAATATTGGATAATATAGGCCATTAACAGTGGTATGGAACTTCATAAAATCTAGTAATAAAATGCCCTTGCAAACCTAAAAAAATGCGGCCATGATCTCTTTTGTGGATTGAGAAATCTTGGATTTTCTTGATTGGTAGTTCACCTGCTCGCCGACATTTCATGGATTCTCTTTTAGTCAGATGATCATAGTAGAGGACCATTATTTCATTCCCTGTTACAATGGACTCGATTAGTGCATTTGGATCGGGTTCATTTCAAAGATAAATTATATTCCTAATAATATTCATAACTCATACGGCTGTACACTTATTCCGGGGAAAACAGCAGTCAATTCAAACTTATGGCGGAAATTACGAGATATCTCGTAGTTGGCAGTGAATGAGTTAAAGTATATTAATATGTTCTCATTAATAATGCGTTCATAATGGAATTTAAACCAAGTAGATGTCAAACTTTTAATAAAGTAAATATTATATTGTTGGTCGTAAATAATAATAAAACATATATTGGTAACGAATCAGACAAAAATAACCTTTTGACCTTTTATCGTATTTTATTATCATTTTTTTTAAAAAAAAACCTTGTACTTAATTTATATTATATATATATATATATATATATATATATATATTATATTGTTTTCACATGTTTCTGTTGTTCTGTGCGAATCTTGAAGATCACGTGTCACATTCTTTTTTATTTTTTTTTTAGAAATCCTTGAAGTTGCTGCTGTAACTGATTTTTATTTTTGAGTATTTTGGTGTAACGTGTTGAACTGAACATTATGTATTAAATCATTTATTTGCTATTGTAACTTTCTGTTTCTTCGATAACTTATAGAAATTTTTAATTATTTTCAAGATTTACATTAAGTAAACTTTACGTAAACACACTTTACGTACAACACACTTTACGTACAACACACTTACTTAAGTAAGTGTGTTGTTTTCCTGTATATTGTTTTTCATTTCTCTGTATGAATTATAGACAACTTGTATGAGTGAAAATGCATATATGTATAGTTTGAAAAGATACTAAATCAAATAAAATTGGATGTCAAATTGAAACTAATGAATATTTCCAACGTATACATTTTTAAAAAACTTATTTTAATGCCTTTTTTTTAAAAAAATATTTACTGTTTTCTGCTTTGTGTAAATAATACACATGTTAATTTACCAGAACTAGAAGTTAAATATTACACACAAAGATAATAATATCATATAGAACATATTAATAATAACACAAAATGTACTTATACTGTCAAAACTGATATCATAATCATTAATCGTTGCAACTGAATGTAGCATTATAAAAAAGTTAATTGCTTGAAACATAAAATATAATCAGTAATATTCGAGAAAGGTATAAAAAAATATTATCATAAATATTTTACATTGTGAATAACGAGTGATATTCATTTACAATATTATTATAACTATTATAAAGGTGAAATAAAACAATCGTAGCGAATTTTATCCTTATTAGAGTTTTCGTTACTACCAGTAAGTTTATATTAGCTGCATAAATTAATTAGATACATTTTTTTTATAGAAAATGAATGTTTACGGATAAATAGAATACATTTCAACCTTCAAAATATTCATCATTATTTTGTGTAACTTTGCTCTACTTGTCGAGTAACTGATGGATCTCTTGTCGAAAAAAACATGGCGGCTTTGAGTTAATGAAGTTGTAATAAATTTTCGGAACTCTTCCACTGTTTTAGCACTTTTTACATGTTTCATGCATAATAACACCTTCCTACAAAGTCGAACAAATCATTCCCACTGCTCCGGAAGCATTTTTTTAAGCTGAAATGTGAAAAGAAGGCAATGCCTAATATACTGTTTTTCGGATCCCATCGTATTCACTACTATTTTGTGAGGTTATGCCAACTGCTTGGCTAAGATATATAATGTTTTTAAATGTTAAGGTTGGTACTTCAAAATCGTAAACCAAAAAAAAAAAAAACTTAATTTAAAACAGCGTTATGACTGACTCAGTTTAAATGTACAGAATTAATTTTTATACCTAACATATCTGGTAGATCAGAAAGGAATGCGCTTATTATAGGTACATAAAAATGAAACGTTCAGTCTTAATGAAAGTGTTATTTATTTGTAACTTAAAATAATCCCTATAAATTAGGTTGTAAAGTACAAATCGGAAATAAACTTTAAAAATACCGAAAAATATTCAACGTAGACTTATTTGATGTTAATGAGAGTAATAATTATATGCATATGTATATATAATCATTACTCTGTGTGTATATGTGTGTGTGTGTATATATACATATATATATAGAGAGAGAGAGAGAGAGAGAGAAAAGAGAGAGAGAGAGAGAAAAGAGAGAGAGAGAAAAAATATCTTACATCTAAGTAAGCAGTCCTTATTCAAATCTAACAATTTACTTATGTTGTTTTTGTTTCATCATCAGCAAAAAGACAGTGCATCGGCCGGGAATCGAACCCGGGCCGCCCGCGTGGCAGGCGAGCATTCTACCACTGAACCACCGATGCTTGATTCTGTGTAAATAATCTGCTTCTTAAAAACAACATTGAAGAATTACTTTCTCTTTGTATTAAGAATTACTATTTAAAGTATTTATGAATAATTTACGATATATATATATATATATATGTGTGTGTGTGTAGTCGTGTGTGATGATGTTCCCATGACTTTTATTTTGGTTGAGTCATGTTCTAACTGAATTGCATACAGCTAAACTGCTTGTGACTGAAGAGTTCAAATTAAAGTACTTACATCTCAGATTCCGTGATTTTAATTCTGATTGTTTAAAATGATAAACATTAGCTCCTCATTCCTATGTAATCAATTATTAAGGTTAAAACAGTGTTGATCTGTATCAGTCATAAATATTACATAGACTAATAATTACCTCGCTACGTTACAATTAAAATGGATAGAAGAAAATTACCAATCGAAGCTCCCCCTACCTCCCGGGGGAACAAGTGTAGAGAGCAAGGACTGAATCTCTACTTTTCATAAAACTTAATAAAAAAAACAAATATTTTTCTGTTGTATAATATTTCAATTAATTATAATACAAGTAAAATAAAAAAAATAATATTCTGCCACTAAATCGTGTTAGAAAGATACTACCATTGATTCTTGTTAAGACGATTTTTGATTTCATAGAATTTAATCACAATGATAAATTTAAATATTTATTCTGGAATAATACAAATGTTATATAATATGATAAAACCTATTAAATGGTAATATAAACATGTTAAATACGCAGAATAAACTCGACATTTGGAACGTAAATAGATGTCTTTTTAAATAAATATTTATAGATAGTTGTAGCTGAAATTAAAATTTCTATTCTCATTGTTAAATATTTGTGTAAAAAACAATTTAAGCATCAGTTCTCTTTAAAATAATTATATAATATTTAATTGAATTAATGCTACTTTTTTAAAAATATTTGTTTATTCAAATAGTACATCCAAAAATATAACAAGTATATAACAAGCATTTCAAAAGAACGGGTGTTCGTGCTCATGTACACCGACAGAAGTGAAATTTCAGTTTTTGTATGTTGATGTAGGGAAGGAAGGATTGATGTAAATTACAGGTGTAATAATATAATTAAAACATTCTATAATTAAATAGGGAATGGTGCATTGCTATAAATTAATGTTTAATAATATAAAGAAAACATGTTATAGTGAAAAACCTAATTTTATTCTGATTCAATTTGTTGGTATTCTAATGGTTTATAATAACTAAAATATTATATAAAAAGTTTTAACTCAAATTTATCGAGAAATTTCGAGAATACTGCATGGATTGTAATTCCTGATCTCGTAGTTGCTTCATTAGGGTTATTTACAACATGTAAATTCAATTTTGCATGGAGAAATTCAATTAATGGTAAGTAAGCATAAGAAAAAAGTTAACGTTAAAGTCTTCGCTCAAAATCATCGCCATTTTGTCATAATTGACATCGACCAGATTTGCTCCCTCGACGATATAGATTAATAAAGTGCTGTGTATGAATTTGATGACGTCTTTGATTTTCTGATTTGGTGAAATGTAGATGGCGACCATCAAGATGACCATTCCATTTTTCGCAACACATTGAGCAGCACATATATCTCCAACAGCTGTTGTTGTTACTCCTATCGATTGTGTTTGTTGAAAATTGCAATCCATGTAGGGAGTAACAACATTAGCTGTGTCACTAGATTTGTGATAAATCGCCACTCCTCCAGATCGAACGGCTGGAAGTTTATATTGAACAACACAATTGAAGTTAGCGATATCGATTAGATCCTCACACTTTAGCCAAGTCTCAGAAAGAAACAATAGGTTTGACTACTGATAACTGTCTCAAATATTTTTTGCAAATATTGAATGTGAAGTGTTACACTGAATTTTAATTAATTCCATTTAGATGTTACTTCTTCTTCTTCGCTGTTAAAAGAAAATGGAGCACTAAATAGTAAAAAATCATTTTCACATGCTTTGAATCCTTCAAATCGGTTTTCAAACTCAAATAATAATTCTTGAATATTTGAATCATATTTGCTAAAATCACAACCGTAATATAATTCTTGACAATTTTTGTAAGTAGTAAAATAAACTAAATCGGAATTGATCATAAAACGGTGTTCCTTACCATATACTTCTATAATCTGCAGTTTTAAAATGTACTTTATATTGTTTTAAATTCCATTTTAATGTTATAATAAAATCAACTTGAAACTTTGAGCCGCGGGCCGCTTATTTGACATCACTGGTGTACACAGAAGTTTTAGAATAAGTTTACAATAAGTTTTCTTTTCAGTTTCATTATTTTCACGGTTTCATCATCAAAGCCAAAAAATAAAATTCATTACACAAGATCTAAATTTCGTTTTCCATTTAAAAATTGTTAACACTTTACGAGAGTGAGAAAAGTGATCAGGGGTGGATCCTCCGGTGGCCTGTGAGCGTATCTCCTTGATACTAATAAATGTTTTTATATATTTAAAAACATTATGTCAACATAGAAAATTTGCCCGTTCTTTCAAAAAATATTTTTATATAAAATGTTGTAGAGAACAACTTTTGTTTTCCTAATAATTATATTGACTTTTTTTTCTGCTTTCCATATCCATACTCTCGGGCTGGTTTACATTAGGATAGTAAGCGGTAGAGTATGCTAGTCTGCTTTTTCTCTAGATATCTATTATACCAGCACCTATAGTTTGGTCCGTTTACACAAAGCTAGTGGTTTGATAGAGAAGAGTCTTCTTAAATAAAAACAAAACTTGTCAATACACATTTTGCGCTCGAGTACTCGACTCTATTGCACTAATTACAGCAAATTTGTGGTGGGAGGAAAAGGCTAGTAGAATTCCACATGTGCTATCCACTCTACTCGCTACTATCTTTAGTGCTCTACTTTCACTATTTCAAAGTGTTTACATTATGCCTAGTAACAGGATAGTATGCACTCTACCGCTTACTATCCAATAATGTAAACCAGGCATTAGTGTTAGTAATTAGTAGAAAAAAAATAAACTGCATCGGCCGGGAATCGAACCCGGGCCGCCCGCGTGGCAGGCGAGCATTCTACCACTGAACCACCGATGCACGTTTAAGTTTCAGTAATCTCTGTTTTAAAAATAGACACAATATTTCATTTAAACCAATTGTGAATTTCATCTCATTTAAAATACTTAACCTAAAAATTTAAAATTGCTAACTACACAATCACTCAGTGATCTCAATACACCAGTAAAACCACTGTTTGAAGACTGATGAGTAGTATACATACAGTGTACAAGTGGGTCACTGATTCATACTATGGGAGTGGTTGTAAGAAACACATGACATATCAATCCAAACATTTCATAATAAACATATAAAATAAATTGCATTATTGTCACTCACATTATATATATATATATATATATATATATATACATATATATATATATATATATATATATATATATAATCTCTTTACAGATTTATCTTATGTAGGACCAACCCGGATATATCATGTTCAAGATTGAATATGATATGTCCTTATACTCAATGCTCTTTGTTTAATTTCTAGATTGAAAAGTTCAAGATCGTTATCTAAACAATGTATATATATATATATATATATATATATATATATATATATATATATATATATATATATGTATATGCAGTGTAGGTTTTAAAATTAACACGTGAGTTCAAGGATCGCTTTAATGTTACCTATTATGTTTTTTTAAAAAAAATAATGTAAAGATATTTGAACAATTCCAGCAATGATTGAACTTCAAACGTGACACCTACATGTTTTTATTCATGATTAATTTTTGTAATCAAAAAAATTCCATTATTGTTCATATAATTCTTTAAATTAGATATGTGAATCCCAGTAAATAATAGAATCAATATTGTTATCAGGAGAAAACGTCGTTTATCGAAAACTCATACGTTATTAGTGTTTGTCATTGGAGATTTCATTAACACTATAATATGTGTGTCATTTCTGGATTAGGTTTTTTTACATTCCATTTTGCAGATTCAAATGAAAAGGAAAATGATATCTTTTAATTTCCAATGTGATCATTTCAAATACTGTTTTCAATTATTAGGCGTACAAATCAATTCAGTGCCTTTCATGTTGAAAATGACTATTTATGGAACAATGAAATAATGTTTAATCTTAAAAATATCTCCTATTATTTTATATAATTTTGTTCCATCTGTAGGGTAACTGACAACAGAGGATTCCTCTGTTGAAAATAGATGACTGCTTTAAGTCGATGAAATCGTAATGCATTTTCGAACCTCTTTCACTGTTTAAGCATTTTTTGCATGTTTTATACTTCACAACACCTTCCCTCAAGCTGCACCAATCATTCCTATATATATATATATATATATATATATATATATATATATATATATATATATATACATATGTATATATATATATATATACATATATATATATATATGTATATATATATACATATATATATATATATATATATGTATATATATATACATATATATATATATATATATATATATACATATATATATATATATATATATATATATATGTATATATATAATACATATATATATATATATATATATACAAACATATTTATATATATATATATATATATATATATATATATATATATATATATATATATATATATATATATATATATATATATATATATATATATATATAATCGTATCTGTGTGTGTGAGAGAGCTTGTGTAAATTTGTCAATGCATTGAAAAATGTACACAGCTCTCATACACACACAGATACAAATATATATATTCGTATCTGTGTGTGTGTGCTAGAGTTTGTGTAAATTTTTCAATGCATTGAAAAATATTTCCTATACACACCGAACATATTTTCGTTCGAACGACAATATTATTTATGAAAACTTTTTCAATCGCCGGAAAATGACATGTCGACAACTTCAGTGAAAGATGACAGAATATAAAAAATTATACTTTATTTTTATTTATATCTTTAGGCGATGGCATCCCGATAATGAAAAATATTTCTATATTTACTTTCACATCGATTTTCGCAATATATATATATATATATATATATATATATATATATATATATATATGTATGTATGTATGTATGTTTGTATGTATATATATACATATATATATACATAAGGTACATATTGTGTACAAATATTTGTATGGTACAGAGATGTAGTGGTACGGTTTTATACTTTTGACATGAACTTTTTATCTAAAATCGATTTCAAAGATCGGCAGACACTTTTCTTTTAATTAATATTTCATATTATACTTGTATATGTGTAGTTGGGGGATATTTACGTTTTAGAAACAATATCAGTTAGATGAAAAAATGAAAAAAAACCCTATAAATATTAGGCATGTATAAAAGTTTGTCTTTTTTGCTAGTTTTCTGATTAATTTTTATAATATATAGTATGAGTGCGGGTCAAAATGTTCTCTAATGAAGGGGAAGAGGGATTAAACATAATCAGTCGTTATTTTTTTTCAATATATTTTCTCTGGACTGTAATACATTCTCATTAGATCTTTGAATAAGTTTCATTAAACCCTTATAAAAATAATTTTTATTTTTCAACCCAAACTGACCCGAAAAGGCAAACTTTCTTTAAATTTTCTCCCAAAGAACTATTTTTTTTAATTTCGGTTATAAATAAAAATCGTTAGTGACCAGATTGGGACTATACGGAGGTTGGTTCAAAATTTTAAAACTGCATTTAGTGATGATAGCCATTGCAATATTGCTTTTGTGATCAGGTGCGTTGTTTTGCAAGTGCAATGTACCGTTTTCCAATTTCCTATCCTTTTTTCCTTCGCTGCTGCCTTTAATTGGTCCATTATAGTAGTGTAGTATTATCCACTTATAATCACATCTGTAGCTTTGTGATCGATCAACAAGATACCCCCTGTATCCCCCATTCATTTCCAGTAACTGTTCGGTATAAAATTTCATCGGGATTGTTTTTAGAGAGGTTCAAAAACTCCCTCGACGCTTCAACACAGTGTCGCATTTGAAGCGGTGTGACCATTCTTACTACTCATCTTGCGCTGACCTTTAACATGCCAAGACGATCATGTAAAATGTTCAAAACGGCTGTAACTGATACTCGAACCATTTCTTCGATTTTATTCTTCTTAAAACGAGCTTCATCCAATGTTAGTTTATCTATTAGTTTAACAATTTCCATCGAAGTTGCCTCAATGGGCTTTCCTGAACATGCATCGTCTTCTGTTGACTCTCTGCCTTGCTTGAAGAGATCATGCCACTTGTACATCATGGTTTTCCCAGAACTAGGATCACCGTAAACAAATTTTATCTTTTCCATAATAATTTAAAGCGTTTTTCTTTGTTTTGTTAAGAACTTAATGACAGCGTGAAACTCAGTTTTTCATTTTGTGGATTTTTTTTCCGATTTGACGTGCGTTTCAAGTGATAACTTGTACACACAATGGCGCGTTAAACTATGAGAAAAGGGCCAATTGCCTGGGTCTCTCATCAATATGAAGCCCCAAATCAATCTTTTATAAACACATTACTATAGTATAACATTGTACAATGGTCCCCCTAATTCAAATTTTCCTTAGTTCCATGAAGCTACAACCCGCCGCTATGTATACCACTATTTAGAATTACTTGCAAGTTGGTCCGTGCACTGATGAAGAAACCTACTTATGAACGCGCAAGCGCAAGATTTCTCCTACCCCCGCCATAATGACCATTTTACGAATTTTTGACCTTTATTTATAAGATACAATTCAGTCATCAAAATTGTTGAAATCGGACTACATAATCTACCCGTTGCTTATAATCTGTAGGTTTTATTTCCTGTATCAGTCGAATCTTATACGGGAAAAGTTGTAAACCGTATAATATGCACTACAGCGACATGCGAGCTATACTTAATTGGACAGTTTATTTTCGCGTCGACGTTTCTGGTTGCTCTTTGATACTTCGTCGTACACGTTCAATATTTGTCGCTGTCCTAGCTGAACGTGATCTCCCGGAACGTGGAAGATCACTTACGGAATCCTGTTGTTGGAAACGATATACCAAGCTACAAATCATTGATTCCGAGGAAGCAACTCCAATATTAAAATGTCGACGGTATGCTCATTGCGTTCCAGTAATTGAATGTTGGTTTTCAAAGTGAAATTGTATGGTCTGGAGCGCTGTAGAGTTGAAAATTTTTCTATGATAAATTTCTTGACTATTGAATACAATTCTCGAAACAAAAGAAAGAAAAAAATTAATAATCAAAAAAGTTATTAACAGGCTCGTGGACACTGTATTAAATAAATCATGCCTAGAAACTCACAAGTGTTGCACGAAACTAGGCAACATTTCAAAACTTTTAGGTATTTTTAACATCAATTGTCATCCTTGTAATGTTTTTTTGTAAGAAAACATTATAAGACGACAGCCGTCATATCCCAGTAGACCACTGATTTCTGTAAGGTGGGACAAGACGGTTGCAGCCGTCTAATGGTTTCTTTTACAAAATGCGCATGAAGGAATAATGGTTGATTCATTTGAATATTTAAAAATAGTATTGTTAAGTGCTTAGATATTTGTATTGAAACAATCGAATACTGACTACAATGCGTATACCAAACCTTAGCGATATCTTTGTGATAATTGAAATTTATTATCTATTCCCCGAGACACTGAAAAGAAAACAGTGCTTCATTGTGGGACACAATAGCCTGATTCAACACTATAATACATATAACCAGAGTGGTTGCAACCGTTTTGTCCCTGGAGCACTTAAAGTATAAGACGGCTACAGCCAACTTGTCCGAGTACTTGTTAACTTTTCAAACCCCGTCGTAACTTATGGGCCACTTCTATAAATTGAACAAAAATGTGATTTAAAATCAATCTTCAATATCTACCTGAGGATGGTACATATGTTGAATCTTGTAACAGGAACCAGACAGATAACTGATTCAAAAGGACAAAGACCACCAGAGAACAACATATCATCGAGATCATAAATATAAAAAACACAAATTTAGGTTATCGTGTTAATGAAAAACAAAATGGAAAAAAAATTTTTTTCATTTTGAAACCTGCTCAGTCATTAAGTTGATCATTATTATTGTAAACAATTAATTACATAAGAGGCAAATTCTGTTCAGAAATATATACATTACTAATGCAGTTGTTATCTAAGGCATATCTAAACAGTTATAGGAATGCCATATTGTACCTGTTTATCACGTGATACTTTGCTTATTAAAGATTAATACATAATTTATAATTACAGATAACAATATCTTGCATTCTTTCACGTTATCTTACACAATTGACTGAATTCAATTTACAAAAAAAAGTGTTTGATTGTATTAACGCACTTTTGCAAGTTTGATATCGAAACATGTTCGGTACAAGTGTTCAATCATTTTAGATTAGACACAGACAGCGGATAGTGTAATCAAACATAATCGTTTCATATTTATAATTCGATTAGTTAAATAGTGTTTTAATTTGATAAGCAAAGTGTTTGTTGATACAGTCAGTGATTCCTTCAATATTTATTAATCAATGTTGTTAACAACTTACAGTGCTTTATATAATCTTCATTATCATAAATTACTAAACAATATGTGTTATGTGTGGGATGCCTAGCACATAAAATGCTTTTTATGAATGAAGATATAATGATTGTTTCAATGCTGAAACATTGTAGGGTATGGTATTTGTTTGTTTTTCGTATAATTTGACTGTTTTATTGTCTAAGAATTATTTTACTTCACACAAATATTTTATTTTAATAAAATCTTAGAATGTATATTTTATTCATTGTACATGTTTATGAAATTAGGTATGTTTTCATTAAATAAAATTAGTACAAATATAATTTTTTATAAATTAAATTAACTTGATGTGTGCTGTTAATAAATGATTACTTTTTGAATTCTATGCCTAGGTAATATTCTCTACAAATAAATTGCTGTAGAAGGAGTTAAACGCACTGAGACACACATGCTACACACATCTTTATATTTACTCTTGGCTTTACAAGACTGGCTACACACATTTTTATATTCACTCTTACTGGTTAACGTCTACTGCAATTAGATTTAATTAAATAGAGATAACATTACGACTCCGAACATACAATGCGCAAATGTACATCTAACTATATCCTCTTTTAAGAATGTTTTAAGCCAAAACCAAAAACTTTTCAGTCATCTCTCATATAATCTGTTCTAAAAAATACCTCATAGTTATATGACTAAAAGAACTTTAATCAGGTAGTAAGTAAACTTCCCTTTAATTTTCATGTATAATTTAAAAAATAAATACATTGGCTAATTAAATGCTTGCGTCAAGAAAAAGGCAGCACTATTGAATAGACTGTATATGTGTTTATTTCAATATTAACGCCTTATGAATAAATAAAACTATTGGCAATTATTTTGCTATTTATAACACAAATAAAATTTATGATAACTGTACTTATGGCTAGACGAACTATACTAATATTCAGAAAGTTCTTTTAATAAATGTAAAATAAATAAATACTTTTTTTATTTCATTTCAATTCCGTCATTTGTAAAATGATAAAGAATCTGCTGATTCATTCCAATTCAAATGCATTATTTTATTGTTTCAGCTTGAATCAGAACTAGTCGCAGCTCGACGTGAATTGGAAGGTGTCCAGAAAGCCCTCCACAAGCAGACACAGCGGTGCCGAGAACTCGTAGCTGAATTCAGTCGTAAACTACAATCAAAAGATATCCAAATCCACACCGAACGTCAGTTACGAGATCAACAATTGACGAAAGTTCTTCGCGCTTTGCTGTTATTCGAAGCACGTCTCGTCCAAGAACAGAAAATCATCCGTCAGCAGTTAAACGAGAAAGATAATATCATCAGATATCAACAAATACAGATCCATAAACTGCAAGCATTCAACGAAAACTATTGCCAGAGTTCGAACTTGGAGAGTTTGGAGAGTAGTTCCGATCTGTATGGTTTCCAAGATACGAACAATCGCTATAATCAGAATGATAATCGCGTGTCGAATTTCGAAAGTTTAGATAGCAGTTCGGAGATTTATGCGACTGTGTCAGAAAAAGATTACAAACATGATAATTCGACGTCGAGCGAGGATGCAGGTAATAAGACAGACTGCGATTCGCTCACTCGAGGAGGAACCTACGTGAAAAACAAACAGAATTATACGAAGTTAAATGATATTAAACGTGCAAAGAAATATGGAAATAATAGAAAGAGTGTCGGTACTTACATCGAGAGCTTACGTCGGAGAGAAACAGCGTGCATCGACAGCAGTTCCAATGATGAAGTGTCGAGCAACGAGCACGAGTCAGAAATGAGAAATGTGAACGGTAATGTCGCCGATCACATCGATAAAGTGTCACAGAGGATTGAAAGCATTTTCACGGATACGAAGAGTATTGTTACGACGTCACATAAGTTTTCAGAGAAGATGGATAGTCTGCACGGTATTAAAGCTGCGAGACACAGTAGAGAAGCATCCGACGAAGCTTATACGAGTTCTTCGATATCGGGTAGTAGTTCGAGCACGAGCACGAATTACTGTTCGCCGGGCGATATACGAGGAAGTTACGAACCGAACGGGAACTTTAATTGCAATTCGAGTACAAAGAGTGAATCCGAACTCACAACCACCTATTCAGAGAGTACAAAACATAACGACGGCGGCGACAATGTCTCGCTTGAAATCTACGAATTAAATGGAGACATCTATGACAACACACGGACGGGTAATAAGAATTGTTCGAATAATAACAATGACACCGACGATAAACAGCATCCAGGTGATGAGGATGACGACAACGTGTCCTCTATGAAATGTAAGAATAATTTTCAGAATTCAACAGACAATCGATTCGTGTTTGACAAGAACGATTCAGAATCGAACGAGAACTGGTACGCCAGTGCTAGTGACCAAGAAGAAGATCAAAAATGCGAGATATACAAGAATAATCCCGTGCTCGAATGCATGAATCAGATCTTACTACACAACATACACGATCCTATCAATTCACCGCCGAAAAGTCCCGTTCCTATTGCTAAATCGAAGAGTCCTAAACGTGTGAAATTCTTCGATGAGAACAATAGTGTCGTTGAAACGAAACACTTACATAACGAAGTCGGTTCAACACCGAAAAAGTCAAGTATGAGTTCTGTTTCACCAGCACCGTCACAGGAGAGTAACTACTACGAGACTCCAATACAAGGTGTTGCTAATGTCTATGAAGTTCCTCAGAGTATTTACAGTAATGATTACGAACAGATACTTATTAATTGTAACGATGGATTCCAAAGTTGGCCGAACGCAATGAAGAATAATTCGTCTCCTGGTAAAATCGAAAACTTACAAGAAAAAGAGGTCAATAGAATGGCTCAGCAGAAACTGTCCGTTGCAAAGAGTTCGAATTTCGATAATCTTGACAAAAACAACTATTACTACGTCGACATGGACAGCAGGGTGATTGATAATCGTACAGGCCAATCGATTATCCGGAAATGTAAACTTTCAAGGACTCCGCCAGCATTACCGCCCAAACCAGCAAATCTCGTTTCAAAATATAAAATCCAAACGAGAAAATTCAACGAACACCATGATCATGTTGATAATATGTCGAGTACGATAGATATCGAACCGGATTATTGTTCTATATCAGAATTGAATTTAACAGTTGAGAACGATAACGGACAGATTTGTAACGAGACTATTCAACAATCTCCTTCAAATATATCATCATTGTATGATCAGATCATTGCGAACGCTTCTAATCCTCAACAATGTAAATCTTTAAAACAAGCATCGACCGAAAGGAACGCGTCGATGTCGAACGGCACTCACACAAAATCAAAAGAATCGAAAACGAGTAAGACTCTAGATATACCAATGTTGCCTCAAGTATCTGAAATAATTATTCCTAGTGAATCTGAGAGTGAAGCGAAAGAAGAATGCATTACTCAAGACAATTATATTAAGAATAATTCGCAGATGTTGAAACAGAAATCTTCTAAGTCGAACCCGACTGTCCACGATAAATACAAGAGTCCGATACAGATCGGTGTTTCTGTATCGAGTCTCATTACTGGTTTTAACAATCAACACATTTTGTCAGAAATAAATAACCGTAAACCACCAACACCGAAGAATAAATTACCTGAACATGTGTTTTCGAATTTTGAACAGCATCAAAATTACGATAAGCAACAAACGCCGTCGAGGTCGTCTGATAACATTAATAACTCCAAGACCAAACCTGAAATTCCCAGTTTTGAGAAATTCGACTTGAGTCAAAACTTCGAAGAGTTTCGATTAGACGACTGTGAGATCGGTGAAGAGTACCATATTAGTATGGACAGCGAGGATAAGGAGCACGACAGGGCTATCTCAAACATTGATCAGACGACGACGACGTCGCCATTGTCGTCACATAGTGTTGAAAAAGAACAGAATAAGAACAACGAAGCAGTAGAGAAGTCTGATACAAGAAACTTGAACACGGCAAAGAAACATCTATCAGTGTCTGTTGAAAATATTCTCGGATTAAAAACAGTACCTGCATTGAACCCGAGTAGAAATGGATACCAGAAACCCTCGAGCACTATTCAACACTCTATCTCTTCGCCGTCGAAACGATCTCCTAGCAAAGTTCCTGTTCTAAAATCAGCTAGCAGTTTCCAACATCACAAAGACAACTATGAACAATTCTTAGAATGTACCGGTCTAAGTTCAAAATCAATCTTAACGCCGAGCAGGTTACTTAGCAATCATAAAGCGATGCTGAAACCAAAAGATGTGAAACTCAGAGATCGAGTTCGATCGACGGTTCTGGAAAAACATGGGAGTACTGTTAAATATTACTCAGAACCGTACTTATAGTTCAATCTATGTGAAAATGTGTATATCTGTAGGTGTGTGTGATTTTTGTTCTGATTTATTTTTAATTTTTTTGTCGGTGTCTATAGAGAAGATCGATGATGATGCTGATGATTGATGGTTATTAGCAACGAATATATAGAAATAATTATTTTAAAGTCATATAGTCGTATTAAGTACTTTGTTGTTTATTGTATCCGTGTATCCAGTTCAAGCATATTGTTGTATTGTATTTTTTGTGTAATTTTTATCGATCGTTTTTATTATTATTATCTATAAGTGTAGGCGTACAGTGTTTGTTTCAACTGAAATTGTCTCGTATAAATTTTATAACTAATCTAACATAAACACCAAACATTTTCATTGTGTCGAAAACTATAAAAATTAGAAACTCAAGTCTCTTCTCTCTTCTCAATCCAATCACAAAAAGTTTAATCTCTTCATTCGTCTTTAAACATACTTTCTTCCATTGTAAATATTTATTTTTACTTATTTATCAGATCTTTGTTTGAATCTATCTATATATGTGATAAATCTAGTATCTTCTTATTTGAATTTCATTGAATATTCTACTTCACTTCTCGTGTTTTATTGTTGCTCTTCAGCTCTTTTTTCTATCAGTATTTCCTTTCTGTCTTTTCTCAAATTCAAATGTTTTAGGTTCTTTATATTTAATTTCAATAGCTTTTATAAACATTAATCGTATAACAGTTGTGTTTCCTTTTTTAAATATTGGATGCAAAATTACTTTTTAGCAATCTTTTTAAATAAATGTTTTCACTTTATATAAAAAAGTTATCTATCTAGGCCAGGGGTATGCAATTTCTTCAATAATAAGAGCCACTTTTTATACATTTTTGAATACATTTTTGCACATGTTCAAGAGTCACAGAAAATATTATTTTAAAATTGTATTTATAAATGTCTATTGACTAAGAAGCCGTGTTGAAAGTTGTATTTTAAAGATATTTTTCTCAAAAATGTATACAGTATCCCGTTTATGTATAAAATATTCTAATGTTGGTACATACTATACTAATATAGATTGTTAATATAAAAGTTTAGGAAAAATGACAATGAAATCCAATATTAAACTCGGAAGCCACGCAAAGTAGCTTTGGGTGCCACAGTTTGCCCACCGTTTATCTAGACATTTATATTCCCTTTAAAATAATATTTTTCCTAGTAGATGTTATAATTCGTCTATCAATGCTACAACTGCTGAAAAGATATTTCAAATTCTTCTTCTGTATTATCATCAAGAATCTACTTTAAATATTGTCGAATCTCCTGAATTCCATTAAATTACTTTTTATGAATTGTAATTTCATTTTAAAAAACAGTAGAGTATAAAAATGTATTTTTTGGAACTGTGACTAAATTTTCTTTTATAAATGAATTTTTTAACTCACCTCACAAACAACAATTATTTCTTCAATCAAAAATGTTCAATAATTGAATATTGATAATTTTTAATTCTTTACAAACATTTCGATAGCGAGTCATCATCTTTATAATGTTTGTGTACAGAAAAATCTGTTAGACACAAAAACATTAGAATTTTTTATGCTTTTCCGCTCTGGGAATGATTTCATAACAATAAAAATGCATAGGAGCAACCACCACAACGATAATTGAATGTTTTTCATCAAAAATCTTCAGCTTGTTTCGTTAGTTTAGTAGTTATATAGCACTGATTATTTTTGAGTATTGTCATTATTTTCTTTTACATTTTTAATGTATTTATAAAAACTATTATTCAACAATGAATTATTTCAGTGATACCTTATCTATATTTAAGTATTTTTCACAATTTTACTTATGATTAACATATCATACAATTCCTGAAAACCAAACTGTTACCAATTTAAATTGTCTTTATTATTTTTTTAAGATCTTATATTTCAAGCTCTTCAACATTTTAGTTTCTTTAAAATGAAGAAGATGCTACTTAAGAAGTATTCTCATATTCGACTTTCTTTTACTATCATCAGTTTGATTATAACCTTTTATTGAAATAAAAAAAAATTATCAAACGGCTGACAATTTTCAATCTTAGTTTCCTTCTATTTGTATGTATTATTAGATTAAAGTCTAATAATTTTATTCATTTATTGGATTCCGTATTTCAATAATGTAATAAGTTTGAATGGAAAGTTTATATAGTTTTAAATATCTATCCACATTTTTTGATATTGAAACAATAGATAATTTCAGTTATATGTTTTTGATGCGCAAACATCCTTGAAAGTATCTGCAATTTTTTTCTAACTGAAGTAAAACCGATTAGTTACAAAAAAGCATATCACTCTCGGTTATTCTCTGTTTTTAAACTGGTTTGTCCGTTACGATCTATCTCTGTTCCTTCTACTACAATCACTCATGTTGATTCGGTGGAATAAGTACCAGGTATGTGGCGCACAGAACGTTGTATCATTCATGAATTCAATTCTAGCTGTTCAGTTTTAAATGATTTCGATTTTTTTTTGACGTCTGATATCAGCTTTTATAAGAACTAAATCTCATTTTACTCTAATTTATTTATTTATATTTTCTTTAAACAAACATTAATTCTGTTTTTTGTGTTGAAGATTATCTAAAATATTTTATCACACGCAATATATACCCTGCTTTAAGAGGTACTGAAAAGATCTGAATATATGTTGGTAAGATGAGACTAAATCAAAATAATTCAGAGACTGTGAGGCAACATTTTACTTAATTTCATTATTTTTTTTATATTATTGTCTTTGTAACATGTAATCAAGGACTGTATCATTATACTATAAAACGACACAATTCTTATGATGAGATCAGATCTTTTTCATATTAATGCCTCTTCTAATCTATTTAGCTGTTTACAGTAAAATTCGACATTTGTTCTTTTACCAGGTTTAAAGATCTGGTAACGGATAGGTAGTTTACAGTTTCATTAGATCCGTATCAATATTTTTAGTATGAAATTTTGGTCTCAGTATATTGATTTAAACATTTGAATTTGATTTTAGTAAAATCATTGATTTCTTCTCTTTCTTTCTCTCTGTGTTCATGTACAGACATCATTTGTGATAAAATGACTGGTGAAAATGGTATACTTTTTGATCTTTTTTCCGTATTTGCATATACAGATCTCATTGTCCTTATCAATGAAATCGCCTGACACACATACTTGTCCAGATTGGTACTTTAAACTTCAATTCTATTTAC
Source organism: Acanthacorydalis orientalis (assembly GCA_034766995.1). NCBI lineage: Eukaryota > Metazoa > Arthropoda > Insecta > Megaloptera > Corydalidae > Acanthacorydalis > Acanthacorydalis orientalis. Next base: position 8,736,575 of record CM068319.1, on the reverse strand, counting down.
TCAATTTTTTTTTATCCTGAATGATTTGCTTCGATCTATTTTCATTTTTAGATACACAAATACACAATTTTTGGATTCACATTCAACAAACATAAACTTTTCTGGTTTCAATTTTTATGGTATTTTAAACCATATTTAGTACTTGTGGCAATATAAAAACGATTATTTTACAAAGACATAGTATCGATTAACCCTTTCAATACGATTTATTTTGATTCATTTCGGTAAATGGTAATTAATTGCATTAAGGGTTAGTTAAAATTGTCCAAAATTGTTGTCCAAGAATTTTCTAACATTTTGGATAAAGGGTATAGTCCTGGGAAATTTTGTCCTATCAGTATTTTATAGTGGGTTCACTATGTAAAGTTTTTCCCCGACAGGAATTTTTGAAAATCCGTTGGACATGTGTATCCCGTTAGTAATGAAAGGGTCAAAAGTTACTCTATAGTAAAAATTAAACATTACAGAAAGGATCATACTTACAATAAGTATTAGGATAGTGAAATTATAAAAAATGAAAATAAGTTTGTAGATCTTCTCTTCCGCATTGGTCTCCTTATTTAGTCTATATCAGGATGACTACTTCTGCTGGCTGGTATTGCTTCTAACACCATTAAGTTCTTTAGTCACAATTATAGTATTTTGATTTTAGTAAAAATTGAACAACACATACTCTTAAATAAAACACAAATAGTCTTAATCATCCGAAAGAAAGTGTTCTATCATTCACAATTAGAAAGTTATAAAGTATTTTTTTGTTAAAAACCGCTTTAAATAGATAACAAAAACCAAGAAAATATCCTTTTACAGCAAAATTAGTTTCTCATCGTACAAATCTTCTAATTTACTGATGCCGTTATTCAAAGATCTGGAAAATCTAAAAAGTAAAAAGATTTTTATTAAAATGCGAATAAATAATCATATATATTATTGAACAGAAATCAGATATATTATTTGTAGTTTGTGCTGTGAAAAAATAATTCATTTGTCATTAGTCAGTATCAAAACTATTGCAACAGAACACATGTTTATAATCCCAAAAATAGAATGGAAAAAATACAAAATATTACATTGTTTATTACTTCATTTAATAATTTATGGATTCAGTTGGTTTTTTCTATGCATTTTTTATTATATAATTTCTGAAAGTTTAGTTCTTAACACATTCTCTACTATGGTTTTGGAGAAAAACGTCCAACACAGGATTTTTTTTGTGATAATATAACATATTTTTCAACAGATATCAATATTGGTTGTCCATTGTTGATTTTATAAATTTCACAAGCGTAGAAAATACATTGTTGACTCATACACGGTATTTAATTCATGTCACCAGTTTTAACGGGAAGCGTTTTATATTTAAATTGTTGCTACGCGGAAACAGCTATTTCGCTGTCAGAATTTAGTAATTTGCAGACAAGATCATTTCTAAACTCTAAATAATTCATTTTAGTTACATAAACTTTATTGTAGAACCAACATGCATTCCAAATTGTCACGTCAAAGAAGCGAAAAAAATATTTGCTGTTGAAACTCTAAATAATGTAATATAACTTCAGACTAAGCACATTTTTCATATATTTTATTATTTTAGAACTTAATAATTGTGTTCAGAACACAATGCGTTTCAGCGTGCATTGATACATTGACCAAACATAGCTGTCACACATGTGTGACACCTGGATCTCTTAACAATCCGTTGAATCACACATATGTGACGGTTGGTAGTGAACGTGTTAAGATACTAAAGAAAAATCATAATGTATCAAACACCACATTTTATTTTTTTAATCTTTATGTATTTTTTACTCCATTAATATTTACACACTTTTTTCTTTAACAGATTTATTTAAAACAAGACATTTAAATACATCAGTAAATAATATGAAACCTTGAAGTCATATTCAAATATATATATTGAAATAAAAGTTTGATACTAGAAAATTAATGAAAATAAATTCAAGAATTTATCCATAAGAGAGTTACTAAATGAAAAAAGAAACAATTTAAACAAACTATTTCTTTTGTGATGAAAAAGGTAACACAATTGTAATTTTTTTTATTTTTCAGTGAAATATTTGTATTATCGATAACAAAGTAACCAAAAAATACATGTTCAGGTTTTATTTCATAGATCAATTTTCATATTCTCACAAAATACACATTTTTCTAATGAAAAATATTCAATAATTGATTAATAATCATTTTGATTATTGCTGATTGGTTTTTCAATGACGATGATATCAGCGATTATTCGGTACTTTTACATTCTGAAAATAATGGCATAACTATTAAAATCCGCATTAGCATCCATCCAAGTGATCAATAATCAATTAATGAAAATTTTTGATCAAGAAATGTATACATTTTATAATATATCATCCACAAAGAACACACATTTTCTGATCCGATTTCGTCTAAAAGCGAACACTGTACGTACCTAAATGTGTATTAGTATTATATATTATATAAATTTCATATCTGTGAAAATATAATCGACCATAATAGAAACATATTTTCCTGTTTAGTAGTTACCATAATTAAAACAGTTCTTTCTGATAAATAACTATTTTATTTTTGTACACAATTCCATACAGAATCAGAGTGGTGTTCTGTGCTGACGTTATTACTAGTAATTTTATTGCAAAATGATGTAAATTTATATATATATATATATATATATATATATATATATATATATATATATATATATATATATATATGTATATATATATATATATAAATATATAAACGAAATAGTCCGGTAGTACTGAACTGCCATGTTGGCACAACTGTAAACTTTTTTATTTATATTTGTATGTATAAATAAAATATTATATTGAAATCTTGTGTTTTGATTTTTTTGTAGATTTAACGCCATATCCCGAAATAAATAAGAAAATATATTTGGTGTTAACGTATTTCTGATATTATTAAAAAGGTTTTTGGGTCAAGTGTGCAGAGTAAGATGAGTAACCGAAATGTACAAGGATTTCTGACTCAGGTAATTTTAAATTAATCCTTAATTACGATTTTACATATTTCTATTTATAAAATCGTTTTGCTTCACATTCATTCAAATTTTAAATGAAAAAATATTATGCTATTTGGGAAAAATATTTAAAATTTATCTTTTAAATATGCAATTATTATTTGAAGTTTTGAATTTTTGGATTCTTCTGTTCCATGTGTATATATATATGTAATATATATATATATATATATATATATATATATATATATATATATATATATATATATATATATATATATATATATGTTAAATGTAAATTACATCTTACATAAGTAAGAAAAATAATTTTTATACTAATGAAGCTTTATTCCACAAAAATATCGAATATTTATAAAACTCTTCATAAAGAGTAAACAAATTCCGGTACCGGGAATCGAACCCGAGCCTCCTGGGTGAAAGCCAGGTATCCTAGCCACTAGACCATACCGGATCTGTTCATGTGTTGGTAACTTTGGAGTCTCTATATGTTAGTATGTCTAAATAAGCAATCTCGCATAGATTATTTTTTGCAACGTGATTTTATATTTTTTGTGGATAATTTTGATATATATATATATATATATATATATATATATATATATATATATATATATATATATATATATATATATAGTAAATTCGTTCCTCAAATAGCGACTCGACTGTTGCATTAGCTTGAACTCTATTTAAAAAGTTCCACTATTATGTTAACGTTCAAAGTCATAATTATTAAAATTTTCAAACTTTAAAGTTAAAAATTTCATTTTATATCATTTATTTAATAGGAAGTATTCCATTTTATTAACAACGACGACTTTTTTCAGAGATGGAATGTTTTCTAATTATTGAAAATATTACACAAACCTGGACACATAGATTTTAAAATTTATTAAAAAAGTTTGAAATTTGAGTTTGCATAAATTTTTTTAGTTGCTATATTTGAAAAGACTTTTTCTTGCTTTTTTCGAACGGTTGTAATTCTTCGATTAATTACTACATTTTTTCATCCCATTGCAGCGATTTGTTAAAAAGTGAAATTGGTTCGGTGTCACTGATCTTTGTTGTATTATTGTAATATCATTCTCCACCTGGATTGTATTTGATTCAATATTGTCCATTCCATTACTTAGAATGTCACTATTTTGGGATAAACATCATTTTAGGTTACTATTTGGAACAGTGTGTTTTTGATTTGGTAGGTCATTATTTCGAGTTGGGCAGTAAATCTACAGATCATTATTTTTTGAGCCTAGTGTGTGAATATATATATATATATATATATATATACATATATATATATGCATATGTATATTTATATATGTACATAAATACATAAAAGCACACGCACAAATGTATCTCTCTATATCTGTATATTATAGCAATAATATTTTATAAATGCACAATAGAATGTGAATAATCATAAAACAAAATAATTGCATACATTAATAGTTGTGTTTTATGTGAAGACAAGAAAAGATTATTTTTAAAATCAACTACAATTTTAGTTACTATATTCAAAAAAATAAAAAATTTCATTCCGGTACCGGGAATCGAACCCGAGCCTCCTGGGTGAAAGCCAGGTATCCTAGCCACTAGACCATACCGGACTACATGATATGCTTTTCAATACAATCTTTCGTTTAAGCAACATACAATCTATTTTTAAACTAGAGGTTTTAAATATGCATTTGTTGACGAGAACGATATGTAGTTCGATTAGAACAAAAATTTCGACTTACTAGAAAAAATGTGATAAAGCAATATTTCTATATTGCTTTATCACATTTTGAAGTAAGATACATAAGTATAAATTTTTATTATTAATCATCATTCTACCACATTAATATAATACAGTATTAAAATATTGTTTGAAATTATCTAATGGTTTAAAAAAGTGCGAGTAATGTATGTACCGTATATTTCGGTATATAGAAAGCCCCTACGTATAATATACAGTTGAATTTAAAAAGATTTTTTTCAATTTTTTGTATATTGGTGATATAAGACACATGGTAATAATAAAATAATTTTAGTAGGTAGATTTCTAAATGAGAAATTCCGAAGGTATATAATGTAATATATAAGGTATTAAAATATTGACTTCTCTATTTTCTTGGTACTAAAGGGAAACACTCCTCTCACATCTTAATTTTTGAATTCATAATTTTTATCCCTACTGTATAAGACACTACCGAAAATTACAACCAATTTTTTGGTGTTCACAGTGCGTCTTGTTCATCGAATATATACGGTAATTTTAAATACAGGAACTACATTTTTCTTACTATTAATATCTCCAGATTTAGACATGTTCGTTAAACTTATTAAGAATATATTTATGAGCACGCGTACATTTAGTGATACATTAAATACTATTAGTAAGTGAGAACTAATTGTAGTATTCAGAAAAACACTATAAGAATGGATCTATAATATTAGGTTGGTAGGAAATTTTTTGCGGCTTTTGTTTTCTGAATTCTATTATTATTCTTATTATCCAAAAAAAGACATATTGTTTTAAATAAATCATTTATCACTCATGAACATTGTCGCATAAAACGTTTCTTCTACCTTATGTTTCTATAATACATCATGCAGTAAAGATATATAAATAAACAAAACTTACTGAAATTATTTTAATAAAGTTGTATATTAAATGAGAAATGAATGAAATAATGTAATATTTCTGATATATATATATATATATATATATATATATAGATATATATATATATATACATAATATATATATATATATATATATATATATATATATATATATATATATATACATTTATTCATAAAATTAACGAGAAATTAACTTTGTGCTCAAGTTTGGTCGTAGTCTTGTACTTAATAACTTACTAATGTATATATATAGGTTGGTAAGAAAATAATCGCTGTTTTGTTTTTTTTGAATTCTAACCGTAATTTTTTCAATGAAAGCCTCATTACATCGCGTTCATGTTAATATCATTTTAAAGTCTATTTTTCGGTCTGTATTTTGATAACATCGACTTTGTTTTTATTATTAATTTTGCTTCAAATTGTGCTTTTGAGTTAAAGATGGAAAAGTAGCAAATAAGAGCAAATTTTTACTTCCTATAAATACATTTTACTTCCTATAAATTATATTAATTGACTAACATAAGTTAAAACTAACCGATTCGAGTCGCTGAAATATTTATTTTATATCATCAGTTTTGTTTCTTATTCACTTATACGGAGTAACTTTTTGGTTTTATTTGGTATCAAATTCTTAAGAGGCATCCAAGATTTTTGTTATATTTATCTATTGTAGAGTTAATGGAAAGAAATTAAATTACAGAATGATATTTCATATGTGCATAACAAATAGTATAAGTAATAGGCAAATTACAAAATAACGTTATTTTTTAAGAACTCTTTTTCTTACACAAATATATTAAAAAGAAACGCATATTCCGGTACCGGGAATCGAACCCGAGCCTCCTGGGTGAGAGCCAGGTATCCTAGCCACTAGACCATACCGGACTTGTATTGGTGATGTTTTATAATGTAGAAAATTTTTAAAGTATAACGAAATTTTGTATATATATATATACATATATATATATATATATATATATATATACATATATATATATATATATATATACATATATATATATATATACACACATATATATATATATATATATATTATATATATAAAGAGAGAGAGAGAGAGAGAAAGAATAAATAGAATACACAGTATTTTATAAAAGCCCAATCTTACTTTATGTCTTAAAAACAATATATATCTTAATGCTGCATTTATTCATTTTTTTATTTATAAAAATATTTACATAGATATTACATTCAAACAAGATGAAACTGCTTAATATTGCAAATCTATAAAACCTCCTATTAGAATTATTATTGATTTTTTATTAGTAATCACATATACTCTAAGTGGGATGAAAAAAAAACGTAAAGTACATTTCTTTTTACAAAGAAGTTTACGAATTTATGTATAGTATTCTCAATCTTGTATAGTATGGTTTCATATAGAAAAATAATGAACACAAATAATATAGTATAAAATATGGATTGAATATCGATCAAAAAATCAAATTAAAGTAATAAAAATGAAATCTTAAACTCCCAGTTGATATATTAGTGTTTAGTAGAAGAAATTAGTTTAGGTATAGTTTGAATATTTTAAAACAACATATGATTATTATGTAAAAATTATTTAATATCAACTTCAATTATGTCACTGCAACTGTATATAGAAATATGTATTTAACATCTGATATTTAAAACTGTCAATACAGCAGTCGTTTGTTAAGTAATCTTTTACAAGGTATAAATCTTGTAGTCATTAGGAAATATCGATCCAGCAAATAATAACAAAGCGTATATATATATATATATATATATATATATATATATATATATATATACATATATGTAATATATGTATATATATATTATAGTTTATATATATATATATAAATATATATATATATATATATATATGTAATATATGTATATATATATATATATATATATATATATATATATATATATATATATATACATATATATACATATATGCATGTTTTATAAAGGAGATGTTAATACGTATCTTTACTCATACAAAGACGAATAACACTGCATATAATTTAGTTTCTTTCCATAAAAATTAAGAATGTTTTTACAAAATATCTCTGCTGAAAAGTAAACAAATTCAGGTATCGGTAATCGAATCTGAGCCTCCTGTGTGAAGGCCAGGTATCCTAGCCACTAGGCCAAACCCGATTCGTTGTTTTGCATTTCATTCCTGATTTTTTACCACAATAACAACCGTAAATGAAACTGTTGAATGAGGATTTCTATGATACACATAATATTCCATATAGTTTGTACATTTACCTTATTTTTATATGTTATAATATTACATGTTTTTACAATGCCATGTTTTTGGCACCATGCTATTTTCTTTAAAAACTCCGTTTGTTATTAATTCGTACATAGATCTGTTTTAAAAAAGTGCAATTATTATTCCCTTCCGTATTTTATTAGTATTTGAGGTGTGTGTAAAGTAAAGGAGTATTATATTAAAAGGATGTTAATTACGATGACACTAATCGAGCATTTCCTGATTATATATATGTATATATAATATATATATATATATATATATATATATATATATATATATGTGCGTGTGTGTGTATGAATGTATGTGTAAACAATAGTATACGGGTCGTGATAGAAATTTAAACTTCATGTAAATTCTAAAACATAATTACATGTATATATAAAAACACTTGTAAAAATTATTAACTGTAAGTTATTTTGCCTATAAAGTAGGCATACTTTATTTAACTGTCAAATAATAAGATATTTGACAAGATATTGATATTAAGATATTTAACTTCCCAATTTATTTCATTTATATACTGAGGGCTCTGCCCCTACTCACTACGCTGATTGACACCCGGAAGGCTCTGCCTTTTCTCACACCACCGATTTTCTTCGCTCATATCGCATATATATATATATATATATATATATATATATATATATATATTTATATATATATATATATTACAATAGTGAGCAATATGTGTGATATGAGATTCATGATAGACACATATATAATTAACAATTTTATAAAAGCAATCAATTTAAAAAACTATAACTAATGATTTCTTCAAATTAGTTATGCACTTACATATTGAAAAGAAAATCAAACAAATAATCAAATAAGGAAATGATCCAGCCAATAGTATCAAGGGTACAAAATGGTATGGGAATGTTTTTTATAAGCTAAAGTGGGTAATTTTTAAGACTGACGAAATAATGAATCTCTTGTTTTATTTAAGTGTATTAAAATGGAATCTAAAAAAAGTACTGTAAATCTAGACTTGAGAGAATTAAAATACGACTTTGCTTATGTCTAACACGGCGTTTATTATTGACACTTTTTCAAAATATTCATGTCAATCAATCAAAATTCAATATTTTCTGTACCACGTGATTGTGGCTAGCACGTCTGGTATGATTTGAAAAGTTGGTTGAAGTTTAACATCTCAAGCCATATTTGTAGTGCTCGATGCGCAGTACTAAATACGCATAGAATTGTTAATATCTGTCAGTTATTTTTTGTAAAGTAATTTGTTACTTATTGTTACAAACATATGATCATGATAAATAATATTAAATACAAATATAAACGACATATATTGTCATTCCAAAATTATAAAAAATGCCTTTAAATAAGTATCTAAAATATTCTATCAAATCAGGTACGTAGTCAGGGGTGGACCAAGGAAAGACAGTGTTCCTACCTGGTTGCTCCGTTTGCCCTCCCCCCCTCTAACTAAATTTTCGATTTTGAGAGATTTGAAAATTATGGAGAATCATTGCAAAAATATTCCTAATGGGTTTACTTTGATGATTAAAAACGTTTCTACGCACGAAAAAAATCGTTTCTATGAGGGTATTTGCGCTATAACCCCTAGCAATTTTGACATAAAATTTTTTAGCACTTCTAATATGACGGTCTGGTTACGAACCTGTATCAAATATAGATTATGGAATTGAGTACTTTGACACTTAAAGAAGCTGAGCCGTGAAACTTCTAGTTACGACGTACTTTCATGTTAAAGACATGCAAGCATATAAGCCGAGTTCTGTAAGCCGCAAGTCAAGACGCATCTTGAACTCTTCCAACCCAGTAACGTTTTAAAACTCTCCGTTGATGGTGTAATAAACACAGATTACCGTTAATATTTTCCATGAAAATTACTATTTATGAAGCAATAGAATGATTTTTAATTGGTTGAATTTCAAAGTGAATCATTGCACTGCCAGTTAGTATGAATAGAATATGTATATTACAAGAAAATAAAGAAATATACTTAAAAATATCACTCTACTTCCCCACTGCAAAAGTTTGCGATCAGTAAACTGACATTTATTGAACAATGAATTGATGTTGGTTTTGGAATAAAAGAGTGGATTAGAGCGATATTAACGGGTCCTATTATTATTTTTTAAAACTCACTAATGATAGTATCGAATAAAGAGTAACAAGGAATATCAATGATCTGCAAGTAGCAGAAAAAAGGATATTTATAAATAAGAATATGCGATCAGTTGAGTTTACCGTAACAGAACAGGTGGGTTAAAACTTTATTGTACAGAAAAATCTTATAAATTAGATTTCAGGTTAGAAATTAGATTTTCTTATACATTAACATTTTGAAGATGATCACAATCGACATGCGCATCATCGGAATGATCAATGACCAATAATCATATATTGAACATTTTTGTTCAGAATTTTGTTTGTGGTTTGACGAACTGGTGAAAAATTCACTTGTGAATATGAATTAAGTCATATTTGCATAACTCTCCCTAATCAATTTGGTGATAAGGTTTTATTTGTAAACAAGAATATTAGTTGTCTTTTTTTATTATATTTATAACAAATTGAAATATCAGAAAAAATAACACGTTAATTATAAATATTGTAATTAAATTTTGTGCAAAAATGTATTAGTGTATTACAAATCAGTATAATCTTTATAACGATTCTTTATATTTACTTAGAGAAAGTAAATAGTGAATTTTAATTCTAAGATGAACATTAAGTCAGTACAAAGAAGCATCGGTGGTTCAGTGGTAGAATGCTCGCCTGCCACGCGGGCGGCCCGGGTTCGATTCCCGGCCGATGCATCTGTTTTGCTATTTTAAATAATACATTATATATATGTGTACATACATATGTATACATATATATATATATATATATACATATACATATATACATATACATATATATATATATATATATATATATATATATATATATATGTATATATAAGGTAAATGAATAAGTTTGTAGGGTTTTCATTAAATTTAAAATTTATTTCTTTAATAAACAAAATACATAAACTAATCAATAATAAAATTCTCCTCCATTGTTTACGATTGACTCCAAACGTTCCGGCAGTTTTTTAATTCCACTCTTGAAGAAATTCGGTGATTTAGAAGTGAAGAAGTCGTCAAGACAATTTGAAAGAGTAGCGTCATTATTAAAGGAAATTCCTCGAAGGTTATTGGATAGAAAGCGGAAAAGGTGAAAATCGGATGGAGTAAGATTAGGAGAACAGGGCGGATGTGGAATTACCTCTCAACCAAGCTCTTGAATAGCCGCTTTTGTAATGTTACCAGAATGTGGACGGGTATTATCATGTCGAAAAATCAGTTGATGCCGTCTTCCAGGTAATTTTTCTTAAATTTCGGCCTCAAAGCGACGGAGTTGTTGGCAATAAACTTCGGAAGTATTGGTTCAGATGGATCATCGTGAATTGAAGCGTTTAAACAGTCTTCATCAAAGTCGGCTGACCTTTTTAAATCTGGAGAATTATTAATGTACAAATGACCCTCTTTGAAACGAGAAAACATTTCCGCGCAATACTTTCCCCGATGGTATTCTTTCCGTAAACGTTACAAATTGTTTTAGCTGCCTCTGATGCTTTAACCCCTCGGTTAAACCCGAACAAAAGGATATGTCGAGAAATGTTCGTTTTTTGTACTTGACACTCCATTTTTCTTAGTCAACCTTTAACACACACTTTCTACAAATTGAAAAATTCAAGAAATATTAAATAAAACAGTACTATGATATTAAAATGACATTAACATATATCAAACAGGTTTATTTCCAAAGCACTGTTCCCTTGGAAAACAAAAAGGATACGAACTTATGCATCCACCCTATATATATATGTATGTACATCAGCTTATATGTATATATATATATATATATATATATATATATATATATATGTATGTATGTATGTATGTATATAAGCATGTATGTATAGAATTGCTTTACATTTTGTATTTTTCTACTTAATAAAATATATCTGTGATTAGATTTACGTGAGGCAATTCATTTATCTTTTCTGAATTAATTTCAGTCTATTCTTACTCACTCATGATCATTAAACCACATTATAAAAATTCAAACGTCCTACACTAAAATGAAATGCTGTACAAAAAACATGTACGTAGTTACAATTAAACTACACATTTCGGCTCTACATGAGAGGTTTTTTTTTTTGTGTACCAGAAAAAAATATACCTAAAAATATGTAAATTCGTACGAGAATACAAATGTCACAAGCGTTTTTGACACGAATTATGAAACATTCTTTTGCTATTTGCATACGTTTTATAGCCAAGTATATTTTAATTATTTAATATATTTTAATGAAAATTTTTCATATTTTTCATTCACAGCATTTTTTGTTCTACTTTCTTTATTAGATTACATACATACATACATATATATATATATATATATATATATATATATATATATATATATAATGTTTTTCATGATTTATTGCTGCATAAATTCCTCTAATTTTTTGAATACATTCTCTATTCGATTTATTCATACTATGAGTTCAAATAAAAAAAATATAATATTTATCAGTATAAGTGAGTGATATATTGAAAAGAATAACGTACTATAAAATCTTGTCATTTATTATCGACCGTTTGAACTTTGAAAACATTAAAACATTATGTAAATGATGTTCCAGTTGTGTAATAAACTTTGAGACTAGTACCACTACTTCAAATTCTTCAATGATTAATTATACAAAGTAATGAGTCTCCTCTTTGGTTACAGAATTGCGGGTAGACCCGAGTCGTATCCATGCGGTGCACATTGAGCGCAGTAGAACTTTTCATTGTTCTTGTTATCCAGTATGGATGACCACAATGTCCGCCTCCAACGGGCGCTCGTTGTAAGATGTGATCAAGTCTAACGGATGGAGAGAACATGGAGCACAAGATGATAACCACAAACTGGGAACGTCATTCGTTCATTTGTTATTACTTACAGGATTGTCCTGTTTGAATGTTTAGAAAATGGAAACTGGATGTGTTGTCCGAATGATACGAAGTGGATTGTAATTTAAATATTGGTTTAAGGTATGTGGTATTTAAATTACTTTTAAAACATTTAAATTACAAATTGTAATGTTTTAAATATATTTTTTCAATTTCTCTTTTCTCATATTTACATTCTATTTTAAAAAATATGAATTTATTATCCTTTTATCAAAAAAAAACATATTTTTTAACAATAAATTCTTTATTATTCATGAACATTGTCTCACAAAAGTTTTCGTCTACTTTATATTCGTATTGTATAACAGACATTAAATATATATATTAATAAACAAAACGTACAGAAATTATATTAATAAAGTTATACAATATGTGAGAAATGAATCAAATAATGTAGTATTTTTGATATATACACATTTATTCGTAAAATTAATGAGAAATTAACTTTGTGTTCAGTTTTGATTACCGTCTTGTACTTAATAATTTACTAATGCATTACACTGGTAGGAAAATAATCTCGGTTTTTGTTTTCTGAGTTCTAACCTTATTTTTTTCAATGAAAGTGTCATTTCTTCGTGATTTTGTTTATATCATTTTAAAGTGCATTTTAAATGGATGCCGTATGAACTAAATAAACATTAAGCAATTCAGCGATACGAAATCTGCTCTGTGCTTCATTTTCGTAACAAAAATGATCCCTTTCTTAATCGCATTGTCACAAAAATTGATTTAGACTCAGTGTCCAAGTTAGATTGCTGGTGGTTATTGGAGTTTTAGGGCACTTCGACAGTTAAGGTCATTAGCGTCCAACGTGTGTTAAACATTTTGAGTTAATTGATGAGAAAAATCAATTCAAATGAACTGACTTGTCACCTGTGTATTATAATACAAAATATTAAAATCGTAAGTTTGTACTTTTTTCACCTTTTTTTGTCATCACTAGACATAAAGATAGAGGTCCTAGGACAGCATTTCAATGTGAATACGGTTTGATTTTCTTCCACTGCCAGTACTGTCAGAGTTCAATGTGAGAATCTGTAAAACATCACACGTTGAACTACAGAATGGCCCTGTTGTGCTGGAAGGGAAGTTATATTGCAGATTGTTTGAAAATTATTAATGAAGGTGTATAGACCACCGTGATAAGCTGTTAAAAAATGCATAAAAATATCTCATAGAAAATGTTCCACACTTCTAAGATTGAACGTTAGCCTTTTAAAAAATGACAGTCGTACATCGTATTTAGTAACATCTACTTGATAAATGTTCTATGTATTGAGAAAAAGTGTTAAACAAGTATTAAGCAATTTTAAAATATGCAATTAACGGAAATGTTAAGTATACTGTGAATGTATTTTTTAAATATTATGTAACTTTTAAAGAGAAATATTAAGTATTTTATGAATACTTGAGATTATTTCAGTTCTCATAAAAAATAATTCATATCTGTGTGAAAAAAAATACTTCCTGTATTTCATTCGAGCTATGATTCCGATTTTATGTCTGCGACGAGGAAAAAAACTCGTCAGAGACGCGACCGCGTCCTTATATATTATGCATTAGTATCGTCTCCAAAATACAGTTCTATTATTCATTGCGACATGCATGCAGCAAGGTATCCCAACAACGTACTAACCGCGAGACCGCAAGAAAACAACATCCAAATTGAAATATTAATTATTAAATCACCCGAAGTGCTGCACAGAAACAATTATATTGAACAGACACAAGTATTGCAGATTGTCTTCTTGTAGCGACTAGCCAGAGGCGTTCGGGCAGTTTAAAATACAGTTATATACCATTTTGTGTTCAATTACCTTTAAAAAGTAACATCTAACCTAACAAAACGTGCAACTGCCGCAATAAAACAATCAAAATGAAACGGACAACGATCGGACGGTGCGACGACGGCTGTGGAAAAAAATCAAAACGCGACGTGCGACAGAGATGACGTTACAGAACGTGCGTGCGCGCGTAACGCGTACTCTGTCCGTCGCGATCGACAGTCGCGAACGAGACGCGTGTATGCAACGTTGCGTTAGACGGAGATAGCGAGACGCTATTGTAAACGGGTTTACCTTACACTACCTGAAGCTGTACACAAGTATTTCCAGTTAGTTGTAATGTAACGTTTGTGTTAGTAACGTCGTCGCTCCGCATTTTCTAGTATACAGTACGATGTTTTTGGAAACGATCCGTTCGATCTGTTCATAATTCGTCCGAATTATTTTTATTTGTTTATATTCTGTACGGACAAGTACGACATTGCCACGCTTGATTCTTGTCATATTTTCGACTGACAATTCCGTTCTTGTTGAACTCTACGCGTCGATTTGCATGTTTTTAATTAACGCTTTTTTGAATGTTGTTTTCAAACTAGGATTTGTGTTCAGTTTGTACGGTTTTGATTTCGTGTAACGTTTTTGAATCAGTTTAACGCGAAAAACGACGTTTATTCTTTTCCACTAAAGTGTTTTTTGTTGTTGCTGTGAACTGTGAAATTTATTCAATTATTCATTTGCACGTGATTTTATTTTCTGTATATTTGGTTTTATAATCTGTGAGTGTTTTTTAAGTGCATTATTTGATTGTTTTATTTAATTACTCTTCGAATATACGTATATATATATATATATATATATATATATATATATATATATATATATATGTATATGTATGTGTGTATAAATGCAGGTGATTGGATAAGAATATATTATAACGGAGACGTAAGAGAAAACCAGTTTCAATAAGTTCCCCTATAATTTATATATTTTTTAATTCAATAACAGATATAATTTAATATTGAATATCACACAAGCTACCGGTAAATGACAATAAATTACTTTTAAAAATAAAGACATATGTAAGGTCTTTAGAACATTTTCATTTACATATAAAAAATATTTTGTCATATTCATAAATCAATATTTGTTTCTACATAAAACTGAAAACATGTACTCGGAATAAAAGTTTATTTTATATAACTTCTTTTTTTTTTTGAAAAGGGAAAGGGATTTTTTTAATAAATTGCAGTAAACGTCCATACTTAATAGGAATAAAAAATAAATATAATATTTCATATTATTTCATTATTTTGAAAAAAAAAATTAATAATTGCTCGAAATTAACGTATTATTTTTTTAAATATTTTTTACAAAATGAATTGTAGGAAATTTTTGACGAATTTCGCAAAATTTTAAATTAAACAATTTGTGTTACAGTTTTTTAATATTAAATAATTAATTATAATAATATTTAACTTGTACATTCTTTTAGGACTTAATTCTTCTTGAAAAAAATATTGATAGAAACTATATAATCAAAAAACAAATTATATAATCAATACTCTTTCATTATATATGGGTAATACTTCATAATTTCATACAAAGTACATGACAGGCATTGATATTAATTTTA
This sequence comes from Acanthacorydalis orientalis, assembly GCA_034766995.1. Lineage (NCBI taxonomy): Eukaryota > Metazoa > Arthropoda > Insecta > Megaloptera > Corydalidae > Acanthacorydalis > Acanthacorydalis orientalis. The sequence goes on along the minus strand of CM068319.1, from coordinate 8,720,239 downwards.
AATGATTATTTTTTGAAATTTATGCAGAAAATTAACTATTAAAGTGTTGTCCTCATTATCTGCTTCCTTTTGGATCATTTGAGTTTCTGTTCACTACTAGTTCCAGCACGTGCGGCATCTTCAAATAGAAACTAAGAATCTGACATTTATTTAGAGGGTTTTTAAAATTTACCTATAGATTGAACAAGTGTGCTGGTACTAATAATAGAGAACAGAGACATAAATGATACCAAAAGGAGCAAATCGATCAGACGAGATCACAGATTTAAAAGCATATAAATATAATTTGAATTATTAACGGTACTGAGCAGTAAATAATGAATTTAATATTTTCAAAGCACTTAATTTGTCAATAAGAATTTCGTACTAATTTCTTTTATAATCTATTTGATATTATTTATATTTGATTTTTAATTAAAACTTCATAGATTTTCGAACTCAATTTCAGTTTTGAAATTTTTGATTTCTTTAGAAATATAAAAAAAAACTTTAAGAACTGAATTGAGATGATCAACATTTTCTAAATACCTATTTTTCAAGATGTGTTGCAGAAAAGTGAATATATATTTATTTTCAACTGTAATATAGTAGACAGAACAGAGTTTATTAACTTAATTACTTAATAATTTTTTGATGTTTTTTTTTCCAATTAAGTATTTTTTTGCAAAATTATTTTGTTTATTAATTAAAGTAAAGAATTTTGTGAAATTTCTATAACTTTTTATTGATAAGTGATGAAGTATTTTGCTGATTCTATTAAGAAATAATACAACTCGTTTAGTCCCTACTAATTAATTAGTTATTAGAAAATATTTCTGTTAACTTTTAATGAATAGTGTTTAGAAATGTTAAATTTGTCTAAAAATAATCTTTGTAAAATTTACATAAAAAACGTTTTTATATTAATCACGCCATTTTGATAACCAAATATGTTTGAAATATTTTTAAAGATATGATTACAAAAGTGTTCATTGTGTTATTGTTGTAAAATAACTTAAATATCTTTTCTAAATTCATAATTTATATGACTTTAGACATTAAGGTTAATTTAGAAAATTATTGATGGTTGTTTATTGAAGTTATGGGAAACGTTTACATAATCGAAAATGTCTTAATTAACAAAATAGAAAAAAATACCCTCTAGAGTTTCAAACTGTGACTAAATCCACTTTCATAAATAAATGTTCACTCTCAAAAACCATAAATGTTTATTTTGATCAATAATGAAGTATTTTTTATTTAATTTTCCTATCCTTAGTCAAAACGATCAATAATCAATTGTCGAGTATTCAATCAGAAAGAAAGTTATAATAATTGAACATTTTTGGTCAGAAAGTGTGTCTGGTTTTCCAAGCAATGAAAAGCAAAAATATTCATATGGTTATTGTTATAAAATAATTTAAATATTTTTTTTAAATTCATAATTTTTATGACAAGCATATTTTTAGACATTAAGGTCAATTTAGAAAATTACTAATTGTTGATTATTGAAGGTAAAGGAAATGTTTGTGAATGAAGATTTTTTTTTAAATTAACAAAATAGAAAAAAAATACCCCCTAGTGTTTGAAACTGTGTCTAAATCCATTTTCATAAATAAATGTTCAAGCTCAAAAACCACAAATGTTTATTTTGTTCAATAATTAATTATTCATTATTTTTTATTTAATTTTTCTATCTTTTATTGAAACGATCAGTAATCAATTATTGAGCATTCTATCAATTATAATTATTGAACATTTTTGATCAGAAAAAGTGTGTGTGGTTGATGGAGGAATGAAAATCAATTAGTGAAATTAACAAAAAAATATTTAAAAATACAGTTATGATTCTCTGACTGAATTCACTTTCACAGATGAATTCTTTTTTTATCACACAACACAAAGTTTTTTTTGGATTCATCAAAAATGATCAATAAGTGATTATTGATCATTTTTGATTATTATTTATGCTTATTTGGAGCACGATTATTCATGAATTGTCGATCATCTCATGTCGGGTAAAAAAACGAATTCACTTATAAAAAAAATATTTTCCGCACGAAGACAAATTCAGTGATATTAAGAGAGAACAAAAAAGAATTATAAATAAAAGAACTTTGACGTCTCAATTAATTTCTCTTATGTCTTTTATAAAACATACTATCCAATTATTTTTGTATTTATTACGAAATAATTCAATATTTCATGCGTTATATAACAAAAAAAAATCGAATAAAGAGATATTAAATAATTATTCCAATCATTTGTGACAAAAAATTCTTATTGTCTTTTTTAAAATAAAGTTCTATTTGTTTTAATTATTATTTAAAATTTTGTACATGTTATTTTATATCGTATGAATATTTGAATTACTATACACACACATACGTATATATATATACACACACACACATATATATATATATATATATATATATATATATATATAAATATATATATATATAAATATATATATATATATATATATATATATATATATATATATTGACGTTTATTTATTTAATCATTCAGACGTGCTCTTCAGTCGTACGTATACGACACGAATACAAAAACAATGGTCTAGATAAAAAAATATTCATAACAAATATCCGTGTAATTCTGTTGTGTTTCGAACGTGTCTTTCTTTCTTAAATATACAAATAGATATTATGTACATGGTTCTGTTAAATGTGACCGATTATTTTGTATAAATACACAGCGTATGTACGTTTTTTTTTGTTCTTTAAATTCAACGCTGAATGAATAAATAGTTGAGGAAAGAATAGTTAAAAGAAACGAAACGAAACAGTAAATATATGTGCGAAGATTATATGATGTCCGCTGCGAAGGAGAACATTTGAGTCGACTTCGTGCTGCCCAGGGTATCAGCAGAGCAATGTTTAAAGAAAGGTCAGTTATGTTTATGATCAATATTAATTTACCGTAACGCGATATAGATTCGGATTTATATTTATGTTATGTATTGAGTTTGAATAAACGTTACGTAATTGAGATTCGGTACGTGTGCCAGTCGATGTCCATTTTGGTGCGATGTGTGTTGCACGACGTGCGACTTAAATGCGGTTTATATAATGAGTTTTTTCTTCTTTATTTGTATTTTATAGAATTTGTACAGATATCCGTACGTACATACATACATACATACATACATATATATATATATATATATATATATATATACATATTTATATATACATATATATATATAATTTTAAATAATTAATTATAATAATATTTAACTTGTATATTCTTTTAGAACTTAATTCTTCTTGAAAAGATATTGATAAAAATTATGTAATTAGAAAACAAATTATATAACAAATACTCTTTCATTATATTTGGATAATAATTCATAGTTTTATACAAAGTAAATGAAGGGCATTGATATTAATTTTAAATGATAATTTAAATACATATATATATATATATATATATATATATAAAATTTTAAATAATTAATTATAATAATATTTAACTTGTATATTCTTTTAGAACTTAATTCTTCTTGAAAAAAATATTGATAAAAATTATGTAATTAGAAAACAAATTATATAATCAATACTCTTTCATTATATTTGGATAATACTTCATACAAAGTAAATGAAAGGCATTGGTATTAATTAAAAATGATAATTTATATACACACATATTAATATATATATATATATATATATATATATATATATATATAAAGTGTTAATTGAGTTATTGTTGTAAAATAAGTTTAATATTTTTTTAAAATTCATTATTTGTATGACGTGGACGTTTTTAGACATTAGGGTTAATTTAGAAAATTATTGATGGTTGATTGTTGAAGTTATGGGAAACGTTTACACAATCGGAAATGTCTTTCAGTTAACAAAATAGAAAAAAAGTACCCACCAGAGTTTGAAACTGTGACTAAATCCATTTTCATAAATAAATGTTCACGCTCAAAAACCACAAATGGATATTTTGTTCAATAATTAATTATTCATTATTTTTTATTTAATTTTTCTATCCTTTATCAAAACGATCAATAATCAATTATTTAGCATTCAATCGAAAAATACACACACACACACATATATATATATATATATACACACATATATATGTATGTATATGTATATACGTGTGTGTATATGTATATATATATATATATGATTAGTAAAAACCCAGGAGGCTCCGTCTCTTGTTTGCAGCGCTTGCTCCCCCGGCAGGAAGAAGTTTGCATACCGCTCGCTGACGTTGGCTCTCCTCTAACAAATAACAGAAATGAACAAATTATACGCACAAATAATCTGAGTAAAATGTAAGAAATAAAATTTTTATTGGAACGTTTATAAAAATCATTAACAAAATGTCAGGCTGGTGATTAAAAAATTACGGTTTTTATGTATCGGATATGAAGACACATATATCAGTTAAAAATTATATTTATTAATCAGAATAAAGAGCATCGGCCTGCACACATTTCTCCCAACTGGAAACAAGTGTGTTTATTCCTACAGGATAAAATTCTGGAGTCCTGGAATTAACGAATTCATTGAAAGCGTTTAGAGCTGATGCTTGATCTTTGAAAACCTTCTCTCATAGGAAATTACGCAATTTTTTTAAAAAAACGATCATCTGTTAGGGACAAGTCCGGAGAATGAGGTGGGTGAAGAAGGTTTCATAACCCAGTTCATTTTATTTTTTTAAAGTCATGAAGAAGAATTAGTACTCTTCGATTGACTAATACTGGCCATAAATAATGCAATTTTTCATGCATTTTTTTCAATTGCCTGACCATATTTTTCTGCTGTTATTGTTCCGCCATAATTTAAGAAGTTTTAAGTGAATGATTCCACTTATCGACCACCAAACAGTGACCATAATCTTTTTTTATGAAGCTTCGGCTTAGGAAACTGTTTCGGTACTTCTTCTCGATCTAGCCATTGCGATGAACGTTTCCAATTGTTGTAGACAATCCACTTTTCATCACATGTGACAAGACGTTCAAGAAAGGGATCATTTCTGTTACGCAAAAGAAACGCAGAGTAGACTTTGTACCGCCGAATTACTTTGTGTTCGTTTAGTTCATACGACACCCATTTATCCAGTTTTGTTTTTCAAATTAGCCTCAAATATCCAACAACTGTTGAATGGTCAACATTGAGTTCTTCTACCACCTCTCGAGTTGTTTTACGTAGGTGTTGCTTTTATAATGGTTCTTAAATCATTATTGTCTATTGATGAATGGCATCCACGACCCTCATTATCATCAAAGCTTTCGTTTTCAGTATGCGATTTTTGAAACTAGTGTTGAGCTATACTAATTGATTCTTCGGTAAAAACAAATTTTATATTTCGAGCAGTTTCTGTTGCTTTACGTCCAAATTTGTAGTCATACAACAATATCGCGCGGATTTACTTTGCTTTGAAGATAACGGTAACTAGTAAAATCGGCGCCAAACTTAAAATGATAAAAATCGCATTTATTTTTGCGCTAAACTAATATTAATTATTTATATTAGATTGGTACGAAAATAATTCGAGATTTTGGTTTTCTGAATTCTTACCTTATTTTTTTCAATGAAAGTGTCATTCCATCGTGTTTATGTTAACACTTGACGTCGGGACACATAAAAATACGTTTTTTGCATGCCATCTGTTTATAGTACAAATACAAGTTAGTACATAGTTAAATTTAGATACAAATAGCACACCTTTCAGGAAGATGCACAATGAAATCAGATCAGCAACAGTGTCATAAATATTTATGACTGAGTTCTGTGTTGCATCTTGATAACGATGTAAAAGTAGATATTTGTCACATTGAAACATTTCGAGAGTTTTAAATATATTGTTTTGTGTAAGATCATTATTTTTCAAATTAGTAATAAAATAGTTTTAAACTTTTTTTATTTCATAAATAGAAGTGTACTTCTTAACCTGAATAAAATAATATTTGATAAAATAATTTCTTTTGTGGTAATATATTATCCAGGTAAGAGTTTGTGGTGAGCAACTACAAAAAGAACATAAAAATTCACAACATTTTAGTAATTAGAGCGGTTTTTCGCAATGTCTACATTATATCATTTTAAAATCCATTTTTCGGTTTGTATTTTGGTAACATCGACTTCGATTTTATTAATAATTTTGGTTCGAATTGTGCTGTTGAATTAAAGATAGAAAATAAGCAAATAAGAGCATATTTTTGTATTAGTTCAAAACGGGTGGCAAAGCAGAAGAAACTGCTCGTAAACGATGCTTTTACTGAGATTACTAAGGAACGTGCGGTGCAATGATGTTTCCAAAAATTCCGTCCTGGGGACAAAAGTCTTCAAGATGAAGAAGGTTGAGAGCGTCCTTCTTCAGTTCATAACGACCAACTGAAGTCGTCAGTTGAATCAGAACCACGCACAACAATTCAAGAACTTGCACAAAAGTTAGGCGTTAGTCATTGAGCAGTTCTGGGCTACTTAAAACAGCCAGGAAATTCAAAAAAATGTATATGAATTTGAAGGTCTTAAACAGCAATTATTTTTCTACCAATCTAATATAATCGCCATCATTATCAAGAACACTTTACCATATTTTTTGTAAATGTTTAATCTATTTCTTGAAAGAATCTGATCACCGTGATATAAAATAAGACTGTACGCGATTTCGATCACTTACAGATTTAAAATATTTATTGACTATAGCGTGCTCCAAAGATTATAAAAAATAGTAATCAGATGGAGCAATATCTGAAAAATATGGTAGGTGTGATAAAACCACATTTTAGTTGCCTAATTATTTCTTGTGTGTTCCTTGCCGCATGTGCTCTGATATTATGGTATTTACCTGGTATTATTTATTGTTGTTTTTTTTTAACTTTTTCTTATTTTTTTGTTTTTCAACTTATTCTTATTATGATATACAGTTGTATTTTTTATTTCATATTATCTATCTCCTTCATTTCTAACACCTACTATTGCTTTCCCAAGATTGACTTGCCTATGAATTGAAACGAGTTTTTTTGTAATTATGTGTATAGACTATATATATATATGTAGGTTGATTCAATTTAGGCCTCCGCATAAAAGTATGAAAAAAATTGCAAAAAGTAAAAAAGTTATGTTATTTTTTATTTATTATTTTAGTATTGAATTGAACTAAAATGGTAAATAAAAAATAACATCTTTTTTTATTTTTTGAGAGTTTTTTAATACTTTTATGTGGAAGCCTAAATTGAAATACCTATATATATATTACGATATTGAGCGAATATATGCCATACGAGCAAAGTCGGTAGTGTGAGCGGAGGCGTCGGTTGGCCAGTGAGCTTAGTGAGTAGTGGACGGAGGCTAGTGGTATTTCAAATTCAAAAATTGCGTTCCAATTGGAAAACTCTCTCTTTATCTCTCTCTATATGTATGTATATATATGTATGTCTATATATGTATATATATATATATATATATATATAACGTATTATTATGTTGTAAATAAATAATTGGGGTTTTTGTTTTCTGAATTCTAACGTTATTCCAATGAAACAGTATTCGGGAACGGCCAGTAATATGTTGGTGTTTCGAGATTTACCTCTAAGCAAGGTATCAAATTTCATTGTACAGAAGAACACAACTCAATTACGAATATCGTGTAGACAGAGATTACAGAATAAGTTTATAATAAGTTTTCTTTGCAGTTTCAATATTTTCACGCCTTCATTTAAAATCAAAAAATAAATTTCATTACATAATATCCTCATTCCGTTTTTCATTTTTCATTTAAAAATTGTTAACACTTAATGAGAACGAGAGAAGTGAATATGGAGCAGAGCCCCCTGCTATATAAAAATATATTAGGTCGGTGGGAAAATAATAGAGACTTTTATTTTCTGAAATCTAATCTTAATTTTATCACTAAACGTGTCATTTCATCGTATTCATGTTAATATCATTTTAAAGTGCACTGTTCGGTCTGTATTTTGGTAACATCGACTTTCGTTTCATTATTAAGTTTGCTTGAAATTGGGATATTGAATTCAAAGTGAGAAAGTAGCAAATAAGAACATTTTTTTATTAGGGGTATCGATAAGTAATTTATTACCTTTATATAAAAATAAAAAAATAAATTTAAAAAACGATAATTCATTTCTTAATCTACTCTATAATCGCCATCCTTATCAAGGACAGTTTTTCATTTTTTTTTGATAAATTACCTTGATTATAAGTTTTATAACAATTTTTTAAAACAAACTTTCGATTTAATTTTAAAGCAGACAATTATTTAACTCATGCAAATAATAGATAATCAATCAAAGTTAACTGAAGCAAATATGAAACATACAATTTTTAATGTTTGCTAATATATACAATTCTCAACAGAAAATGCTGTTAGTTGTCGACACGTCTTAAACACAAAATAACTAATCAGCCAGTAAACACTTAAACAATTTTAAAATAAATTAAAAAAAAGCACCAAAGTCTTACGATACACGATATCAATTTTCCTATTCATAAATAAAATATTCAAAATGTATATTCAAATACATATATGAAAGCATCGTTACGTTCTTCCTACGTACAATCAATAAAAAAATAATTTCCTATTACAACAACGACCCGTAGACAATACATCTTTTTTATATAAAAAAAGCATTGCAGCATTTTCGAGTCACAAACGACAATCGCATAAGCTATATCCAGGAGGGTTTTAATTTCACCCTTGGTCGCTCTCATAAATAGTACCAACCGATGATGGCGACAGCGTAGTATACCTATCATTAAACTCGTCGATAACTTATTATTCGAAAGGTTTTTTTATACTAACCAATATATACATGTAAATATATATATATATATATATATATATATATATATGTATGTATGTAGAGGTTACAAGCTAATCAAATATCTCATGCAGATGAAAAAAGCACACAACAAAAAACAAGCTGCAAAATCTAATTGTACGAGCCTTGAGGCAATTTGGTGTTAAATGAAAATTGTTAATTTTTAAATGTTGTTAAGCGCGTACGAATTATTCGTGACTTGAAAATATTGCCCGCCGGTTTTTTCTTTTCTGAAAAGCACTCTTTGCATGAATTAACTGTAACTGATGTGTTCTGTACGCGGATCTTTTTAATTATATTTTTATCCGTTGAAATCTTAAAAAGAGATTTTCAAGAAGTCTGTTTGAAGTCTGAGTAAATGTTTATTGTAAATACAATCACGAAATCGAATTTTTAATTAATATATGTATTTGTTCTGTAAATAAATGCCAGGAATAATCAGAAAGTATAGAGGTTTTATGAAATGAGATAAAAAAAAGTAGAGAGATTTTATTAAATGTAACGTTTTTTTAATGATAGAAAAATTAAATGACTTTCATAAAATTTCAGTTAACTTCATGTCACGTTTAACCTTTTACTTGCTAACGGTACAAATTTATGCCTGTATTATAACATATACACACGCACATCTTTGTTCTAATGGCGCTACAGTTCGGATTGAGCTTTGGTATCGCTTTGAAATGTTCCTCCACACTAGACGATCTTGTGCGACCATTCTCCAGTTATCAACTTGAATTGTCCGTACGTCATTCTTTACGCTGTCCAACCATCTAGCTCTGTGTCTGCCTCTGGATCTGGTACGATCTGGAATAACGCGAAGACTTTACTTTGGTCTCGGCTATGCTGCATTCTTATCAGGCACTCAACCCATCTTAAACGCCGCGCCTTAACAAAACGGACAATATCTTCGTTCCTTATTATCTCATTTAATTCATAGTTATTTCTTATGATATACTCTCCGTTTTCCAATTTTTTGGCGACAAAGATTTTGCATAAAATTTGCTTTCAAAACCCCGTAAATAACTTTCATCTGTCGCAGTCATTATTCAGATTTCACATCCATAACACACACACACAGATTTATATAATATATGTATGTGTGTGGGTGGTTGTGTGTGTTAAAATGTTTGTTTATATAAATAAATAAACTGTTCTAATATAAATGTACATATTTCACATATTACCTTGATAAAAAAGTTTCAGGAATTTCTATTTTAAAAGAATCCCGCAAATCATTCGTTAAAAATGTTTAAACGACAATGTCGATAATCCCTTCACTATAATCTATACAAAAATTATTACGATCTCTCAAACCATTCCTGAACATCTGATGCTTTTGTGAAATAGTATTTGGTGTGTTCAGGGAATTTTACTATGTCTAAATTTATTAAGTAACGAGTTTGTGTAAAATTTTGTGTCAAAAACTAAATTTCTTATAGTGAGACGTTTAAAATGATGGAAAAAGTATGTGGAGATGAGTGTTTGTAGAACACGCGGGTATACCAGTGGTTCAGTTTATTTAAGGATGACCGAAAGTCAATAGAAGATGACCCACATTCGTGACGGTCGTTGACAACAACCGATGAAAACATATTCAAAAAGTAAAGGATTTGATCTTGAATGATAGTCGACTGACTTGAAAGATTGGAAAACTTTGAAGAGATTGGATAAAGATAAAAAAACACCCAACACTTGTGAGAAATTGCTGATGTATGACACGGCATATCGTATGGATCTTACCAAAGCATTTTGATCGACAATTGAAATGTGTCGCGGCGAGACGTATGAGAACGCTAAATTTTAAGCAAAAACAACGTAACAAAGATGTTGCAACTGAGATGATATCTGAAGCATTAGGGATCCTATGATCATAAAATGCATCATAACTGGAGACGAGACTTGAGTGTAAAGGTTTGATGTCTAAACAAAGCAACAATCGCCAGAATTGCGTAGTAAAGGTGAACAGAGTCCGAAAAGAGAGCCCCAAAGTCAGTCAAAGATTAAAGTTCTCTGAACTATTTGATGGTTATATTATTAAAAAATAAAAACAAACAATGTAATCATTCAAAATATATATATTAGGAATGTTCTTTAATCATTTCGTGAATTTCTCTCTCTCTCTCTCTTTCTCTCTCTCTCTCTCTATATATATATATGTATATATATGGGTGTGTGTATCTGAATAAGAATAATAAGAAGAGATAAAACAATAGAATTGATACGAAAACAGACAGAAGTCACAGATGTAATAAAAACAGTGAATAAGAGAGAAGAGTCTGAAATAGAAATGGGCGAGGCATGTTCCAAGAAGTGAAGACAACTAATAGACAACAGAAATTATTAACTGGGAACCAAGGAATATAAAAAGACCAATAAAAAGATCAATGAACAGGTGCGATAAGGAAATATTTTTTTTTATTTGAAATCAGTGGAAAAAAGAGGCATGCAAAAGAGAAAATTATGGAAGAGGCCTTTATCCACCAGTGGATTGACAGGGACTGATGATAATGATGTGTGTGTATGTAAAGTTTTTTCCGATAAAGACGTATTTTTTAAGAAGTTATATTTCACAGATGTCAAACTGACAGTTGTATTCTTTTGCTATTTATTAAATATTGATATGGCCATTTTTAGTTATCGCTTCTTATACGAGTGATAGTGTATCATAAGAGTCAGGAATATCAATCCCATGACGTTTGCAGACACCCACATGTATTTTGCATATGGATTTATTGCTAAAGGTTTGTAAGATCAACTAACACAAGAATTCAAACCAGAAGACTATTCACTGAGTGGAAAATTCGTTAATTGGATACTGAACCAACAACCAGGTTTTCCTGAAAAAATCATCTTTATCAATGAGACTCATTTCGAACATTCTGGCTACTTTAACAAGTAAAACTGACGAATCTGGGGTCAAGAAAAGCCGAGGGTAATCATTGAGAAACCATTGCATACAAACCATAGACAGACTGTTGGGTGAATTTGGTCGTTACTTTATTCGAGAACCAGGCTGGTAAAGCAATTACTGTGAATGGGGAAAGATATCTAAATATGGTAACCATTTTTTCGTGGGCAGAATTGAATGGTATTGATTTGGAGATCGTGTGGTTCTAGCAGGACGGTGTAACAAGCCACACAGCTGGTGAAACAATTGATTTATTGAGGACTAAATTTCCTGGTTGCGTTATTTCCAGAAATGAAGATATGAATTTGCTACCGAGTTCTTGCAATTTAAAACCGTTCGAGTACTTTCTTTGGGGTCACTTTAAAGGATAGGTCTACGCCAATAATCCTAAAATAAAAACCGACCCACAAGATGAAATCCGAAGAGTAATGGGTGAGATAGAGCCCCAGTTGTGTAAGGATGTTATTGAAAATTTTAGCCAAAGAAAGGTTACTTGTAAGAAAACACTCGGTGGTCGCTTACACGATACTATTTTTCATTTATAAATTCAACACCTCCAATTATTTTTTACAATAAATAAACTTGAAATTTCAGAGCAAATTCTATTCTTTTATATCAAATTGGAAAATTGCGTCCTTATTGGAATACTCTCTATATTAATAATATATAGCTTTATAGAAAATGAAGTCATAATTGATTATCTTCACTTAAAAATACCATTTTTATATGCGTTAATTTCAAACAAGCCTTGTAGTTTCGACCGTTTATAAAACAGTCAATTTGTGATAAAACTAGTGGATTAAATTTATCTCACAAGTAACTAACAAGAGATAACTTTAATATATTCATCATATCAACAGTTTAAATTCTACGAAAAGTATCTCCCGTTATGTATTTCCTATACAGTCCTTACGGTATTAAAAAAACGACATAACATTTCTTTCAATCAGTATAAAACTTATAAATTATGCATACAGAAACAAGTAATGTTACAAATATCAAACACTTGATTACATTTTCGATCCGACAAACTTCCTGTATGATTATAGATGCATCTCATTGTAAGTACGGTCCTTTTAGTTTCCGTCGACCGTTCTACGTTCAGTCGCGCTTACAATCCCATCGTGTAGTAGACACATATTTACATTTCCCGTGGGAAAACGACTGGACGATGATACGGTGTTATGTACACTGTAAATCAGTGATTTCAAAATATCGTGGAGGTTGTACATGTTTAAAGATCGCTGACAGAGATCGACACTTTTACTTTCATTGTAGACACATCACCTGTCCCCTGTTTAAGAATGTGTTCGGAATTCGGCTCAACATATCATTGCAGATGTATTGTAAATATGCTTGTTTATTTATTCCGTATTGTTTATTTTTCGTCATACCGTATTATATGTGTAACAACGTTGCATGTTTCTTAACGAGGTTGCTGTCATTTGAATTTTATTGATGTATTCATCATTTTATGTATATATATATATATATATATATATATATATATATATATATATATATATATATATATATATATAATTACGAAATACAATATCACTGAGGTCATTTTCATTCAAATATTTCTGAACTTAAAAATAAGAAATTTAAAAAAAATCTGTAACGGAAATAACTATGATGATTGATTGATGTCTGTTGCAAAAGCTTCAATCAAATGACAATTGACAACAATATTTTTTTCGTGGTCATTCACAGCTCAAATGATACACTTAATTTATATTATTTTTTTATAAAAATTTCATGCTTCATACATGATTAGTGTTAAAGATTTCTCGATAGTTTTCATTTCTCGAGAGAAAAAAATGTTGCATCTTATTTCTCGAGAATTCTCTTCTAATATATAAATAATATTTGCAGGCTTCAATTCAGTTTAAAAGGTTATATAACAGTGAAATATCACTCTTTCATTCTGAATTCATATATTTTATTTATTATTTTAATATAAAATACAATACGGTGATAGATTGCAAAACAAAATTTAATTGTGTGTATTATCTTAAGTTTAATGCACTATGTTATTCAAAAAACATAGCGCATCCAAATCGTAGTATTGGGCAATCGATTTCTCTTCTTCGTAACCAAATCGTTAGTAGTAGAAAAATACGTTTATTTTTTGTAAACGTAGGCTTTATTGTGGACAAAGCATCTCTAAGAGGTTCCAAATTTGGTGTTCTTGTACCCATCGTTTCAAATATATATATATATATATATATATATATATATATATATATATATCTGGCGAAATGAGAAAAACTAATTTTACTTTCTTATTAAAAAGAAATACTATAATTCTTGAGAAATGAGAAAAACGGATTATGCTTTTTTCTGAAGAAATTCTTTAGAAGAAATTCTCGAGAAGAAACACTATACATGACTTATCATTGAAAATACATCTGTTTTTTTGTAAATTTAACATTTTAGCTTAATACATACATACATATATATATATATATATATACACACGAACATCGTGTGATAAGTATTGTAAAAAAGCAAGTTAAACGTTTTTTTGGGAACAACATATTCATTGTAGGCTATAAACTTGGTACAGCAAATCTACAAAATATACTTTAACGGCGGAGATGACATTCTCATTCGACAAGAATTTCTTCCCATCAAGCCAAAATTTCAAGTTTGGGAGAAGGAAGAAGTCCCATGGAAAATGAGTCCTCGATGAGTCTGGAAAATGAGGCGTTGATTGGTGCGAATTTGGATTTCTTGTAGAAGATGCATTTGGAGCAATTCTTACTAACAAAAATAACTTTCCAAATAATCAAAAAATATGGCTGCACAAGGAATATTATTTTTTTTACGATGCACATGAAGAACGTAGAGTCTCCAATTTTTTCATACACTTTCTTCCAATGATGAACTTTTGGAAAAAAATATTATTCTATTCAATTCTCAAATTCTCAATTTTTATAGGTTTTCAAATTCGCAATTTTTATAGGTTTTCAAATGAAAAAACCGAGATTTTTCTGATTTTTAGACGGTCGTATTTTTTTTAATGAAAAAAAGAATTATAAATTTAGTTTCATTAGTAAGAGATTTGTGACCTTTAAATATATCATCCAAAAAATACCGCCCTGTGTGTATAGTTTCTTTGGAAAAATCAATGGATTCCTAGATCCACACATAGCTACAAAGGATTAAAGAAGTGTGGACGAATAATATTCATGACGAAGAGCTTAGTGGACGGTCTAGTGTGATGACAGACGATTTGATGGAAAAAGAGAATACGAAAATTTGAGAAGATCGTCGTTTCACAAATATCTACTGAATTTCTAGAAGTTTCATTGTAACTTAAAAGCTAGTTTACAAAAAACTGTGCGATAGATGGGTACCACAAATGTTAACCAATGCACACAAACAGAAATGATAGAATTTAGCTAATCAATTTTTGCAATGGCAGGAAAATTAAAACGATTTTCTTAGCCATATTGTGACAGGAGATGAGACGAGACCGGGATTTTCAAGCTTTGAAAATGCCGAAGAACTGAAGAAATACGTTACTATTAGGGTGTAACATATGAAATTGCGGAATTTGTAGGTGAGAATTAAAACGCAATATTTTTATCAAAACAAAATATATTTAATCAAAATAAGCTCCATTAACTTCAATGGTCTTTTGACATTGATAAATTAGATTGTTTATCCCATTTTTATAAAAATCGACATTTTTAGATCTTATAAAGTCTTCGGATCCTCGAATCACTTCTGTCTGGTTTCAAAATTTTTTATTTCTTAAATAATATTCCACGGGGCGAAAAAGATAATAGTCTGTATGTGAAAGATCTAGTGAGTAAGGAGGATGCGGTAAAATTTCATAATTTAATGAATTCAATTTGGAAATTGTGATTCAGGATATGTGTGGTCGAGTATTGTCTTCCAATAGTATTGACCCATATCTATTGATTAGCATTGGCTGTTTTATTTTTAATTTTTCATTAATATTTTCAATTTCGCGACGATATGAATCAGCCGTAATTCCTTCGTTTGGTTTTAAAAAAGAATAATGGATTATTCCTTTATTTGTCCACCACACAGTAACCGTAAGTATTCCTTTGGTGTAATGACGGCTTGGGTGCGTGTCCTGAAGCTTCATTTACATTTAACCATTGTCCATGTCTTTTTCTGTTATTATACAGAATCCACTTTTGATCACAATTAATGATTTGATTTAAAAATGGTGTTTTATCATTTCGAATCATCAGTGAAGAACACACCTCTAAGCGTCTTAGTTTCTGACCATCTGTCAATTCGTGCGGCTCCCAATTATCCAGCTTTCTCACCTTTCCTATTGCAGCGAGGTGACGAGAAACAGTCATAAAACTAACACTTAGATCACAAGCGAGAGCTCGAACTGTTGTATGTGGATTAGCTTCCACCATGGCTCAAGTGGTAGATTGCTTCCACATGGGAATAAGGAAACTGGTGCCACGATACCAAAAATGCGTGAAAGTCAATGACGACTATGTGGAAAAATATAATATATATGTAGATGTATTTTGTCTGTAATGAATCATTTCATTATTGATAAGTTTTTTCAAATTGCTGAATGGACCTTACGTTAAAAACGCTTCTCGTATATAGAAATCAAATAACATTTAATTACATTATTTTAATGTATAAAACCTTCTTCTATAACAGATTTTAATTAAAATATAGTAGATCATAGAGTGAGATGCGACGATTATGAGTGTGATGATAGAGTGATATAGAAAAAGAAATAAACATAGTGTTTACTCTTCTTTTTAGTTATATAAATATTTTTCACAGATACAAGAACGATTATCATTTTATTAACTTCTTTTTATCTTCCTTCGAGGCATCTTTGTTTACTGTACATATTCGGATTGTACCAGTAGCCGTACGTTTCATTTTTAATTACATTTTCCTTGTATGAAAACAATAATTTCACTTTCAGCAGATCTGGCAGATAGTTACAAAAAGATTATACGTTTAATATGCAAATTATCTTCCCAACAGTGTCAATGGACGTAGGTATATATTTTATAGTTGCACCAACTGAACACCACGAGAAGCCGACTGCACTCTAAACACTATCTGATCCGCTTGAAAAGTTTCACAAACGCAATAAAGTATTTTATTATTTTTATTATTATTATTATCGACTATTGGATGTCAAATACACACACACATACAAATATTTTTACGTTTATCTCCTGCTGTTTTGAAAGAAAACGATTGACAATAACATAAATGTCACGTCACCTACAGTTAACCTTATCGGATGGCTTAACTTTTTCTTTATTACGAAATGAACAGATGTTTTGCTTATAATCAAAACAACTCAATTTAATTGAACTTTTATTTTTTGGGATATTTTTATACATATGTGTAAATGTATAAATGTTAAAAGAAGGAAACGTCTCAGACGTTATTGAAAAATAAGTCTTTATTTATTGACGTTGGGAAATAAATTGAAATAAATCAAATTATTTTATGTCGAGCTCTTCATTCAACATACACATCATATACACGTGTATGTTGGGATTTGTATGCTATATTTAAAATAAGGTCGTATACTAAATGAATATTGAAATATGTTTCTTCTTATAACCGTAATCCCGTTAGTGATGTCAATTTGTTTACATTGCACCACTGGTTATCTTTTTTATGGTTGTTGCAACTGGTTTCGACACAAATTACCATCTTTCGGTAATTTCATTTGTAGTAACTTTTACTATACTAAACTATCTGTTTATTTAACAAAATTTAATATTTATATTGGATCATTCCATAAGTAACGCGTTTTTTTTAAAATAGATTTTGAAACGTTGAAGAAAAATATTTTAATTTTGATCCAAAATATATTTTCCGTTATTATTTACAACATCTTCCCGTCTTAATCTTAAATTTTCAATACCCCGACAATAAAAAATTTTGGACTGTGCTTTAAAGAAAGAGTCGAACCCCCTTCGGACATCACTTTCTGTATTAACCGTTTTTCATTGATGTGATTTTGGAGACTTCTGAACAAATAATAATCCGATGGTGCTAGGTCAGGTGAATATGGTGATGATTCATAATTTCCCATTCAACTTGGTTCACTTTTTGGAGAGTTTCGTGTATGAGGTGGCCGTTGTCGTGGTGAAAAATTACGCCTCTCCCGTTGGATAATAATGGAAGTTTTTCATCAATGGATTGTTTTAACTGTACCAGTTGATTACAATACAACTTCTTTGTGATGATTCGATTCTCTGGCGAATGAGAACTTATTTTTCGAATTCTACGTTCACTGATATTAATATAAATACATACTTGTCATCCAAACTGCGCTGCAAAAATACACTTATGAGCATAAAGTTGAACAAATCTTTCCCGCGGCTTCAGTAACCTTTTTTCAATTGGAATGCGAAAAGTATGCAATGCCCAATGTGATGACATCGTTTCAATACTGTTTTTTGAGATTATGCCAACTGCTTGGCTAAGATATATAGTGTTTTTAAAAGCTAAGTTTGGCATTTTAAAATCCTAAAACGACGGCAAAATATTTTAATTTAAAACAGAATTATGGCTGATTCATTTGAAAGGTACCGAATTATTTTTCACAAGATATATTATGTTATTATCCTTATATTAATTTTATTTGAACATTTGATTCGAATTCGATTATTTTCCCATTCAGTGCAGAAACTAAATAAACGTTTGGGTGTGTGTGCTCTTTCTATACACATTGTTTAAATTTATTTAAATATAAGTAGGTTTTCAATAAAATTCTCATTCAGTGTTAAAATACGCTCTAGATTATTAGCAGCTCTTAATTTATATTTCGTTCAAATTTGCTGAAATTTAAATGACTTTACTTTATTATTCAGTATTTAAATAATCTTTAGTTTTCTAACTAATCTGTCTTTATATTTTGTTTAAATTGAACAAAATAACAATAGATTTTAAACTTTTATATATAGGGCGAAGGCACCAGTGATGGAACAATTAAGGAAGCCGCTATGTTTGTTACCTTATATTTTTCTAATGAGTAAACATTATGTGACGGAGTTTTTTTTTTTTCGAATAAACATCTATTGAATTTTTAAATACATTAATTTACTATTGACAACAAAATTGGAGTACTCTTCTCGACAGCACTTATTTTTGGAAATTATGAGAGCGCAACTTCGATTGCCGCGACTCTGCAAAGTCATCAACATTAAATAAACTCACTTTTCGATCAACTAAAATATGTTACATTGTTTTAATGCACATATTATTACGAAAAATATGCATTGTACTCTTTCACAGATGTCTTTACCCTATGTTTTAGGTTGGTGCAAAATAATTACGGTTTTTATCATTTTAAGTTTGGGACCGATTTTTCTAGTTCCATTATTTTTTGTTACAATAAAATGTGATACATCATTGTGAACAATAAAATTAGTACCCCTGATTTCAGATTATGTCTATTGTTTTCATTCTTTGGTATTGTTGGATATAACCTATTAAATTAGTCATGGAAAATAGCAAATTCCGCGATTTTGTTGTGAGTTTAAATTGGGACCTACAGTAACAAACTGTTTGAAATATTAAATTTGTTTTCGGAAAAGAGTCAATTAGTGAATGTAGATATCAACACTGGTTCCAAAAATTTCGTAATGAAAATTGAAAGTCTTGATGGGGAAGGAGGTTTGAGGAAGTTCTTCAGCTATAGACAATAATGCTTTAAGAACCATTATTGAAGCGGACCCACGTAAAACAACTCGAGTGATGGCAGAAGAACTTAACGTTGATCATTCAACAGTTGTTCGGTAATTGAGATTAATTGGAAAAAGGGTGGATAAATGGCTGCTGTAAAAAATAAATAAACACCAAGCAATTAAGCGATATAAAGTCTGCTCTGTGCTTCTTTTGCGTAACAAAAATGATCCCTTTCTTGATCATATTGTCAAATGTGATCAAAGGTGAATTCTTGACAACAATCGGAAACGTTTATCACAGTGGCGAGACCGAGGAGAAGTATCAAAAGAGTTTCCTAAACCGAAGCTTCATGATAAGAAGATTATGGTCACTGTTTGGTGGTCGGCAAGTAGCATCGCTCACTAAAACTTTTTAAGTACTGGTGAAACAATAACAGCAGAAAAATATTGTCAGGAAATTGACAAAATGCATGTGAAGTTGCATCCTTTACGACTAGTGTTAGTCAATCGAAAAGCACTAATTCTTCTTCATAACAACGTCCGACTACACGTCTCACAAATGACTTTAAAAAAATTAAATGAACTGGGCTGTGAAACTTTACCTCACCCATCTTAATCTCCGGAAATGTCTCCGACATATTATCATTTTTTTAAACATTTGAGTAATTTCGTACCAGAGAAGGTTTTCAGAGATCAAACATAAACTCAAACCGCTTTCGATGAATTCGTTAATTCGAGGACTTCAGAATTCTATCTTATAGTAATAAAAAATCTTGTTTTCTATTGGGAGAAATGTTTGCAAGCCAATAGTTTTTATTTTTTTTATACTCGATACATAAAAACTGCAATTTTTTTGTTACCAACCTAACATTTTGTTGTTAACTTTTATAAACTCTTTCAACAAAAATTTTATTTCTTACATTTTACGCAGATTATTTCTGCGTATAATTTATTAATTTCTGTTATTTGTTAGAGGAGAGCAAACGTCAGTGAGCGGTATGAAAACTCATTCCTTCTGGGTAAACCAGCGCAGCAAACAAGGGGCGGAGCCTCCTGTTTTTTAAAAAATTATATATATATATATTAATTTAATTAATTATTACTATTAATTAATTATTATATATATATATATATATATATATATATATATATATATATATATATATATATGTGTGTGTATGTATACACGCGTAGGTGCCTGTGAGTGTGTGAATACTAATCTATATGTATCGAATTTCTATCACAGGTTATTCATTAAGTGCTTTCACTTTGATTTATACAATAGATATGTATAAATGATATACATTAAGTATAAAGCTCTATAAGACATGAAACCAGAACTGAGAGCTGTTTCTATAGATTTACGTTAACAACGAAGGATTATGTTCATCTCTAAATATAAATATAACACACACACACACACACATATATATATATATATATATATATACACTGTATATCACGGCGTATAAGGCGACCTACGTAGAAGATGAAGCCGAAATTTTAAGATAATATTTATAATTTGTCATATCGGTCGTATAAAACTATCCTTAATTGAACACCTCTTTCAAATGTTATAATATAATTTTGTATCGAAAATCGAAATTAGAAGAATTATATTTTTCTTTTAAAATTCTATTTAAAATTTCAAAAATTAAATTAGGTGAATCACTTTGTATTGACATACTGTATATTAAAACATTGTGCACGGCTTGCGTCTAAAAAGCTATGGATACGTATTTTATTTTTTAAAAAAAATATTTAAAACAAATTGTTCAATGAATTTTTGCTATATGCCAAAGTTTAAGTTCATTGATTTAAACTAAAGAATTTAATTTCTATTTAAGCACAATTAATTCATTGTGTTACAGGTTCTGTTTTTGTATTGTGCGTATAATTGATAACCAATTTGTGGATGATGGAAGATTTTTTTGGGTTTTAAGTGTCGCCTAATACGCCGAGATATAATATATATATATATATATATATATATATATATATATATATACAGTGTTAGAGAATGTACATTCTTAAGTTCGTAAATGTATATAAAATGATAGATATTTGGTGAAATATATCTTAACTAGGTCGTAATGAAAGAAGAGTAATTGCAAACTTTAGATCGAGTCATTGATGCGGGAAAATAAACGCAGAAAGCACAGACTGCAACGTCTTTATTATCAAGAGGAAATTAGAACAAAATTCATTATATCATCTTTGATGCCGAGATTGGATGAGTATATATATATATATATATATATATATATATAGAGAGAGAGAGAGAGAGAGAGAGAGAGAGAATGTTATAATCCTATAACATATTATTTACTCGTTCTAATTTCCTACTTATAATTATTTTGATGACTCTGAAATGTAAATTTAAATAAATAAATAAATATTATTAACACTTACTGTTAAAAACAGTTACTGTTTATTTTCAGCATACAAGACACATAAGATATATATGTATATATATATATATATGTATATACACATAAAACTCACTAGCTTTAAAGCGTCGAAACCAATATATTTGCAAATATTGAGGGACACAGCACATTCACCAAGAATACAATCAATTGATTTATGTACTTTACCGACTTTTTTCCTTTGTTAGAAATTCATACTAAATGCAGCGTCGAATATATATATATATATATATGTATATATATGTACATGTGTGTATATATATATATATATATATATATATATATATATATATATATATATATATATATATATACAGCCTTTCGTCTCTCATCATGTTCATTACTGTTTTACGAGGTTATTTTTATCATTAAATCATGAAATGGGTTCCACAGACTTACTTGCTAAATTATTTGAATTTTAACTCTTTACGGGTACGGTCATTTTTGAGAACATATCTGGTATTCTCGGGACAACTCTGGTCCCAAACTAAAATTTTATTTTATTTTAATTCATTGTGCTATAGGATTTATTTTTGTTTATTTTATGACAGTCGTTGACCTCTCAAGTATACTGGAAAAATTCGATTATGAAACCAAAAAAAATTATTAATCGAAAAGTCTAAAGTAATAAAAATTAAAAAAAATGTGTCAATACTATCGCTTTAGAGCTAAACATTTTAAAAAATTGACAAAAAAAGAATCTTCTTTATTTTCCGCGATTTTTATCATCACTTGATTATCTAAAAAAAATTGAAAATGATATTAGTTGGAGTAAAAAACATAACGTTAACGTTTTATGATTTACTCCTGAAGTAGGACCTAAAAACGATTTTCTGAATATATGCTGCTTACATATCATCTTAAAGTATTTAAAACATCGTGTTGAATGTTTGTGGTCTATAGATCAACAAAATTCACATATCTGCCATTATGGAGTGAGTTCAAGAGTGTTTCCTTTTCCTGCGACTGAGAATTATAGGACCCTTGATTTGAATGTATTCAAGTCCTTGAAAATTCTGTCTCGAAGCCATGGCTTGGTAATTTGCATAAGAAACATTTTTTCTTTGTTATTTAGTACTAAGTTTAGTTATTTTTGTGTTAGTGTGAACCAAAATAATTTCCAAAATATCATCTGTAATTAATAACTGCCATGCTTTATGAAAATATGAAGGTTTGCTCTTATATACTTGTTCCTTCAAACCAGACAAATGCGTAATTATGTTGTGTGATAGAGTCGTTACTTGAGTTTTGGGTGGATTTTTAGACCACTTACACTTGATTTTGCCATAAAAATAGTGATAGGACTTATTTTGATTATGATCAGATTCACTGTCCTGTTCAATTCCTCTTCAGATGCACTTTTATGATCAGCATGTTCACTTTCAGCATTGCACAAATCACTATCACTTTCCTCCAAGTCTTCCACAAGCACTACTGGTTCTTCTCACTATTTTGCGTCAAAATTTCTACAATTTCTTTATGTCAAATATTTTGCGCCATTATTTTTCTAAAATAGTAACGTTACTAGTATAATGATAGTCATTTACGACTCCAAAACTGCACTTATCTAGCTCTAATGATAAAGTATACGTAGAGATGTTTACCAACAACTAAATGATCAACAATTAGGAAACTACTGAAGTACACCGGTCAGTACTACCAAGTTTTTATGGCTAAAAAATCCAAATCTTCGGGTCGGTATTGACTTTATACCAGTTATGGGTTCATAACTGTACTATAGAGTTGAGAAAAAGTAAAAATTTTGCAAACACCTAATAAATAACAGCAATAATTAAAAAAAGAAAGGGATTTAAGAGGATAAACTTAATCTCAAATCATATACGAGTACATAGTTGTTACTAACATAAATATCGTTTTCTATTTATATCTACTTTTATATAATGGACAACCTGTAAAGGTACGACAATAAATTTAATAATAAATAAAAAAATAAGTAAGTTAAATCTACGAGAAAATAATCTTTACGATAGAACAATTCACTATATAACTATATTTTCTAAGAACGTGACCTGGTTTTAACGTGAAATATGTCTATCAGTATTTTGAAAATGAAAAATTGATGTTATGAGTCTCTATCAGCAGTTTATATTGAAGCATTTTCTTCGCACTGAAATCAATTCCGTTTCAAATTTTGTTAAAATGAAATAACATTCGTCAGTATAAAAAAGTTGACCATTAAATTGTACGAATCTGCAAGTAAATATTTCTATTTCTGTTTTGCGGTATACAAAAACACAGATGTCATTAAATTTGTCATTGGCAGGCAGGAAACTTAACGACATTTAAAGGTACCATATTTCATGTATGATAATTTAATAAATTGTTTGATCGTTTCCTGTATATTCAATGTTATTAAGTATTTTTTTTAAAATGTAGTATTAGAGAAATAAAATATGTAGGGCTATTCTAGCTTTGCAATTAATATACAGATGTAATTTTATCAATTAACAAAGAAATGTAGGAATGATGGAACAACTTGGTTGTTTATTTTTTTAGTGTCAATAAAAAATGTTCAAATACTTTTACAAAGTATTTAAAAATAAATAGGACAATGGTAAAAATGTAAAGAAGTTGATAAAAATTGATGCAATTATTTTTATTTCATTTTAAAGTTATCTGTAAAATTGGAAATGGTCTCTCAATCTTTTTTGAAATAAATTAGATTTTGAATTTTCAAAGAAATGCAGGAACTATGGAACGACTTGGTTATTTATTTTTTTAGAATCAAGAAAAATGTTTGAATACTTTTACAAATTATTTTAAAATAAATAGGACAGTTCTAAAAATATGGAGTAGATGAAAATTTATAAAATTATTCTTATTTCATTCTAAAGCTATCTGTAAAACTTGAAATGGACTCTCAATTTTTTTTAAATAAATTAGATTTGGAATTTTCAATATTTTTACACGTGGTATTTTTTTTATTTCATAAAATCTGTCTTTCTTATGAATATTTTGACTGTTTCGATTAAAATGTTAGCATAGTACTCTCATGTTATCATTTTGTGTTTTGAAACATAATATCAGCAATATCTCTTTAGCATATCTGAAAATGGGAGCCATAACATTTCTAGCAGATACTTTACTTTTTTATTGATAGGGAATAACGATTTTACCATTGTTTTGATTATATAAGTGATGAAGGTTATAAGTGATGAAGGTTATTTATCCACTTATTCCATAAATCACGGATAGCAGCCAATTTGTCATGTACTCGGCGTTCCTGTTGATCTATTTTATCATCAAAGCGAATAATTCTAGTGACTTTTTCAAAATACTTCTCAGACGTAGTCGCTCGAAACATTAATCGATCCTTACTATCATCTCATAAGTTATCAGCAGATTCTCCGCGAGACTTATAGACGCCGGCTAAAATGAGCATTCCAATATATTCTTAAATTGTAATGTGATCCATGTCTTTCCAATTTTCAACAAATACTCTCTGACCTTCTATATTAGTATTGTCAATAATGATCTTTTGTATAAATTGAGTTAAGAATAAATTCAAAAGCATCTTTGATACGTCCGGTTCGAGAGGTAGGGTAATGTGTTATTCTTACTGTATCTTTTATCATATTTTCAGGTCGTGTCTTTCCTTGTTAATTGCTCAATACATTTTTCCATGTAACTTTCTTATCTTTTAATATATAAGTAGTCTATAAGGGTACTTATGGAATGGGCATGATATTTTCTTCATTCTCAGAAATATCACTACTCTCTGCAAAAATTTCTTCATTCTCTTCTGCCATGTGTCTTAGACCATGACTGATCAATATACGTGCGTTTCATGAACACTCCATTTATATATAATCATACAATATTACATTATGGCCAAAATTTCACCCGAAGATCGCTAGCGTAAGTTTTCCATGTATTGAAATATAAATAATTTTTTATATATATATATATATATATATAGCACTTAATAGTCCGGAAGTATTTTAAATTTGCTTACTACTGGGTCCTAGCAATTTTTTATACGAAGAAAAATTATTCGTTAAGGATTTTTATATCAGGTATAAAGAAAAATATATTTATTTTTAGTGAAAATACTGATCACGAATGGAAACTAAAACTAAAAGGAACCGACGTAGCACTTAACGTGTTAAATTAAAATATAATAACAATAACAATGATGAAAATGTTAATAATTTTTTGCCGCAATGTACATGGCACTGGCATTCGACCTAATAAGAAAAAGTGCTATGTCGCGTATAGTCCGGAATTGGTCCGCTAAGGACTAATATTGACCCTTATAATTGTGATTATAGTTTTAAATAAATAGCAACGAGCACAAAGTTTTAACTTGTACTTTTAGCTACTTACAGTATGTTAAAAATAAAATTGGGTGAAAATTCACTTGAGGATCGTATGAAGTTTATAGACTGTCCCATAATACTATGTTACTTTTGTTAACAATCAATAAAGTTTATTAATATGGATTTTTTACATTCCGTTTTTCATTTATCACTCAAAAATATAAAAACGCACTTTCTTTCTTAAAAGTTTAACATGAAAAAAACAAGAAATTCTTTTTTTACTTTGACCTTAGTTGTTAAATGATGACTGCCAGAAACTACACCTATATTATCGGTTACTAACTGACAGTTTCAATGTAAATGACAGTCCATATTCAACATTGTTGAATTGCTGCAGTCGGACTGGCAGTCGGTCATTTCGACCCATGCATTATCGTTTTGACCGTCATTTACCCTCTATCAGTTTTAACTGATGATGTGTACCCTACTGAAAGCTTCAGTGAATACAATATTTTGAATAAATGCCATCAGTTTTACATTGAAGTCGTACACACCCGTTTCGTTGTACACCATGACAGAGCTACATACATGTGACTGATATCAACCAATCAGAACAGAGACCGTGTGATATCCATCAACCAATCATTGATGATTGGAAATGGTTAATGTGCTACTTGTAGATCGTAGCGGGGGGAGGGAGGAGTTGTTGCGAGGAAGTGGTCTAGATGGAAAATAAAAAAAAATGTTTTTGGTAATTTTACCACGGAATTACTTTTTATATATAGAAAGAATACACATCATAAACTAATCAAAAAGAAAAATTCTAAATTTCAGTAGTATATCTCGTATAATGAAACAATCGATTGAACCGTTTAGCGTTTATATAAAAAAAGGAACTGGGCCAGAGTTTACTATACGACTTTATCGCAACATCTTACACAGTTTCCATCTTAATAACGTCGTATACGAACGTCATAAATCATGAAAATCTGTGTAATAACAAGTGTTTGAAGCAATGCAAGAGGGAAATAAGGAAAACGTTTATGGCCCATATAGATATTTATCAAAGTTTCTTGTTATGTGTTATAGTACAAGTAACGTCATCTTATAATGTAATTAACTTATTTTCCTTATTACTTCTTAGGTTTATATTACACGATTGTGTTTTATATTAACATTAGTTTGATGAAATAGTAAAAATAATTATATGTATTTTCTTATTGTATTAAATTACTTAATGGAGTCTTTTTTCTTAATAGAATAAGATTATGTTTTAGATATTTGCTAATATTTAACACATTATTTCGTGCTAATATTTAACACATTATTACACATTAGGTCTGTTCGATATGTACACTGAACTTACTCAGAACTGACTCTTGAATTTTATGACTTTACTCTTTCTTACTCTGAACTTGTTTTTATCGAACAACATAGAGTAAGGCTAAAGTAAATCATGTGAATATTGTCAAGTTTGGGTGATTTGTTTATTCGATAGTGATTATCATAGATAAAGACTCTCGAGTTAGACAAAGATGCTCGCGTTACTCTAACAAAAAGCTAGAGTAAGTACAGAGTAACAAATCCCCTGTTCTGAACTTACTCTAAACTGTTCGACGAAAATCCCGAGTAAGTTCAGAGTACATATGGAACAGAAAAGTGTAAAACTTCTTATTCCGAGTAAGTTCAGTGTACATATTGAACAGACCTAATGTATTGCAAATATAAATTAACGAGTTTATCTTTTTGACGTTAGATAAACACATGTCGTCTTCGGTAGTATAGTGGTCAGTATCCCCGCCTGTCACGCGGGAGACCGGGGTTCGATTCCCCGCCGGAGAGACATTTTTTTTTATTTTTTGTATAAAAATATAAAATAGAAAACTTAGAACAAAAATTTTTAAATTAATATAACTATTTATTTATTAAATTGAAAAGCTTTTCAGTAGAACTAAGAGATTTATTTCGATATGGTTTCTATTTATAACCAATTATTGAGCATACATTTGATATTAAAAGGTACAAATTCACTCTCCAATGTTTTCGGTAGTATAGTAGTCAGTATTCCTGCCTGTCACACGGGAAACCGGGGTTCAATTCCCCACTGAAAAGGTGTTTTTCTTATTTTTCAAAAATATGGAATAATTTATGAAATATTAAAGTTATTATATATTTTTTTTAAAAAAATAAGTCGAATATTTATACTATCCACATTTTTATACACATCTGTTCCATTAGTCCTGCGTATCATTAGTATATGGATATATATATATATATATATATATATATATATATATATATATATATATATATTCAAAATTTAGTACATATTTTACTTTTGTATTTTATTGTAATTAGCAACAAAGCTAAGATAAATTAAAATATATTTACTTTGCTCCTATCTGTCTTACGTTCATTATTGTTTATTTATTGGCACACTATTTTAAATTTTAACTATGTCTAGTCATCTATTTTTAATTTAATTAAATAACAGATTGTCCAGATTGAACAGGTTGTAGATTTGTCCTTAGAAAAACCTACTAGATCTTCGGTAGTATAGTGGTCAGTATCCACGCGGGAGATTGGGGTTCGATTCCCCGCCGGAGAGATCCTTTTATTAAAAAAATATTTTCCGGCGGGAGATATTTCTTCTTACATTAGATTACTAAAAGAAATAAAATTTGAAGGAGATATGGTCGAATTAATAAGATTATTTCCGTAAATTAGGTTGATTATTTTTAGGAACATAGCATTTTTCATACCAATTAGAATCATTTTGATTATTACAATGATTGGAAAAACTAGATTTTAATTTGCTGATTAA
Source organism: Acanthacorydalis orientalis (assembly GCA_034766995.1). Classification (NCBI taxonomy): domain Eukaryota; kingdom Metazoa; phylum Arthropoda; class Insecta; order Megaloptera; family Corydalidae; genus Acanthacorydalis; species Acanthacorydalis orientalis. The sequence continues at coordinate 8,691,310 of CM068319.1, read as the reverse complement.
TGTGATGGAATTGAGATGAAAGCAAATATTTAAAATTTATTATCTACAAATATTTTGTTATATCTATTGTTGGGGATTTTTTGTATACCCATATTTATCGTACTGTATTCTAGAAGTCAGTTGTTTTCATTCATTTCATCGTATTTTGATTTATTCAGTCATTATTGTTATTTTATTTGTGGTTAAATAATTGAGTCCGAAAAAATAGCCAGATATAGTCGTGTTTATACACAGAAGACTTATTTTTTTAACTTGTGTCTATTTATCAGTATTATTTCATATTTCCATGACTTTTTGATTTTTTAAAATAATCAAAAACTGTTGAAGGAGTATAGGATCATGGACCTTAAACGGTTGAGCGTTTAATGTCCAATGAATTAAATTATTAATATTAATAAATAATATTTTTTTATAATTGTGGTTTTAGCTGTTTGATTATATTTTTGTTTTTCGGATCCGTTTTATATATACACTAGTTTGTTTTATAAACAAATAATACAGCGATGAATTTAAAAATTGATGTGCTCAAAAATAAAAAAAGAGAGTACATATTTGAATTAAGAGTGTTATTTCTATTAAGTATGCTGATTATGTTTAATCCTAACATTTTACGGACCAATACAATAGTTGTCTAATTTTGCTATTGAAATTGATTTGACTGAATTGTTTTAGCACGTTTAGAGAATATATCCGAATAATAACTTGTTTAAAATATTATTGACAATTTTGTTTACTACTACATTTGATTTATTTCTTTTTTATTGACATAAATTTATAAGACTCTGAACAATGCATAGAATGAGTGAACTGTTCTATATTTTCTGTAACATAATAGGTCTGTTCGATATGTACACTGAACTTACTCTGAACTGAATCTTGAATTTTATAACTTTACTCTGACTTTCTTACTCTGAACTTGTTTTTATCGAACAACATAGAGTAAGGTTAGAGTAAATCATGTGAATATTGTCAAGTTTGGGTGATGTGTTTATTCGATAGTGATTATCATAGATAAAGACTCTCGAGTTAGACGAAGATGCTCGCGTTACTCTAACAAAAAGCTAGAGTAAGTACAGAGTAACAAATCCCCTGTTCTGAACTTACTCTAAACTGTTCGACGAAAATCCCGAGTAAGTTCAGAGTACATATGGAACAGAAAAGTGTAAAATTTCTTATTCCGAGTAAGTTCAGTGTACATATTGAACAGACCTAATGTATTGCAAATATAAATTAACGAGTTTATCTTTTTGACGTTAGATAAACATATGTCGTCTTCGGTAGTATAGTGGTCAGTATCCCCGCCTGTCACGCGGGAGACCGGGGTTCGATTCCCCGCCGGAGAGATATATTTTTTTATTTTTTGTATAAAAATATAAAATAGAAAACTTAGAACAAAAATTTTTAACTTAATATAACTATTTATTTATTAAATTGAAAAGCTTTTCAGTAGAACTAAGAGATTTATTTCGATATGGTTTCTATTTATAACCAATTATTGAGCATACATTTGATATTAAAAGGTACAAATTCACTCTCCAATGTCTTCGCTAGTATAATAGTCGGTATTCCTGCCTGTCACGAGGGAAACCGGGGTTCAATTCCCTGCTGAAAAGGTGTTTTTCTTATTTTTCAAAAATATGGAATAATTTATGAAATATTAAATTTTTATATTAAACTTATTTGCGTTTTTTTAATCTGAAATAAAACACAGTTTTCTCTAAAATTTCAAGTTTCTTTATTGTAAATAATGGTTGGGAGTATGCTATTTATAAATAAAAAATAATATCATGTATAAGATCTTCATGTGCTTTCTTACAAGAAATCATTCTTTTCTTATTATTTTCAATAACATCCCTACACAACTGGGACTCTATCTCGCCAGTTACTCTTTGGATTTCATTTTTTAGGTCGAAAATTGTTGGATTATTGGCGTACATCTGTCCATAAACGTGACACCAAAGAAAGTAGTCAATCGGTGTTAAATCGCAGAATCTCGGTAGCCAATTAATGTGTCCATTTTTGGAAATAACGCGATCAGGAAATTTCGTCCTCAATACATCAATTATTTCACTAGATGTGTCGTTCATTGCATCATCCTGTTTGAATCGCATGTTCTCCATATCAATATCGTCCAATTCTGTCCACAAAAAAATTCTTATCATGTTTCAGTATCTTTCCTCATTCACAGTAATCGCTTTACCAGCCTGATTCTCAAATAAAGTAAGGACCAATGACTTCACTGGACCAAAATGTGCATCGAACAGTCTCTATTTTTGTATGCAGTGGCTTCTCGACAATCATTCTCGGATTTTTTTCGCCACAGGTTCGGCAGTTTTGCTTGTTAACGTAGCCAGAGAGCTCGAAATCAGTCTCATTGCTAAAGATGACTTTCCAGAAAAACCGTCTTGTATTTCCAATATTCAATCGACAAATCTCCAATGCAGTGAATAGTCTGTTGGATTATATTTTTACCTTATAACCCTTCAAAAATAAATCCTTATACAAAGTACAACATATGGTCGTCTGTTAATGGCTCAATTGCTGTGAAAGTCGTGAACATTCCTAGGTCTTCTGATACATTTTAACATACCAAATCATAGTTTTCTCCAGAATGAGCACTACGAACACATTTGGTGATTCTTTATATTGAACCGATCCAGTCTCTTCAAATTTACTCACTAATCGAAGAATTGTTAATTCAGATGGACGAGTATGTCGAGAATAAATGTCGAGTAATTTAGGAAAAAATGCTCTATTTACTTTTTTTTAATCTTTAGTTCAATAGCCCAGTTCGAAATAAAATTAATAATAAAACCAAAGTCAATGTTACCAAAATACAGACCGAAAAATGCACTTTAAAATGATATTAACATGATGTACATGATGAAATAACATTTTCATTAAAAAAATTCAGGTTCGAATTCAGAAAACAAAGACCGTAAGTCTTTTCCTATAAACTAATATTTAATTCAATTTTTATTTTAAACTCTTAGTAATTTGTTCCGTTTTCCTATTCCGAACGTTCTTCACCAGATGAGACGACATTTTGAGAACCATCTTTGGCACTTATTTACATTCACTGTACCGTCACCATCATCACTTTGCAAATATTTTTACTGCAACTGTTGCTTTCCGCTCTATTTGAAACTCCTGAGGTATGCAATGAAGAATGTGTTGTATGTTCCTCTCCATTTTGATGTTTTTTTTCGTACATTTTTTTACCTTTTTAATTATAAAACAAACGAAAGAATACGTGTGCATACAAAGAGAGTAAAATCTGCTCTAACAGATGTTGAAAGTAAATAACATTTTAGATGTTATATACTAATAAAAAAGATATGACTTATAAAACAATCTAATAATTGTATATACATGTATATTATATATATATATATATATATATATATATATATATATATATATATATACACATAGTTATTGAAGTGTGATTATTGATCCGGTTTCCTTTTTGTATCAATAGATCGAATTCACTGAAGACCGTCATGCCTGAATCACGAGGTACATTTATAGTTTGTGTAAAATTTATATTCGCCACCGATATTTCGTCCAAACTTTAGGGTTGTTTGTAATTATTAATAACCAACTAGAATTTTCAATTCAATTCGTTTAATTTTCAAAGTAAATATGTTAGATATGTAACTATTACTAATAATAAATAGTGGCTAAATAAATACCTACCGAGATGAGTGCTATAGGGAATCCTTCAGTGAATATTCAGAAAATATTATGTTCACCTTTATATTGTTGTATATGAATTTTCAAACGAAAGAGCATTTATCATTTTTTTTACAAATATTAAATTTTGAATTATATATATATATATATATATATATATATATATATATATATATAGAGAGAGAGAGAGAGAGAGAGAGAGAAACAAATCAATATGATTTAAAATGCCGTTTCTGATTATACAAATATGTATAGATATTTTTCAAATAATTATTATCATATACATTACACATTAAAAGAAGAGGTTATAACTCAATATTTGCTTAAATGCTTTGCATATAATGTCAATAGTTTTCAAACAAAGTTACCAACTTTATATTAAAATACTACTATCTAAAAACAATAAGTAAAGAATAAACAAAAAAACCTTTATATTAGGTTTACTAATTAATTCGGTCCTTTTTTTATATAAAATGAATGTTTACGAAAAAATGGAATACATTTAAATCCTCAAAATTTTCCATATTATTTCAAATAACTTTACTTCATCTGTCGGGGAACTGACGAATTCCTTGTTGAAAAAAAGATGGCATCTTTGAGTCAATGAAGTCGAAATGCATTTTCAGACCTCTTCCACTGTTTCTTTTCCTCGTAGTATTTTTCATATCTCCCATTCCTCATAATACCTTCTCCTAAAGTTGAATTAATTATTCCAGCGGTTTTGGCAACATTTTTTTCAACTGATTGCAAAAAGTATGCGATGCTCAATGCGATGATATCGTTTCACTACTATTTTGTGAGGTTATGCCAACTGCTTGCCCAAGATATTTAGTGTTTTTTTAATTTTAAGGTTGGCACTTCATAATTCTGAAACGACGTGAAAATATTTTAATATAAAACAGAGTTACGATTGTTTCAATTTAAAGGCACCGAATTATTTTTTACAGCTTATACAATCAACATAGAATATTATGATGGGTTGTTTAATTGCTCCTCTATCTTTAATAAGAAATGAAAATATAAAGCGAATAAATATTTACACACACACACACACACACACACACAAATAAATGGTGATTTAACTAAGCTTCCACAGAAAAGTATTTAAAAAACGTAAAAATTAAAAGGAAACAAGTTATCCCCCATTTAGTATTTTAGTTCAATTGTATTTGGTCGGTAGGAAAATAATTACGGCTTTTGTTATGAATTTGAAGGTCTTAAACGCAATTACTTTCTACCGACCTAATATTTTAGTTTTGTATTGAATTAAAGTACTAAATAAAAAATAATATAACTTTTCTAAACCTCTGTGCCCCCTTCGAATACTTCTATATAGAATCCTAAATTGAATTACATATAAATATATATGCACATTGAGAAAAAATAATTTTATTTTTATTTTTGTTTCAGGTACGTTTCGACTGACTACTTTTAAAAATGTGTAGTTAAAGGTAATTAAAATATTGCTATTTCAATATATTAACTGTTCAGCCATTTACACTAAAATTTATATTTTATACAAAATAAAACTTATAATCTTTGCAATTACCTATAGGTTCAAATAGATTAAATAGTAATTTTTCGATTTCACAAATGCGTTTTCTTATAAATGGCATATATTGCTATTAATATTAGATTGATAGAAAAATAATTGCGTTTTATCACCTTGAAATTCATAATAAAAACCGCAATTATTTTTCTACCGACCTAATATGATGAAATAAATATAAAATGTGTTCACACCTTATAATTTCATTTAACAAAACTTTAATAAAGACAATTGCGTGCTTTAGTTTTGTCAAACACTGTACGTGAATATGACATACATGTACATATCGAATTTAATAGTGGAGAAAATAAAAATTCTTATTATCCAAAAGGCCGCAGATCATCAGAACATAACGTTATCTTACATATTTAAATAATATATTAAATAGTATATTTCAATATTGTTGCTGTACATAACGACTGTGTACTACAAAATAAAATAGAAACTATTGCTTCAAATGCATTTGACAAGTCACAGAGAAGCATGTTAGATGTTCCATGTTCTGTTACAAATCCTTGTAGTCAACGTCTAATTAATTATAACTTCCTCGCCTAGTTTCTCACGATAGTGGTTGTATGAATACTTGGAGTTTCATTATCTGTAGGTGTTCGAACACAACTATTATCTACATTTTCTAAAACACTATCATTCGTCTTTAAATGGCCCAGCTGGATAACAAAAATACTGAAGTACTTTGTTTTATCAAATTTGGTAAAACACCTCATGATATATCTTTATATATATATTTATATATATATATATATATATATATATATATATATATGTATATTAATATATATATATATATATATATATATATATATATATATATATACACAACACATAATCTCTCTGTTCGTAAAAACTAATTCAATTGTTACAGCTTTATCAGCTAGAATGGTTTTTATTGTTTGTTATTCTGTATTTATTCTTAAGTCAAAGAATGTACTCTCATAAATTCCTCTTGTAAATAAACATTAAATGAATTACATAAATCTTCAGATGGTTGATAAATAAATAACGAAAAAATTACTAAAATAAACAGATATGCGACTATAAAACATGTGCGTCGACGCTGAGCTAAATTAATTACACGGAATCCGCTTAAAACGGCGCCAGAATGTTTAGAGCGACAAAATCT
>CM068319.1:8647424-8679924 GCA_034766995.1 Acanthacorydalis orientalis | reverse complement strand
ATATATATATATATATATATATATATATATAAAATATGAAAAATATTTTCTTGATGTTTTTTATTTATGAAAGTATAAAGGTATCCTTTTTGTATGTGATGCAGTTAATTTCTTATCTTGATGGTGATATTTTTCTTTTAGACTTCTAATATAGACTTCAGGTCACTTACAACATTTATATATAATCAGCCCGATGATGACACACTATCTGAATCTAATAGTGGAACTAGACAGAAATTCAAGTGGTGATGATAGCATCATATAAGTAGCTAAAAGCGATATTATAGATTAGTTCCCAGTGTAAATACAGTACGAAAATATTGCTAGGGAAAAGAGGAAGATTTTTATAAAAGACATATATATATATATATATATATATATATATATATATATATATATATATATACACTCAAACCTGTTTTTGTGCGGTGTTTTTTTGTGCGATTTTTTTTTGTGCACTTGTTTTTATGCGATTTTTTTTTGTGCGGTAAATGAAAATTTCAATAAATTTATTATTTTTGTTGAATTTTAGCAAAATAACGCAGTGTAATTTGAATGTTAGTTTCTAAGTAAATTGCGGTACCGTTCAAGTCAGGCATAAGGGCGCGCATATCTGTCCTGTGCCGCAATCGGATAACAAAGTTCTCTGCTGCACAGATGAACTGCTAGTTATTTCGTAAGATTTTAAGTTATTTTAAACGTGAGACTTTTTTTCTGCGGTCCCTATTCACCGCATAAAAAAATTAGTTTTTAATTGTGTTCCGAAAACTATATTTTATAGCTACTCGTGAAGTTTTGTGCGATTTTTTTTATGCGTTTTCTTTTATGCGGTCCCTATCTACCGCACAAAAACAGGTTTGAGTGTATATACATATAGTTTGGTGATAGTCTCATTGATTTTAAAATAAAAATATTACAATTAATACTTCTCGAGAATAAATGTTTCCTGATTTAAATTTTCAGTACTAAAAATTTTTTTTGTATTACACTAGGGGACTCTGCCCTCTGCTCATCGCGTGTGTTAGCTCGCGGTGGGGGGACGTCATTCGATTACCAACGCTTACTCCCTCTCTAATAAATAACAGAAATTGACCAATTATACACATGAATAATTAGAGTTAAATTTAAGTCGTCAAATTTTTATTGTAGAAGATTATAAAAATTAAAATGTTATAATTTATAACAATTTTCTTTTCTCTAAATCTTCAGTGAATGCAATATTTTGAATAAATTTTTCTTCAGTTTTGCACTGAAATCGTTTACCCTCTTTCGTTGTTTACAGTGAGAGAGCTCTACATACATGTGATTGATGTCAACCAATCAGAATAGAGAACATGCAATTTCTATTGGCCAATCTAACCACGAACAAAAATCGTTTGTCGACAACAGGAGTGATTTTTAATAGTAGAGAGACAATTAGTTGTAATTATATCAAAAATGATTTACAACATAATATCAATAAAAAAACTAATATCAGTTGAATTTTCTATTTTCTTTTGTACAATCTCTCGAATTGTTGGTTGCGTGGTTTTGATTCAACTGACGCCTTCAGTTGGTCGTTATGAACTGAAGAAGGATTCCCGCAACGTTCTTCATCTTCAAGGATCTCGCTCTCAGCATGAAGTTTTTGGAACCATTATTGCATTGAACGTTCCTTTACAGCACCCATATCAAACACATCGTTTAGTTTACAAGCAGTTTTTTTGCTTTACTACCCGTTTTGAACTCATAAAAAATTCTCTTAGTTACTTCTTTTCCATTTTTGTTTGAATATCTGAATTTGAAACAAAATTAATAATAAAATCAAAGTCGTTGTTACCAAAATATTGACCGAAAATTACACTTAAAATGGTATTAATATGAACACGATGAAATGAATTTTTTCTTTGAAAAAATTAAAGTTAAAACTTAAAGTTAGAACCGCAAAAGGTTTCCTACTAACCTGATACATTTACCAAATGTATTTTTTTTATCTAAAATTAATAAATACACGCCACTGGTACTATATAATATAGATTGTTGTCAGATAGTAAGTAGGCTAACACAAGAATGGCGAATCTTGCATCAATACTAAACTATTTATAAAATTGCAATAGATGCAATTAGCTTAGTGAGGTAATTATAATACATTTAGGTATTAACTTATAATTGAATAAGTTAGGTTTGTTTTTTCAACAGTAAAATAGTGTATTTTGTATTGGAACTTTGTAATATTTCCTCTCTCTCTCTCTCTCTCTCTCTCTCTCTCTATATATATATATATATATATATATATATATATATATATATTAGTTCTTCGTTATACTCGTGGATTCGGGTTGGTTGGTTGGTTATTTGGGGTTTAAGAACACGTCGACAACTAAGACCATTACCGTCCGATCGTAGATTCAAATAAAATTTTAATACTAGTAGTTGCTTTAGATTATTTTATTACATACCAGTGTTTTAATACAGGGTAGTAAAAATTCAATTCGAAAGTATGAATCTTGTTTATTTGGGCAGTGAAAGCAGTCGTTAACATTTTAAAAATATCAATACATTTTACAAAATATGATAAAATGTCTGCTCAATTATGAAACACTCAAAATTAATTTTATTATGAAAAAAATCAAAATTATGGGCTATAACATTTGTAATCATTGAAAAACCATATCAGATCGAATACAATTTTTAGTTAGGGTTTAACATAATTAACCCTTTGACTGCGGAACACTTTATATTTAAACGTTCTGTGTTTACGGTACCCGGTTCGCAGTTGCAAACACTGCGGACGGAATACTTTTTCAGGTACCGTATACTGTATTAAGGTACCGATTGATTCTTCAACTTCATTATATAACTTAATGTCTGGCTATTTCATTATTTATACTGTTTTCCTCATCTTCATAATCCGATGATGATGGAACATATTGTTATATTTTCCCTAGCTCATCGTTATATTCCTCATTTGAATCTGACTCCACTTACTTCACTGTCGCCTCTTGTAATAATTTCTCTAAAATCATCCGACATTTTTAACACTTTATCGATCAGGCGGTTTTGCTATGAACCTGTGACCTGTTACCGGGGGCATTTTTATAAAATGGAAAAAAACATTGATCGTTTTCTTTAAATTCTTGTGTATCTTGAAGTAATTTAGACATTGAAATGAAAATTTAAGGACATATTAAAGAGGTTTTGATTATAATTTCTACATTATTTATTCAGCATTATTAAAATGACATATTATTGAAAATACTCAAATATCTTGTTTTTTATACTATTTACACATTACTTTCATTTGAAACATCACTAGTGTCATTATGGTCATAATCGTCAAGAACATCTGATAAAACATCTGCACAATTTTCTTCTAAAAATATATATTCGTTTTCGTTATCCATTTTTATCGGTATTTAAATTCAAAATATAAAGCAAACAATAAAATGTCAAACAGTATAATTATAATTAATTATTATAATTTTTATTTTTATTATTGAATAAATATTGTAAGTTAAGGGTTTAATTATAAAAAAATATAAATCCTTTCAACATTTATAATAACGGAATATTAATTCAAATTTGTTGATAGGTCCACTACAAATCAACGTATTTTATTACAATTCACGCGATGGTTTACCATGAACTGAACTAGATAGCCTCAATCTTTACAAAATACAAAATGATGCGAGGATAACGGTTATTAAATATGATACTGCATATTTCCTAGGACATTTTTGCACTTTTTAGCAAGAGGCAAAGCGCTTTTAATGATTACACATCGCAATACGTTTATTTCATATAGGACGCCAATTGGCGTTCCCGGTAGATAACGCTAATTTTATTTAGGACGCCAATTGGCATGCCTGGTCGTTACAGTGTTAAGATATCACAGTGATAAAAAACAATATAATAAATTATATACGGCACGACAATAATATTATGCTATGCTACTGCAGCAATCACAACGGTCTATCGTAGAGAGAAAAGTGACTTTCTGAGAAATAGAAGGGTTAATGGCCTATATAAGTGAAATTTTATTTATTCTCGTTGTTAAGGAACGTAAGTATATGTGTCCATCTCAAACAATGATAACTTTTATTTTTGTTGAATGTATAATATAGAAACAATCTCCAAACGCATATGTGCGTCCACAGTCCACGCCGATTGTTTTCGCCGGACGCATATATGCGTCCATAGCAATCATAGAGTTAAAATAACTAGCTGATGATTGAAATGGATAAAACAAATATGGATAAATGGAAACAAATATGGATAAAACAAAATGGATAAATCATATGTGATAAAACAAATCGTGAAATAGTGTAAAATACAAGAGATGATCGTCTAATTCGCGGAATGGCGCTCTATTTTTGAATACCGCATGACCTTCCGGCTTCAACCGCCACGGGCGCTTTATTTGACCTTAGTGGATTGATTTACGTAGTGCCTGCCAATTATTCCGCGTCTAATACCTGCGGCAACGGTCACGGCGTCCGTGTTGTCGTTGTGCTATGTATGATTTACAGCAAGAGCAGTGTTATGTTGTTCTTAATTGTGTTAGGTGAGGTTTAAGTGCTTCAAAAACACTTAAAGAAATATGATTGAAACTTATGGTGATGGATCATCAGCAACGGCAGTGGCAGCCTCTGTCAATCCACTGCTGGATAAAGAGCTCTTCTATGATTTTCCGTTTTGTACGATTGAATGCCTCTCTTTTGCACTGACTTCCAATAAAAATTTTAATTTTCTTATCCCACCTGTTTATTTAGTCCTTTTATATTCTTTAGTTCCCAATTAATAATTTTTGTTGTCTTCTCTTCTTGCAAAATGCTCCGCCCATTTTAATTTCAGACCCTTTACTCTTCTTATTACATCTGTGACTATGGTGATGAATGTCAGAAGGGAACTACAGGATTCAAGTACCACAAAATATTCAAAGAAAGACGAGAATCTGTCACGTATGGTTGAACATCTATGTCAGCCAACATCTTCCACAATTATTCTTCGATGGTGCTACAGGCCAAATCGATCCTTAGCCTCGTCAGTTTTCTACCTCCAGACATCTCTTTGTTTGGCAATCCATCTTCCATAATACCTGATCAAATCTCAGGAGCATAGAAAATCGTGAAAGTTAACAGACGAATTACATTTCGATAGCTGGATGAAAGAATAAACGTTTGCCATGGAAGTACACACGGAATTGTCACAGTGTCTCAGAATGTAATGGATCTCTTCCCCTTTGGATTCTAGACAATCTATTCCCAGAATTAAAACAGTAACGTGTTGACATATCGGACTTGAATCTGCAAAAATTTCAGAGGAAATACTGGCCTTTTGAACTAGATAGTCACTGGAAATGAGACGTGAGTGTATCATTATGATCTCTAGATTAAATATAAGTCGAGTGAGTGGAAGTATTCTGACTCTTCACGAGCGAAAAAAATTTGAACAATTCCGTCTACCGCTAGGAACATGGTGATTCTTTTGATGCGAACGGTCATTTTTGACTCATTTCGTGCTATATGGAACCACAATGAACAAAGAAGCCTATGTCAAAGTTCTTAAAGAGTAGCTTCGCCACTCCATTCGAGAAAAATATCTGGAACTTGTTGAAGTGATGTGACTTTTTCATCACGATAATTCAAGGTTCAACAAAATCCTTGATTAAAAAAAATGAGAACAGAGGTCTTACAATATCTTCTATATTTATCAGACCGGGAACATTCTGATTTCTTCTTGTTTCCACAGTTGAAAAGAAATTGAATGGGAATAGTTTTGAGTCTAATGAAGAGCTGCGCAAAGCCAAAATGGTTGCTCTGTGCAGCATAGTAAACAACGTGTCTTAGGAAAGTTACGACGCTTAGATAAGATGATAGAAAAAGTGTATAAACGTCAAAGGGGAACATTTTGAATAGGAATAACTGTCATTTAATTTAGCACATGATGATTAATTGTTTCGTGCTTATTCCTCGAATTAAATGCTATTTCCTAGCAGTGGCGCGCCCAGAAGGAAGGCGAGGAGCCACCTTCTAAAGGAAAAGAGAAAAAACACGAGAACAAAACAAAATCATCACTAGAAAATATTTCTATATACACAGAGAGATTAATGTAACCACGACTGAAGTAATTCAAGAGCTTTGTAAAAAGAAAAGAAAACTGGATTTTATTCTTTAAATAAATTTTTATAATCACCTAATAAATGTTATTGAATTCATATTAGGAAAAAATATCTGTTCAACTCCCCCCCCTTTATAATTAAATCCTAAGTGCGTCACTGTGCTCCAGTATATATCAATCCGGTCAAAAACAATAACATATAAATAATCAAAATACAAAAATACAAAAAATGAAAATTATGATTTCAGTATTTTTTTATTCAAAAAATGTGTGTTTTTTAGAAGAACATTTAAAAGTCTCTCGCTCATGTATGTGTCTTTTCATGTATGTGTGCATATAATTGAGTAGATTATATATTCGAGTAAAAACATATATGTACAGTACAGGTGAGATGAAATCTAATCGCTACTGTCTCAAGTGAAATTGAAATTATTGTTAATACGAGGAAGTGTTGTACGACGGCGACATTTAGTAGTCATCACGCTGCGTTTCGATCAGATTAATTAATTTCTATACGTTTTTATATAAAGAATAATTTTTTATACACGACAGAAAACATGCGTACAGCGTGTTTATTTCGGATGGAAAGAGATAGTTTTCATAGGTATTAGCAAAAGAATTTCAAATATGTATATAATATGCATGTATATAATTAATACTAATTTAATAAATAAAATACATGTACAGTATATTCTTAAACATGTCTTTAAGTCATTACGGCTGTATTTAATTTATGAAGAAAAAATATAAGTTTTATACCTGAAGTAGTCATAAAGTAATGAGGAAATGTTGTGAAATGAAATTATTTTATTTTACCACGGGAAGGAAAAAAGGTAGAAGTTTAATATGTAAACTGCTGATAATATTTTTATTAAATTTTAATCTCGCCTGCGTTGAATTCATTTTTTTTATATTAGTCGGCATGAAGTAATAAAAAAATAATATTATCCGGCTTTAATAGTATTGATTTTTTTTTGTTGATTTCTCGCTAAGCTTTTGTCACTGTGGCCAAATTCACTTTCACAAAATGCATTTTTCATCCGATTTAAAAACATTTTCTACTGAAAAATCTTCAATGATTGATTTTTGATTATTTTGGATTGCTGCTAATACGAATTTTGAATGCGATTCCATTATCGTCAAGTGCTAAAATATTAATCTGGTAGGAAAATAATTGCGGTTTTTGTTTTCTGAATTCTAACTTTGTTTTTTCATTGAATGAATGTGTTAATATCTTTTTAAAATGCATTTTAGGTCTATATTTTGGTAAGATCGACTTTGGTTTTATTATTAATTTTGCTTCAAATTGGATTATTGAATTAAAAATAGAAAAGAAGCAAGTACGAGCAATTTTTTCTTCCGGTTCAAAACAGGTGGTAAAGCATCAGAAGCAGTTCGCAAATAAAATGATACTTTTAGTGTAGGTACTGTTAAGGAACGTTCGATGCAATAGAGATTCTAAAAAGTTTATGATGGAGATGAGTGCCTTGAATATGAAGAAGGTCGGAGGCATCCTTCTTCAGTTCATAATGACCAACTGAATGTGTTAGTTAAATCAGAACCATGCACAACAATTCGAGAGCTTGCATAATAGTAAAGTGTTAGTTATCCAACAGTTCTAGACTATTTAAAACAGCTAGGAAAAATCACAAAATAGAAAAATATATATGAATTTGAAGGTCATAAATCGCAATTATTTTTCTACCTACTTAATACAAACATGGTTTTCTAATCGGATCATTATCAAAATACAAATACTTTTTAAATTCAAAAAAATTTATTGAAAGATAATTAGAGAAGATATTGAAAGTTTTATTAGGTTTTGGATTAGGAAGAACTAGAAATAATTTAATAATGAATAACGTAACTGTCGAAAAATCAAAGCACAGTTATTATATACAAGAAGAGACTTTACCAGGTTGTTTTCTTGATTCCATTTTTTATATGTTTCGGACAGATGGGAAAAGTGCTAAGTGAAAAAATAAATTGTAAAACCTTTAAATGAACTTCAGTCCTTTTTATAGTTCAGAAATCTATTTAATTTTATTATTAATTAATAATTATTTACGTATTAATTTTTAAAGATTGCAATGAACTAAAACGGGATATCCATATACGAGAGAAATTTGATAAAAAATGAAATGTGGCATAAAGATGTTGATTATAATGTCTGGAATTTTTGCTACGGTGTCTTTCCAAATCTGTATTACAAATACCTGTAAAATATTAACTCGATTGGTTAAAAGGTTTGTTGTAAATAAATGTTTAAATAAAGACCTCTTAGTGTATTTTTTAAAATGGATAAAATTGAACACTGTGCTGTGGTAATGTTTTTGTTTAAAAAAGGTTCTAATACCAACTGAAATTTTTAATAAAAAAATATGTTGGATGAACAATTGAGTAGTATTACTGTTGCCTCTTTTCGATTAAATAAAGCACACGAATGAATATACAGTATATATATATATATATAATATATATATATATATATATATATATATATATATATATATATATATATATATATGTATATATTTTCATTGGTCGTGTCTGCATTGAAAAATAAGGACACAGAAGATACATACATCGAGTTGATAAATAACATCTACAAGAATGCAACTTTGAAAGTGAAGCTACGAGCAGAAACAAAAAAGATAAAAAGCGAAAATGGTATAAGACAGGGAGATGCAATTTCGGCATAATTATTTACTGCAGTCTTATAGAATCAGTATTCAAATCGTTTGATTGGAAGGACAAAGGAATCGAAATAAAAGGCGAAAAATTAAGTTACCTCCAGTTTGATGATGATATCGTTATCTTCTCAAGTACTCCGGAAAAGTTACAAAAAAGGATAGAAGAATTAGATGATTCCAGCCACAAAAAATGTCTTAAACATAAATCATGCCAAAACAAAAGTGTTCAATGCGTTTGTCTACCCGAAGAAAATTGAAATAAAACGAAGACAAATAGAAGTTAAGAAGTATCTCTATCTAGGCCAGTTTAGCAATAAAGATGGGTCATTCATTTAAGAAATAAACAGGAGAATAAAAATGGGATGAAGCTCATTTGGACGAAACATTTCGATATTTAAATCAACAATCCCACTCTGAAGAAAAAAGTATTTGATCAATGTATACTACCAGTTCTTATCTACGCCAGGGAAGCATGTACGGATGCTTAACGCCAATATGATTGACTCCAAATTACACAAAAATATGGGAAAGTGCATGCTAGGAATAACAAGAAGAGATATGAAAAGAATAGAATGTATACGAAAACAGGCAGGAGTCACATATATAATAAGAAGAGTGAAGAATCTGAAATGGAAAAATGGTCAGGGAATGTTGCAAGAAGAGAAGATAACCGATATTACTAACTGGGTACCAAGGAATATAAAAAGATCAAGAGAGAGACCAATGAATAGGCGGAATAAAAAAAAATATTGCAAATCAATAAAAAAGAGAGGCATTCAATCGTACAAAATAGAAAATCATGGAAGAGGCTTTTATATAACAGTGAATTGACAGAGGCTGGATAATTAAGTTAAAAAATTAATCACTGACCTATTGATACCAATTTTATATATATATATATATATATATATATATATATATATATATTTATATATATATATATATATATATATATATATATATATCACTTTTTTATATTATGGTTTTTTTGTTCCAATAAATAATATTCTAAACACTTCAAAAATACTAACTTCAAAGTTACTAACGTAAGTGCTTCAATCTGAGGCTACTGTTACGTTTTTTCAGTAGTCTTAGTCTTTGATAAAAAATTATCTTTTATATACATTTTTCATTACGATCCAGATATTTGACTTGTAACAAATTAGATAACAGTAATTTATAAACGGATGACAAAACCACCACAACCATTAATAGTTACAGTTTCTGATAAATATTTTATTTTTATTATAAATAAATATTACTTAATAATAAAGTGGACCAATAATTTTAATTCAAAAAGGATTAAGCCAGAAAATATAAATTACTGTCATAATCTATTTAAAAAAATGTTTTTTTTTCTTCTCTTATTATATTAATTTACAATCATGTTTAAGTTTCTAGTTTAAATTATTTACTTTCAATAAACCTTAACAGTAGTTAAATAAATATTCAGCAGTATTTATTGTCATAAAAATAAAATTGTAGCAAAGAAATACATTCTATATAAACACTATTATACAAAAATTGTTATTCAAACGCTCGTTCCTAATTCTATTCCTTTCTTAACACAAGAGCAACAAAGATAAATATATCAGCGTATTTTTCAATCGTGTTATTCATTTAGTATACAAATATCATACGCAACTTGATCAAAATTATGTACTCCTTTTCAATAATTCAACGACGAGCATGCGTTGACCTTTAATTGGTCGATTAGTTGTGTTATATAATTTGTGGTGTCTGAAGTAGCAGTGCATTGAAATGCGTTTTGTCACGTTTGAAAATAAGAACAGGCAGTTTTGTAGTTGAGTTTGTGCGATCATGTACGTTTATTTCGATGGTTAGTGTTATCAACCGGGTATTCAAATCTGATTTTTTGTAGTTTTGACGATTTTGTTGTGAATATTTGTGCCCTGCAGACTTTATAACATTATGTGTTTATTCGATATTCTTTTAAGTTGTGGAATTGATTAATGTGAATAAAATATTAGTACTCATTCGTTGATTGTATTACTTTTTAAATAAAACAAACGTATTTTAAAAATATTTTTAAATAAAAACATACACTTTTCTAATTGAGTTTGTGTGTACATTTTGGATATTTCTGTAGTTAATGTTATCAGTTTGGATTTTCATATTAGATTTTTAATAGTTTTGACGATTACTTGTGAATACATCTGTGCTTTAGATTTGATATCTTTTTGATATGAAGCGGTAGGATTGATAGATGTGAATAAAATAAAGGTATGGATTTTTCCTTATAATATTTTTAAAATAAAATAATCATATGTGTATATATATATATATATATGTATATATATATATATATATATGTATATATTCACATCTGTGAATGATTCTGATTTTTAATTGAAATTCTAATTCGAATATTGTATTATTTATAATTGAGAATACAGATGACAATATATACAATGAAATTTGTATATTTAAATAAAAACATTCACTTTCCCTAATGAGTTTGTGCGAACATCTATGAATATTTCAATGTTTCGTGTTATCATTCACGTTTTCACATGTGATTTTTTTCATAATTTTGACTGTTTCGTGGTGAATATTTGTTTTGTGAAATTTATATAATTGCATATTTATTTGTTGTTCTAAGTGGTCGAGAATTGATCAGTGTGAATAAAATAAAGTTTGCATTTTTCATTGTAATATTTCTTAATAAATTTTATAATAAACACTGTTAAATTGGGTTAAGCGACATCTTATATAATAAGTTTATAGCTATAGTAAGATAATGTTAATATTGATTTTGGCTCTTGAATATTTCCATAAAAATATTTCTCGCTTATAACAAGTTTATTCCATAGATACATTGATTAAAATTTGGTCGTTTGTAAAAACTTTAATCTTTATCTAATTGGAAGTAAACTTTATTTTTAAAATATATAGAAGATAACTTCTCTGCTTCTTTTTTATCATACTTAACGAATGACCCACACACACACATATATATATATATATATATATATATATATATATGTTATATATATATATATATAGTCAAACCTCGCTTAAAGCTACTTGAAATAACACTGTTTTTATATAATGTTTTATGATTTACAACTCTTAGAATCTTTTCTTTGATTTACAACTTTTAGAATCTAATGATAATCGAAAATGAATGTTTGCAAATTTTTTTTAATGTATATCTAGGATAAGAAGAAACTTTTGTTTTCAACTGTGCTTTGAAGCTCAATAATATTATATCGAAAATTATATGCATGTACTATTATATATGTATCATAATCATCATCAGCAGCAGCAGCTTCTGTCAATTAGCTATTGGATAAAGGCCTCTTCCATGATTTTCCATTTTATACGATTGAATGCTTTTATTTTCATCTTATTTACAATAAAAATTTTAATATCCTTATCCCACCTGTTCATTGGTATCTTTCTTGGTCCTTTTAGATTCCTTAGTTCTCAGATAATAATTCCTGTTGTCCATTAATTGTCTTCTCTTCTTGCAACGTGCCCTCCCATTTCCATTCTAGACTCTTTACTCTTCTTATTATATTTATGAATCCTGTCTGTTTTCGTATCCATTCTATTATTTTTCCTATCTCTTCGTATTATTCCTTATAAGCATTTTTCATACTTCTATGTTCTTTAGAGTCTTTGAATGATTTTGGCGTTAAGCAAGCATGTGTCGCTGCCGTAAGTAAAGACTGGTAGTAAACATTGATCAAATACTTTTTTTTCTTTATAGTAGGATTGTTGATTAAAATATCAGTGTTTTGTCCAAATGAGCTCCCTCCCAGTTTTATTGTCCTGTATATTTCTCCTTTAATGAATGATCGATATGTGTTAATAAGCTGGTCTAGATAGACCTACTTCGTAACTTCTTCTATTTCTGTTCCTTTTACTTCAATTTTTATCGGACAGAAACGCATTGAACAACACTTTTGTCTTTGGTGGTTCATGTTTAGGACACTTTTTTGACTGGCATCATTTAATTCTTCAATCTTCTTTTGTAATTTTTCTGGAGTACTTTTAAAGATAATGATATCTTCAGCAAACCGGAGATGACTTAATCGTTCATCTTTTATTTCGATTCCTTTGTCGTCCCAGTCGAGCGATTTGAATACTTCTTCTAAGGCTGCAGTTAATACTTTCGGCGAAATTGATTCTCTCTGCGTTATACCTTTCTCGATTTTTATCTTTTTCGTTTCATTCTATATCTTCACCGTGAAAGTTGAATTTTTATAGATGTTATCTATCCATTCGATGTATGTGTCCTCTATACCCTGGTTCTTTAATGCAGATATGACAGATGATGTGGTAATAGACGAAATCCTTTTCATAGTCTATAAATCTAAGACATGCTGGTATTTAGTATTCATTTGACCGGCTAAGTTTTTCCCCCCACTACTTGAGTGTGATCCATTGTACTAAATCCGGTTTGAAATTCTGGTCGTTTCTTTGTTTAAGCGAAATCTAGTTGCGTTTGTAGGCGTTCTAAATTATATATATATATATATATATATATATATATATATATATATATAAATACTGTAATTATTAATTTCTATGACTATTTTTTATTTAAAAAAAATACTTTACAGATCCTTTGCGAATAAATTCATTTTTCATCCCAAAATCTTAAGAGTTCCGAGACAGGTTGGTGCTTTGAAGATGATAGCATCGTTGTCGAAATGCACATAACCTGCAATCAAATATCATAAATAATGATATAGTGGACATTTTTCAGTAGAATCATTTTTATGATATGAAAAAGGAATTCAGTTGTGAAACTGAATCCAGTCAGTGTCAGAACTGTATTGAGATGATATTGATCTAATTTGCATACCTTTTTTAAAATATTAGTATTTTTGCATGATGTACACCCATAACGATAAAAGTTCTGACACTGTGACTAAATTCACTTTCACAGATAAATTCTTTATTTGATCCCACAAGCTTAACTTAAGCGCATTTCGATGGTATCGCAATCTTTCGGTAACCTGACACTTTAAGGATGATTGTGTTGTCATCAAAATATACATAAACGACAATCGAAAATAATTAATAATAATTTATTGAATATTTTGAATATTTATTGAATTATTGAATATTTCGAAAAACTTGATGTGGATTGTTTTTAGGATGAAAAATAGAATTCATTCAGGATGGTAAGCCTATAAATTTCACTAAGTTCTTGACCATAAACTTGTATCAAAAATTACCTAACCAAAAAAAAATCGTACATCAAGTATAAATTAATTCTGCGCTCACCCGCTCGCATAAAACGTAATTACGTAATAAACCAACACATTTACTCGCAGTTTAGCGTCATGGAAGTTTATTAATTTATCGTGGCGTCGCGTATGGCGAAAGAATGGAACTTTCTTAAGAAAATATGCGACCATTAATTATGTATAGCGTGTATATAAGAAGTATGTATTAGAACTACGTTTTAACTTTATAATAAAACCGTAGTCTATGTTCCGATAAGTATTTTCTACGGAGCGCCGGTTACTATTTTAATTTATGTTCGAAGTTATGCACCGTTGTAAAAGAGAATTTCTGATAGAACACATTTTACGAATACGTCTTTGTGTGACTCTTGTATATTAAATCGTTCGAATATTCAACGTTTTATTACTAATTTCATATATATATATATATATATATATATATATATATATATATATATGTATGTATGTATGTATAATCATATAAAATTTCAATATATACCTTTTAACACAATCTTATTTATAAATTCAGAGGCACGAGCGTAACGCAATTAATTTGTAAAATTTGTTTGTAATTAACTTTCTGTATTCCGTCGAATATAATATTATTGATAAATGTTTGTATACTCGAACGTCACTCATGTATAAATTGGTATAATATAATTTATCAAATTTGCTTGCTTCCACTTAGCTTGAAAATAAATGAAATTATTGAATTTACAAACTGAAAATCACTCTTTCAACTAAAATCAAAAGTTCTATATGTTTATTTTAAACTTTTTTTTTAGATATTTTTGTAAGTAATCATGAAAAAACATTTATAAATTAAATTTTTATATACCTATATCGATGTAACAAGTTTCAACATCCACTTTGGACTACTCGAAGAGTCAATGGGCGGAAAGTCTTTCAGGTCTGATGAAGCAATGCAAAAAGTGATGGTTCAGTGTCTGCACACGGTACTTAATATTTTGTTTCTAGAGGAATTCAGGCGCTAGTTAAGTGTAGGAGGCTTGCATTGAACCAAACCGAATGGAGACTGTTGAATGATAATGAAATTCTATGATACGTTATTGTAGTGCACGGTGAAAAAATAATTAAGATTTTCATTTGACTCATCCTCGTATTTCCAACTGTTCTGTTGAAACTAAATTTGATTCTTTTGTATACAGAATTATATAATTGTGTCAAAATTGCATTTGTCCCCAGATAAATCACGAAAAATAAATATGGAATGCATAATTATGATACCTGTTTTGGTATTTCCATTCTGTTACTCGTAACTACAATTACTATGTATATGTATATATATATATATATATATATATATATATATATATATATATGTATATATACTCGTATATATGTGTGTATATATGTATATTTATATGTATATATATATGTGTGTGTGTATGTGTATATATATGTGTGTATGTGTATATATATATGTGTGTGTGTATATATATATATGTGTGTATATGTATATATATATATGTGTGTATGTATGTGTATATATATGTGTGTATGTATATATATATATATATATGTGTGTGTGTTTATGTATGTATATATATGTGTATGTATGTGTATATATATATGTGTGTATGTATATATGTATATATATATATGTGTGTTTATGTATGTATATATATTTGTATATATATATATATATATATATGTATGTATGTGTGAGTATATATATATATATGTGTGTGTGTATATATATAATTTGTGTGTGTGCGTGTGTGTATAAATTACTGAAAAAAATATTTCAATTCATATTTAATAAATTTATATAATAAGTCCGGGATTTCAATTTTATTATAATAAAACAGCGCCGTGAATTCCATCTTAAATTAATTTGTCAAGCAAGAATTAACGTTAAAAATTATAATATATTTTGCAAAAATAGTTAATGAATTATTATTATATGTATATATATTATTTTATTTATATCACATGAATAATAAATACACAGAACATTCATCATGTTTTTCTGTGTTGTAACCTTGAACTATTGTTATATTTATACATTGTTGATTGATATAATTTTTACAATTTGTTCCGTTGGATACAATTTCCTGAAATACATTAGAATACATTGTTTATTACGAGGGTGATTTGTAAAGTTCGCGGCCTAACACATATGTAGCGGTAATATTTTAAATATATGTGGCGCATTACAAAGCGATATATATCTTAAACATAACCACAAAGATTATAATTAATGTGTCAAGTAGTTTGTTGCAAACATCAATTATCAATTAAATAAAGCTCTTTTTGTACCGTTGTTGAAATGGATAAAATTCAACATCATGCGGTGAAAGACTTTTTTCTCAATAAACGTTTAACCCCAATAGAAATTTTTAATGAGATGAAAAATGTACTGAATGATAGTGCACCTATGTATACAACCGTAAAGAAGTGGGTAGCTGAATTTAAATATGTCAGTGCAAGCGTAGAAGTTAACCCGCGTAATAGATGTCCGAAAACGAGTGAAGAAATCATCCCCAAAGCGAACGATTTTGCTTTACAGGATCGGGGTTTGTAAGTTTCCGAAATTGGTTAGGTTGTGGGTGTCTCAGATGAATGCGTGTATCATATCTTAATTGAAGAGTTAGGTATGAAAAAGCTATCGACAAGATGTGTGCCGCGTTTGCTGACAATTGATCATAAACTCATTCGAGTACAAATTTCCCAAAACTATTTGGATTGATTTAAGAGGGATACGACTAATTTTATCCGGAGATTTGTGTCTACAGATAAGAGTTTGATTCACCAATACACTCTAGAGTCGAAACAATAATCAAAGTAATAGAACTATGGTATTCTCCGCCACCAAAAAAGCAAAATCAGTTTTGTCCACTAGAAAAGTTATTGCTTCAATTTTTTTGGGATGTTACAGGGATATTGTTTATTGACTATCTTACAAAGAGTTAAACGACAGCGAGAGAGTATTATACTAAACTTTTGGATCGATTCGATCAAACAATTCGTGAGAAAAGACCAGGTTTATCAAAGAAAAAAATCATTCTTTATCAGGACAATGCACGTCCCCATACAAGTATTTGATCCATAGCAAAATTCGTTGAGTTGAACTACGACTTGTTGTCCCATATAACCTATTCTCCAGATTTGATCTTCTCATATTTCCATCTGTTCTCAAAATTTAGTCTTTGGTGATGAGCGAGTTTCATCAGATGAATTACTGATAGCAACAATGAATCACTATTTTGAGTACCGCTAAGGACCTTCACATTAGGCTTTGGAAATAAAAATGAAAAAGCAATAAATAACAGCAATTTTCTGTGAAATTGAAAAAACATATCATTCAAAGTATTGTTTATCGTTAGCCACTACTTTCCCCCTTCTTTCGGACAGAAGACGAATACCAAATCGGAAGAACGCCTTGTCTTTAGATGCAATCCACGAATCGACCCATTTTTTGCAATCTTCATAAGAAGTGAGCTTCTGCCCAGACAGGCCATGACTCATCGATCGAAACAAGTGGTAATCAGAAGGAGAAATATCTGGATAATACGGGGGGTGGTATAGAACTTCCCATTTGAGCGATTCCAAGTATGTTTTGACCGGTTTTGCGACGTGCGGACGAGCATTGCCGTGCTGTAAAATCACTTTGTCGTGCCTTTTAAAGTATTCCGGCCGTTTTTCCTTCAATGCACGGCTCAAGCGCATCAATTGTAGTCGGTAGTGATCACCAGTGATGGTTTCATTCGGTTTGAGTAGCTCATAGTAGATCACACCCTTATGATCCCACCAAGTACAGAGCATGAGCTTGGATCCATGGATATATGGCTTCGCCGGTGGTGTTGATGGTTGTCCGGGCTTAACCCATGACTTTCTGCGCTTGGGATTGTCGTAATTGATCCACTTGTAATCGCCCATGACAATTCTATGCAAAAATCTCTTCCTTTTCTCCCGTTGAAGAAGCAGTTCACAGGTAGAAAAACGCCTTTCAACATCTCTCTGTTTCAATTCATATGGGACCCAATTTCCTTGCTTTTTGATCATTACCATGGCTTTAAAGCGTTTTACCACTGTTGACAAGTCAACTCTCAACGATTCAGACAATTCTTGAAGTGTTTGACATGGGTTTTCATTAAGCAATGTCACCGATTCTTCATCGTCGAATTTTTTCGGCTGTCCAGGTCGTTCCTTGTCTTCCAAATCGAAATCACCACTTTTAAAACGTGCAAACCACTTCCGACACGTTTGCTCAGCTAGAGCATGGTCACCATAAACTTCCACTAAAATACGATGACTTTCGGCAGCACTTTTTTTCATGTTAAAATAATGAAGTAAAACTCCCCGCAAAAACAATTTATCCGGCTCGAAATTCGACATATTGGATAAATAACAACAATTTGTACATATACTGAAACTGACGCCTAAGGACAGCTGTTTTACGGGGAATATTTGGTTAAAGGGAACAATGGAAGAATGTACTACCTACGCCATCTTTTGTAAAACGCTACGAATTAATTCCAACACCCAATATGTATATATATATATATATAACATTATAAAAATATTACTTCAAAATAATTACATTTCTCAAGATCGTTGAAATATAAAACGTAGATTCTTAATCTTGCACAAAGTGTTTATACTGTTGTTTTTTCCTATTATCTATTTTCATGGAACTAGTTTGATACTACTTTGTTACTTTACTTCACATAATACACATACAAATTTATCATTAAACAGAACATACATACACTAGTGTATGTATATATATATATATATATATATATATATATATATATATGTTTATGTATGTATATACGCGGACAAAAACTTAGAAAATACATAAAAAGGAGTTTATCTCCGATATACAAAGCATTCCGTCGATCGTAGCTACAGAGCGAGATTCACACAAAAAGCCTGGATTATAAACGAAACTACGAACTCTGTAGAAAAATATAACTAAACAACAAAGACCGTTAGGAAGAATACATACATAAACATATATATATATATATATATATATATATATATATATATATGTATATATATATATACACGCATACAAAAGAGGGTTATTATGTTCAGAGAGGAAGAAAACATCTAATAGAATAGAGGTTTATTGATTTAGCTTATGTATCGAACCATATGTATGTATGTACGTATGTATGTATGTATGTATGTATGTATGTATGTATGTATGTATGTATGTATGTATGTATGTATGTATGTATGTATGTATATATATATATATATATATATATTTACTTCATTCTATATACGGGAGTAAAAAAAAACTTGAACGGTTCTGCTTCGATTTCGATAAAGCTTGTATTAGAACATGTTTAGCATTAATTCGCCATCTTTTGTACGTTCTTTGTAAGCATAACTATATTAATATACAAAGAGAATGTTATATTTCTCCTACTATAAAGATGAGTACCAGGTTCATCTTACATATTATGATAAAACTCAATTAGATTATACTAGAAAACGATTACACCAACACACATATTCATATATATATATATATATAAAATACGCGTGGGTCGTTTGATAAGTTTGGTAAATTTCTATGATGTGGCGCCACCATTAATTTGGTAACATCACGGGTATTAAGTGTTACTTTTCAAACTAGCATAGATGAAATTTCAACCAGAAGCGACGTGTTGTTCACGTTCTACAGATGGCTGAAGCGAACATTGTAGCAGTTACCGCAAAAATGGGAAAACAAGCAGTCCTTTTTGCATCGATTCGTCACCGTGGATGAAACATGGATCCACCACTACATGTCTGAGTCGAAACAGCAGTCAAAGATGTGGACAACGACTGGTGAAATTGCATCAAAGAATGGGAAGACCGTTTTGTCGACTGGTAATTTGGTAGCCACTGTTTTTTTGGGATTCCTAAGGAATCATCCTGATCGACTATTTAACGAAGGGGAAAACGATAACGGGAGTCTATTATGCAACATTATTGGACCGTTTGAAAGAAGAGCTGAAATAAAAACGGCCAAAATCCTCGTACAAAATAGTGCTCCTTTAAGACTAGCACACATTAGGATGGATTGCATCGTTGCTGATCGGTCAAAAATCTGCCACCTGATTCCAACGCGCTGTGGTTCGACCCGCCCTAGCAGTAGTGTGTGATGGCACATATAAAATATAAGAAAATGATCCGTGCGGATTTTTGCGAAACGATGCATTCCGTCCTAATCTGCGTTAGCCTTTAACAAAGGACAACGCGCCGTCCCACAAATCAACCGCCCTGATGGTAAAATTACATGAATTAGACTTCGAATTGATTGCTCATTACTCTATTTTCCGGATTTGGATCCGTGTAACTTCTTCCTCTTCCTAAACATGAATATTTGGCTAGGTGGGAAGAAATTGTCATCGAATGAGGATGTCATCGCCGCCGTCAATATGTATTTTGCAAACTCGCTGGACCTAGTGTATAGCATTCAAGAGAGACTATTTTGAGAAATAAAATCGTTTTTTCAAAAAAATGCCTTTAAATTACTTTTTATTATACTTATTCAACGACCCACGTGTATATATATATATATATATATATATATATATATATATATATATATGTATGTGTGTGTGTGTATAACAGTAATATATTTTTGTAGAAATGTTTCGAGGGTGTGCTCCATACATTCATTTTGCTTTTCATTATATTATAATTTGCTTTATATTATAATTTAATATAGGGTTATTGATTAATACAGATTGTTCTTAATTTGAGTCTATTATATATGAAATTAAATATACGAGGTCAGACAATTAAGTAATGCGACCGATTTTTTTCTCGGTCTGTGGTAACACTGCGAACCTGTAACTCCGCCACCGTAATAGCAGATCCCTACTCTCTCGATTGAGACCTTGACCACCCTCGTACGATCATTTCTTCGCCAGCTGTTTAGTGTTTTGTAACAACGCGCGAGTAGTGCATGTCACGAAAATCATCGAATGAACATCGCTCAAGATTGTCTCGAGCAGGTTGAAAGTGATCCTACTCTTCTCGATCGAGTTATTACTGGTGATGAAAGTTGGTTCTTTCAATATGACCCCGAAACTAAACGACAAAGCCAACAGTGGCTGTCCCCTGGAGCACCAAGGCCAAAGAAGGCGAGAATGAGCAAGTCCAAAGTGAAAAGCATGTTGATTTGCTTCTTCAACAGCAAAGTGGTGGTTCACAAAGAGTTCCTGGACAAACCGTAAATCAAGTATTCTACCGCAATGTGCTCGAAAAATTACGAAAAAGGGTGCTCAGAGTGCGTCCAGAGATCGCGAAGACTTGGGTTCTGCATCACGACAATACAATGCTTCCTGTCACAGTGCGTTCAGTGTCTCTCAGTTTTTGGCGTCTAAAGGCATCGCAACGTTACCACAATCGCCCTATTCCCCGGACATGTCACCCTGCGAATTTTTCCTATTCCCCCATATGAAAAAATTCGTCAAAGGTCGACATTTTGACTCCGTTGAAGATATCCAAGAATCTGTGACGAGGGTACTCGGAGAGGTCCCACAAGAAGTGTTCCAGAATTGTTACGAAAACTGGAAAACTCGCTGGAATAAGTGTATAGATGCGGGAGGGGACTACTTTGAAGGGGATCCCAGCGATGTACCTTAATTTTTAAATATACTCGATTTTTGAATTTTGTCGCATTACTTAATTGTCTGACCTCGTATTTACTGCTTTAAGCTCATTTTAAATAGTTCACGAGGTTCCATATAGGCCACACCAGATTCACATATATTTACACTTTAAGAAATGAAAGTCAACCGATATACGACACTACGCTCTGTCGATGTCGCACATCTTAACGGAATGTGATTGTTATGCGGAAATTAAGAATTGGTTGAGATATTTGTCACTTTGAAATTATTAGAGTTTTAAGTACATTGTTTTGTGTAAGATGATTATTTTTTAATCGGTAATAAAATAGTTCTAACCTTTTTTATATCATAAATAGAAGTATTCTTGTTGACCTGAATAAAATATTTGATAAAATAATGTATTTCTGTGGTAAGTTTTTATCGAGGAACAGTTCGCTGTGATCAACTTCAAAAAGAAAAATTAAAATTCACAGTATTTTAGTAATTAGCGCGATTTTTTGCGATGTCTACATAATATCATCTTACTTAATTTTTCGCCCGTGTTTGCAGTCGGTCAGCTAGCATAAATGCCCGATGTTAAAGTTTTAATATCATTTTAAAATGTATTTTGGTCTATATTTTGATAACATCGACTTTGGTTTTATTATTAATTTTGCTTCAACTTGAGCTATTGAGTTAAAGATAGAAAAAATGCAAATAAGAGCAATTTTTTGTACAAGTCCCAAACTGGTGGTAAAGCATCACTAAACTAAACGATGCTTTTGAAGTGGGTACTGTTAAGAAACATACGGTGCAATGGTTGCTCCAAAAATTTCATGCTGAGGATAAGAGCCTTGAAGATGAAGAAGCTCGTGGGCGTTATTCAGTCCATAACGACCAACTGGAGGCGTTAGTTAAATCAAAACCATGCACAACAATTAGAGAAATTTCACAAAAGTTAAGCATTAGTCATTCAATAGTTCTGGTGAACTTAAAACAGCTAGAAAAATCAAAAAGAAAAAAATTGTACAATATATGAATTTGAAGGTCATAACCCGCAATTATTTTTCTACCAACCTAATATTATTAGCTCTTAATCTTTAAAATATGTTGTCGTGTTTAAGAATCTTATCTCCTTTTTATTCTATTTATAAGTTTAATCCAATCAAGATTAGACATTTTACTAGTCCAGAACCTTTTATATTAGTATTTTAACTCTCTGAAAGTATTCGAATTTTAATTGACTTGTTTATAGCATTTGACACACACATTTTACGTCACAATTAAGGGATGATCTGAACGTGTGTGCATACACAGGGTATACTTTTTTTTACTTGTGTTCAGGTGCTGAGAACGCTTGTGACGCGCCTTAAGCTCCAAATAACTAACTTCATTTCCATACTGGATAGGTTATTGATAAGTTCTATTTTATATTTTTTTTTTATATAAGATATAATTCCATATATAATTTGTGTAGCTGAGAGATCGTTATATTTTATATGTTGCGTTCAGGCTCCATACAATACTATTTTCCTCAATACTTATTATATAAACATTTCCATTTATACCGAAATATAATTTATTATTAAGTCTTAAATTTATTATTAAGTAGGAAATATTCTGCCGTACCAACTGATTACTTTGTTAGTTTATAGGCAGGATTGTGTGGTGATTGTTCTTTTCTTAAGCTGTCCTTTTCTAATGCTAATACTGGAAACGTTTTTCATTAGTTTCAATATTCGAGTTAAAAGCCATTTTTCTGTCATTTTAAATGAATCCGTTTTCCTATTTTGTGTGTAAGACTGTTTACTTAATATCTCCAGTTACAATTTTATTGTATTTGCTGTTCATCTATTAGTTTCGATGTTTCAAAACATTTCTTTTTGGATAATGATTTTAATTCATGAATGTTAATTTCATTCAATAGTTAGGACCTTTTTATGATTGCGATTCCTAAGTCTTGTAATTCTGTTTCCAATCTAATAATTAACCTGATGTGTAATATATATATATATATACATATATATATATATATATATATATATATATACACACACATATATATATATATATATATATATATATATATATATATAAATTTCATAGAAAATATTAATTTTATTTTTTTTTGTTTCAGGTAAATTGAACTTAATCAAATTTCCAAAAATGTCCAGTAAAAGGTAATTAAAATATTGACATTTAAATAAAGTAGTGGTTTGCCTACTCATATTGAATTTTCTTAGATGAAAGCACCTTTATGTACTTTTCAATCGATAATATGTAATTAGAAACAGATTAATATATTTCTCTATTTCATAAATGATTTTCAATTGTTTGACAAATCACAAAATTTGAAAAAAAATAAGCAAAATCAATTCAAACAATAAACTGATTACAAATGAATATAAATAAAAGAAATAAAACAAATGATGATAATTTCATTTTGAATGTAAATTATTAATATTGAAAAAAATAATTTGTAATTAGGTATTTTATAACGCCTGGATTCAATTGTAAATATAGAGCTCAGTGCAAACTAAAAATACAGTAATTAAAATAAATGAAATGGTTTTATAAAATTCTTTCTTGGAGTATTTTTTTTTACAAAATATGGATTTTTCAGTTATTTAGTATTTGATTAATGACTATATAAAGTATTCAATACCTTTGTATTAAATGCGATAGTCAATTCGAAATCACCGATTTCATACAAATATCAACTCAAGTTAATATATTTCAATGATGATAAGTCTTAATTTGTTTTAATGATAAATAACGAGAGTTTCTTAAATCTAGTTCGAGTTTATTTAGATATTTGTAATAAGAAACAAACAAAAACTATTAAATTTCAATTATTGAATATTTTTGATCAGAATTTTTTTTTTGTAGATTGTGTCGAGGGAAAAATTTTTGTGAAAGAGAATGAATCTTAAAAGCAAAATTAAATTCATTCTAAGTTCTCATATTGAATATTTACTCATATATTTTTTATAATCTCATATATTTTATACTCATATATTTACTCATATATTTACTCATATATTTACTCATATATTTACTCATATATTTACTCATATATTTTCTGTTTAATTATTTTTTTGCAATTCTATACGCACATTTTTCTGATTGTTTTACCTTGCGGATTTTTCTAATTTTTAAATTGCGAGTCACATCTTCATCTTTTTGCATATTGTTAGACCTAATATTTTGAGGATACAGTCATTCCTTAACATTGAAAATAAGAAAAGAAATTATTTTTAAAACAATTCAAGTCATGCTGGAAAAACAAACGAATCAGTTATAAGCACATATATTGTAGTGCGTCACGGTGCGGTGCAACGTGAATTTTGGCCCCGCAGGAAACACATGGTGGTGGACGATCAACGTGTTAAAAGCGGAACACAAATTCGCAAACGTTTTGTACAATGTTGTAAGTTGAGCATCGTTAGTAATGATTCGAAGCGTGTCCTGTAAGTAACAACATAGATGACAAGTGCTATATGATGTCATTTTTACACTTTAAAAATGGCGGCCTCACTAGAGATATGCACTGTGGTGGAAGAAAAATCTGCGATCAGTTTGTTGACTAGAAAAGGTGTAATCTTTCAAAATTTATTAGTGAATGAAAATTCAGTACGGTGATGGGTATTTTTCAATCCAACAAGAGTATGAGCGGAATAGAAAGATCCATAATAGCTAATCAAAAGAGTTTCGTACGTAAACATCTGCAAAGAAAGTTGATCCTCATTCTAGAACGAATGTGCGTCCAATTTTCGAGAATTACATGTACAGAGAGACAGTGCTACATATTCAGACCTTTTAGAAAATTTAGCAATCAAATCTAAACGATGAGGACATTTCAGAGTAGAGTGATAAGTACTCGTGCTTGACAAGAAAATACAATTTTTTAAGCAAATTCTTTTTTAATTTTGAAGGTCATCTCGTTTTAGCTCGATGCACTTAGTCCAACGCATTTCCAGTTTTTATCTCTTCCGAATAACACGTTTTGTCAAACTCCTCAAAATAAACATTTACAGGAACGATGACTTCCGAATTTGATGCAAATCTTTTACCTCCGAGCCATTTCTTTACGTTTGGAAACAGGAAAAAGTCACACGGTGACAAGTCTGGAGAATATAATGGATTTGGAAGCAATTTGCAGTGCAATTCATGCAATTCTACCATAGCAATTGTTGATTTGTGTGCCGGTGTATTGTCGTTATGGAAAATCACTTTTTTCTATGCCAATGAAGACGATTTTTCTTAATTTAATCATTCAGCTGGCCTAATAATAATACATAGTAGACTTCTGTTATTGTGTTCCCTTTTTCAAGATAATCGATTATCAATATTCCATGAGCATCGCAGAAAATAGTTTCCATAACCTTTCCAGCTCATATAATGACTTTTACCTTCTTTGGTGCACGTTTTCCGAGAGAAGTTCGTTGTTTTGACTGCTCTTCTGTTTCAAGTGTATGGTGATGGATCCATATTTCATTAACGGTTATGTATCGACGAAAAAATCATGTGGATTACGTTTGAACATCGTTAAACACTCTTTTAAAATGTTTATTCAAATGCGTTTTTGATCGATTGTGATCAAACGCGGTAACCATCTAGCAGATAGCTTTTTCATATGCAAATGAAGGTGTTCCGTATACATTAATCTGAGATGTCTATTATTTCAACTATCTCATGCACTTTGATTCTACGATCAATTAAAACAATGTCATGGATTTTCCTAATCATCTCTTCAGTAGTCATCTGAATTGGACGTTCTTCATCGCAAACGCTTATACGACCAAGTTTAAATTCACTGAACCAATATCTGACTGCTATCATCGAATATCCAGAGTCCCTGTAGACAGCGTGTAACTTTTCTTTAATTTCTCCACAAGTTTTCCCATCCAAAAACAGAAATATAATCACTTACCGGTATTGAATTTTTTCCATAATTAAAAAAGAGCAATAGTTGTTTACTTCGAATGACTGTCGAAATTAAACTAATTAAAGAGTATTGTACACAAACTTTGACTACAGTAGTTTGAATGATAATGCTGTTAAGAGATATTACAGTTTGATATCTGTAGTACCATCTCTTGTCAAACACTGGTAATTATCACTCTTCTCTCGTATGAGTACTGGCGTTTTGTTGTAACGCGACAATTATTGGCCCTGTACTACCTGTGTAACGGTGATGACTATCAAGAAACTGCTTTTCCAACGTCTTCCTCATCTGTCGTACTCATCAGACTTCTTTCTAAGTGATTATCACCTCTTTAGATCACTCAAAAATATTATTGGCCGAAAGTCTTAAGTCGGATGAAGAAGTGGGATAGACGGTGATCAGTGGTTACTTGCACGACCAAAATACTTTTTCTAGAGTAATCCAGACTTTAATTAATCACTGGACGATTTGCATTTAACAAGATTGAGGCTACGTTGAAAAATTGTACAATTGTATGGCACATTTTTGCAATACACGATGAAAAAAATTAAGGTTTTCATTTGCTTCGCCTTCGTATATTTGAAAAACATGCCCTTATTTTTTCTATAATTATTCGATTCAAACTAACAATAATAAGATAACATTCGTACTAAATTTAAAACAGAGTACACACTGTTAGTAAAGAATAGCTAGACTTGCCACAATTGTTACTTTAAATTAATTACTCTTATTACATTTCTGAAATACATCATAATTAATTTGTTCAAATACAAGTTTAGTTTTGATAGCGTTTTAAATTAATTTTTATTTTTTTTAAAAAAGACAACATGACATCATATTAAACCATGTATGAACGGACAACACGTATATTATATTAGACACAACTGTATATTCTATTAAACAGCAAAACTTGAAATATTGTTTTGGACGAACCACATTTTTAATGTTTTCTTTCACAATTGTTATTTCTATTAGGTAATGCATCGATGCGTTGAAACAGTTTTTATAATAATAACAGTTAAAAAAATAATTGAGCGGCCGTGAAATAAATCCAATATATATACATATATATATATATATAAGTGCACGAGTATTATGTATAAAATGTATTATATATAATGTCAAGGTTGGTGTTTTATTTTAAATATCAGTTAAAAAATTATCGTGTGTATTCGAAAGGAGATTTAGCATATGATTTATTGTTATCTGTAATCGCTTAATATTAAAATTTTACGGTATCGTTAAATGTGTTTGTGGAGTAAATTTAATTTTATATAAATCAGTATTTTTAATGTATCGTTAATGGTATTGTTGTGCGATAAAAGACGTGGATAGTATAAATAATTGTCAAGTTTTCTTGTATTTTATTTCCGTAAATGGACGTCTAGTAATTTTTAAGTATCGTATAAATTCGTGTTTTATAATCTATTGTAATTTTTTATGTGAATTATAGAATGGGTAAAAAATAACTGGACAACACATTTATATAAATTTGTATATGAAATGGAAACAATATCAAACGTTGACAAATATTATAGAAATATTTTCAGTAACGTTTTGTTATAATAAGCCATCTTGTTTGATTTTTAAAGTTTAATTGTATATTTTAATATTAGGTGATCCCATAAGAAATACGGTTTTTAAAATGTGTTTTAAATTAAATTCATTACCTACAATTGATTCATTTCCTGATAATTTCATCATTTTCCATTCTTTGAAAATCGTTTTTTCATCACTAATTTCGGCACGTATAGCATCTTCAAATAGAATTAAAAACTGATTTTAAGTCTGATTTAAGTTCGTTTTTAGAGCTTTGAGAGAGTGTGTGGTATATAATTGTAAGGCATAAAATATTTCGTTCATGTTTATCTGCATGTGTGTATTTGATACATTCTTTTTATATATTTCACGGTTTTAGAAATTCGTTAATTTATACATGTCTTTTGATATTAATTATAATTGTTTATAGTTTACCTGTACTCCAATTTATGAACTTCCTTGATCTTCGGATTACTTGAATTTCTGTCTTCTATCACTAATTTTTATCACTTGTAGTACTAGAAGTAGTTTTAGATAACTAATTTTAAATATTTTCTTTACGATAAGAAGATATTGAGTTTTATACACGCGTTGATTGCTAATGCTTTCTTTAGGAATTTAATGAATTGTACTTAATGTTGTCTTAGGAGTCTTTATTATTTTCACTATCTTGATTGAGCGAACATATTACTGTTTAATGTGCAACTAAAAAATTTATAATTATTGAGAATGAATATCAAGAATCTAATTGTTAACTCATTAGTGAAGCATGCCATAATTAACTTTATTCTGAGAGCTATACATAATTATTTCAGTTGAATATTTTACTATTATATCCAACTAAATACTTTCTGTCTGTAAATAATCTTTATTATTTTTAAAAAGTCGAAAAATATAAGCATTATATTCGGTCATCTCGTAAGTAATGCGATTTTTTCAAATAAGTTTCGAAACGGTGAAAAAAATTATCGTTTTAATTTTGATTCAAAATATATTTTCCGTTATTATTTACAACTTCTTCCCATTTTAATCTTGAATTTTCAATACCGTGATGATAAATATTTTTGGGTTTTGCATTAAAGAAAGATTTGAGTTCCCTTCGGACATCACTGTCTGTATTAAACCGTTTTCTATTGATGTGATTTCGGAGACTTCTGAACGGAAAATAATTCGATGGTGTTAGTTCATGGAAATATGGTGGATAAGTCATTACTTTCCATTCAAATTGTCTGAGTTTTTGAATGGTTTCGAGTGCTGTGTGTGGTCGGACGTTATCGTGATGAAAAATTAATGCCTTTTCTATTGTCTAATGCTGGCCGTTTTTCATTAATGGATTATTTTAACCGTACCAGTTGTTCAGTATATAACTCCTTTGTGATGATTCGATTCTCTGGTAATGGCTCGTAATGGATAATTCCTTTCATATCCCACCAAACAGACAACATAAACTTTTTTAGATGAAGTCCTCCCTTCGCAGTTATAGGTGGTGTTTCATTGCGGTTAACCCATTGTCTGTGACGTTTAATATTATTATAAACAATCCATTTTTCATTACCGGTAATAGTTCTATTCAGAAACTGATCATTTTTCAATCGGAATAGATGAAAAGTGCAAATGTCCACAAGTTGTTTTAAATCAACGTCTGATAACTCGTGCGGAACTCACTGATCCAGTTTAGAAACCTTACCAATCATTTTCAAGTGCCGATTAATAGTTGAATACGTTGATTTGAGTTTCTTGGATAACTCTTCTACCATTGTACTTGGATTT
This sequence comes from Acanthacorydalis orientalis, assembly GCA_034766995.1. Taxonomy (NCBI): domain Eukaryota; kingdom Metazoa; phylum Arthropoda; class Insecta; order Megaloptera; family Corydalidae; genus Acanthacorydalis; species Acanthacorydalis orientalis. The sequence continues at coordinate 8,650,061 of CM068319.1, read as the reverse complement.
TATTTTACTAGTGTTTGCAGGATCTCATCATCAAAATCTTGAATGACGGCCTGACTTTTTCTCATCTTTAAGGCTGTAGTTCTCGGACCAAAATCGCTGAAACTATTTTTTTTCTTGGCTAAGACTAATAACATCTAAATCATAAATTTCCCACAATTTTTTCACAGCATGTTGTGGCGTTGTTGCCATGAAAAAAATCTTAACAATCAAAATATTCCTAATATACTCTTTTGACATTTTCATAACTGTTTTTTCTTGTAGATTTCCATGATCACTGTTGATCTTTTACGATAAGACTGAGAAAACATTAAGTACAATTAAGCAGCATATGCATCTGATACATTATTGCATCAATAATTTTCACATATATAAAAATACTGCATTACTTATGGGCGACCCAATTATTGACTTACTACATTAATGAAAAATGTTACTGTTGTTAGTCCGGTATGGTCAAGTGGCTAGGATACCTGGCTTTCACCTTGGAAGGGACTTTGGAGTTACTATTCTTCTTATTTTTATTTTATCCGTTTGCTTATATATTTAACTTCAAGAATGTGAAATGTTTTGAAATATAAAGACATTCGTGCGAGATCTACAAAACAAACACGTGAATTATTCACACGGAAAAGCAGCGTCGTCCGACCGGTGACTTTTTCTTCATTCGATAATTTATTGTCTGTTCTGGTGCTATTAATAACGTGTAATGACACGAAAAAACACACAATTAACATGTCTTTTCATAATACATCCAACTGGTTTTTTTCCACTAATGACTTCATCATGTTATTGCTGTAATTGTACCTACAATACATGTATCTAATCGTATATAAATGATCGAGCATGAGTTAAAGTTTTTGCAACAGTGATGAACTTTGCAGATAGGTCACACTGTCAAGATGAAAACAAATACATAATGTTTCGTCGAATCAACTCTCCTGTACTCGCTGTAAGTGATTGTGTTGATGTCTTTTCGCGTTACAAACACTCGGTTCTGCGTGCAGTTTATATTGGGAAACATATTACGAGTAGTAAATTAAATGTTATTTGTAAATAACTGTTTTTCTTTAATACAATGAATTTAATTTATATTGTTTATATATATATATATATATATATATACGAGGTCAGACAATTAAGTAATGCGACCGATTTTTTTTCTCGGCCTGTGGTAACACTGCGAACCTGTAACTCAGCCACCGTAATAGCAGATCCCTACTCTCTCGATTGAGACCTTGACCACCCTCGTACGATCATTTCTTCGCCAGCTGTTTAGTGTTTTGTAACAACGCGCGAGTAGTGCATGTCACGAAAATGGAACAGAGAAATTTAGAGCAACGGTGCGCGATAAAATTTTGTGCAGGTTGAAAGTGATCCTACTCTTCTCGATCGAGTTATTACTGGTGATGAAAGTTGGTTCTTTCAATATGACCCCGAAACTAAACGACAAAGCCAACAGTGGCTGTCCCCTGGAGCACCAAGGCCAAAGAAGGCGAGAATGAGTAAGTCCAAAGTGAAAACCATGTTGATTTGCTTCTTCGACAGCAAAGGGGTGGTTCACAAAGAGTTCGTACCACCTGGACAAACCGTAAATCAAGTATTCTACCGCAATGTGCTCGAAAAATTACGAAAAAGGGTGCTCAGAGTGCGTCCAGAGATCGCGAAGACTTGGGTTCTGCATCACGACAATGCTCCCTGTCACAGTGCGTTCAGTGTCTCTCAGTTTTTGGCGTCTAAAGGCATCGCATCGTTACCACAACCGCCCTATTCACCGGACATGTCACCCTGCGACTTTTTCCTATTCCCCCATATGAAAAAATTCGTCAAAGGTCGACATTTTGACTCCGTTGAAGATATCCAAGAATCTGTGACGAGGGTACTCGGAGAGGTCCCACAAGAAGTGTTCCAGAATTGTTACGAAAACTGGAAAACTCGCTGGAATAAGTGTATAGATGCGGGAGGGGACTACTTTGAAGGGGATCGCAGCGATGGACCTTAATTTTTAAATATACTCGATTTTTGAATTTTGTCGCATTACTTAATTGTCTGACCTCGTGTATATATATATATATATATATATATATATATATATATATATATATATATATATATATATATATATTCATTGAACAATAAATTTCTTTTTGACATTGATCTGATTGTCGATTAACGAAACGAGCGATACTAGCGAATTTAAAAAATTCACTGCGAATTGTTTATGCACAGTTAAAAATTAAGGATTACTTTCTCTATCTTCATTTTATTTTTAGCAGAACATTTTTATAATATATATTTCCAAACTGATTTGCTAAATAGGTATAATTTCTTACCGTTAATAAAATAGTCAAAATAATTTGTTTAAATATATTATTTTATTAGACACTTCTCTACTAAACTGATTTTATTTAAAAATCAGTGAACCTTATATCCATTATACGCACGCATACACACACGTATATATATATATATATATATATATATATATATATATATATATATATAACTTCCTGTTTCCTCTATAGTACTACTTATTACTGTATTTAGTCTTGAAACTAATTTACCTTGCCTCTTGTAACCACTTATTACGCTGAAAAATAAATACGCAATGTTATTGATAATTCGTTCAATTTTATATAC
>CM068319.1:8612424-8642424 GCA_034766995.1 Acanthacorydalis orientalis | reverse complement strand
CTGTAATAGCGCATCAAAGGTTGGCTGTGTAGAGGCCATTCATGAAGCTGATGGGGATTTTTTCCGGCAAACAACGAAAATTTTGCTTGTTAACATAGCCAGACAAATAAAAATGTGCTTCGTCACTTGTGAACAAAATAACATTTACTGGAACATTTTGAAGATTGGTTCTCCCAGTCGCGTTCCTTAAGTTTCTAAACAACCATCATTTTGTACAATTGAACTAAAAATCAACATGTAAACTTCTTCTGATTGTTAGATCAGACAACCCCAAAGTAGAAGCATGTTTAAGGGCTGAATGTTGGGGAGATTGCACAATGGGCTGCCGCACAGCGTTGACATTTTCTGGCATTAGAAAGCTTCATGGTCTTCCAGGTGGGCTTCGTCTTGACTCCGAACCTGTGACCCTGAAATTTGCAACCCAATATAGTATTTCGGTCCGGAACAGCAGCATTTCGACCGAGTGGGAAGTGGATTCGAAAAGCTTTCTGCATGTCCAAATATCAAATGTATCTGAATTGTAAGATTAAAGATATCTTAGATGAATAAAAATATTATATAATTAAGAACTTTATGAATAAAAGCTAAGTTTAATATATATGTATGATTCTTTTTATTTTCAATTTAAATACAGTTATATGAAAAGTAGTTTAATATTATTAATAAATTCAAACAATGTAAACTTCTAGAATAGGAGAATTAAATATTTTCAACAGATAACAAAATTCAATAATATAACACTTTATAAAAAAAAATTATATCTAGAAAATAATCACAGACATACATACATACATACATACATACATATATATATATATATATATATATATATATATATATATATATATACACATATGTATATATATATATATATATATACACATATTTATTTATATATATATATATATATATATATATATACATTATATATATATATATATACACATTATATATATATATATATATATATATATATATATATACATATATACATGTATACACTATATTTTTTCATTTAATGTTTCTATTCAGACGTACTGTCATTGTATAAATAAATAAATAGCAAATATAAAAAAGATTCAATAAAGTAATAACAAACACAAGACGCGTCACCTATCTGCAAAATAAGGGGAACCGTACGTAATGTACATAATATTGACATATATATGATTTCATTGTGTCCAATGGATCAATTCAACCATCTCCAGCATACAGAACGGTCCATTTTATTCGAAGGTGAAAATGTAACGGCGTTACACTATTTTATTTGAAACGAGAATGTTTGGTGTATTGAAAAAATCCTATTATGCTTTTTTATCACGAACTGATTTTATATGATTATTGTTAAATAGTTTTATTTCTTTTTTACGAAGCATTGTGTACCACTGGTCATTATATTGCTTATATAGGGAATTAGATAATCCTGTTTGAATTCATATACATTTTATATGCACTAATTGACGCAATGAATAATTAAGCCAGAAGAAACTTTCTTAATCCTGATAATTAAAAGGAAAATGTACCTTAATATATTCTTTTTCAAATTTATTGCAGGAATACAACTCATTCAATCTGTATTAATATTATATATATATATATATATATATATATATATATATATATATATATACATTTTATATTCAACGAATGAAGTCATTTCTAATAATTTCAAAAATGTATCTTAACAAAATCTGATAATGTTCTAAAATTCAAATTTTGGAAATAAATTTGTTTTTTTTTGCAAACGATATACTTAAATAAAATAGTAAAAGAATTTTTATAATCCATATGCAACTCTTGAGTAAATTAAACCAGCAGTGTAAACTAATATACGTAAGAAAATCTTTTCACAAAAAAAATTGTTATACGTCTATCTGTTATGTCCGTTAGTTTTTTACTGTATATATATATATATATATATATATATATATATATATATATATATATATATATATATATATACACTCACACACACACACACTAACTGCTTAATAAGGATTGATCATTAATTGAGAAAGTTAACAGGAAAATAAAAATTAGATGAAATTCATTTCGGCGAAATGCTCTAATATTTAACTCAAATATTCCACACTGGAGAGAAAAGTATTCGAACAGTGTATTCTACCATACACTCACCTATGGATGTGAAACATGGGTTGTTAATATCAAAACAATCCTTTTGTGTGTGTGTGTATATATGTTTGTGTTCTTTGTGTTAATAGAAATCTATATATTATTAAATTTATAGTTATCCTCCTATAATTTATGTGCTCCTGACAACTTAAAATAAGAAAATTCAACAAGTTTGATATTTTAAGATGTGCAAGTACGTTTTTTTATTTGCAATTTAAATTATTCCCTTAATATACCTATATATATATATATATATATATATATATATATATATATATATATATATATATATATATATATATATATATATATATAATATATGTATACTAAGACAAAAAACACATTTAACACACTTTCAGCATACGTACATATATACATAATAGATAGTTAGATACATGGATAAATACATAGATAGATACATTGATAGAACTATATATATATATATATATATATATATATATATATATATATATATATATATATATATATTAGGCCTACACTCGCTTATACTGCCAATACATTTCTCTGACCAGGGTATGTAAATGTAACCAGGTGGCTCTACCTACCTAATACCAATACCTACCGATATAGATTCATACATAGGCAAAACAAAATGTATTATAGGAGGTAAATATTTTAATGTATGTATTAATAAATTTAAGTTTCTTTAGTTTCCTATTCAGCAATCATACATACATACATATATATATATATATATATATATATATATATATATATATATATATATATATATATATCTTTCTGTATTATAAAAATGAAACAATGATGCCGTTCCGTGAGTTTTATTCGTTCTTTGATTGGGTGATATTAGTCACGTGCTCTGTGTTATGATTGGTTACTATGAATAGCTTGATAGAAAGATTTTCACTGTAATTAATTGGAAAACTTTTCCAATAAGAAATTATGATTTGCATTTTATGCTCATTAGTTTTGTGTACTATTTGTAAATTTCTGTTATTTGTTGGGAGGGGAGACAAACGTTAGCAAGCGGCGGACGAAACCCCTCCCTTGGAGATTGGCGAGCACAGAGAACATAGGATGGCGCCCCTTAGTAATATATATATATATATATATATATATATATATATATATATATATATAAATCAAATTCACAGTCCACTTAAATACTTTACTTTTTTAAATATGATTTTTGGTTATATATATATATATATATATATATATATATATATATATATATATATATATATATTCAAAATTAATTAAAATGTACTACATATGAACTGTTTCTTTGATAGAACGATATTCTTACATAAATTAGTCTAAATCGTTAATTATTAGATTGGCAGAAAAATAATTGCCATTTATGACCTCCAGTCCTACAAATTTTTCTCAGTTAGCTGTTTTAATTAGTCCAGAACTATTGGATGGCTAACACCTTTTTAACTTTTTTGTAAGCTCTTGATTTGCATGATTTTGATTCAATTAATGCATTCAGTTGATCGTTATGAAATGAACAAGGACACCCGCAACCTTCTTTATCTTCAAGACTGTCGTCCCCATTACGAAATTTTTGGAACCACCATTACACAGTACGTTCCTTAACAGTACCGACACCAAAAGTATCGTTTAGTTTACGAGCAGTTTCTGTTGCTTTGCAACCCGTTTTGAACTCATACAAAAATTCCTTTATTTTCTTTTTCCGTCTTTAATTTAATATCCCAAATTGAAGTAAAATTAATAATAAAACCAAAGTCGACATTAGCAAAATACGGATCGAAAAATTCACTTTAAGATATTAACATGAACACGATGAAATGACACTTTCACTGAAAAAAATTAAAGTTAGTATTCAGAAAAAAATTACATTATTTTCTTACCAACCTAATAATTCTACACTAGAGTTGCATGTAAACGGAATTGCCTATTATTAAGTTAAATCTACACCTCTGCTAGGTTCAGATGATTGCATGCTAACAGCCACTATTTTAGGATTGACAGATGGACACACTTTGTTAGGTTTCTGATACTTCTCCATATTTTTATTTCTTTGATTAATATATTGTTCGTGCATATTTTGTTAGTATTTAGTAGTTGGAAATGATTTATTCTACAATTTTATTTTTAGTATTCAAGTGTATACTTATAATTTTAATATATAATTTCAAGAGTTCACATTTTAAAGATTGTTTAACAATTATGAAGATAGGTTGAATTATACATTCACAGTATGTTTGAAAAATGAAGATATGTCCATTCTTGCATTGTCAAGAGGGTAAAAACACATCTGCAGCAGAATTATTCAGCACATCATCTAGTGTGTGTGTATATATATATATATATATATATGCTTATTAAATTCGAAAATGTCTAAAATCTATACACTTTATTACACCTATTAAAATTAAAAAGCCTCAATATACGTGCAATATTGTATAAATTTATTTAATTGGAAAAAAACACGCATAAAATAGAAAAACACTTTCCTTATTTATAACTTTCCCTTTTCAATAAATAATTCTTGTCGTATTTGCATACTGAAACGAACGAGTGTGTGCGTGCGCGCGTGTGTCTGTCTGTCTGTGTGGCGTTCTAAACTCGACATGCAAACGACATCGACTCTTCGATTAGACGATCCGACAACGTCAGATAAGATGGATGTAATATTTATGTCATTTACCCGCAAAGATTACATTTATGCAAATCGGTCCGTCGGAAATGTATATTATATTGTAACCATTAGGTAAGGTCGTAATGATTATTTTGGACAACTTTCTAAATAATTATCGGATTCGAATAAAAAGATTCGAATTATATACGTCGCGTCTATACATATATTTTTTTCTATTCAGTTTCGATTTTTTTATATACAGATTTCCATTCGATCCGTGCGTTTTTTTTATGATAAATACGTCGTTTATGAGTCGTTTTCATAGCAGATGTTATTTATTGAAGATGGGCTCGTGCGGCATATATATATATATATATATATATATATATATATATATATATATATATATATATATATGTGTGTTTATATACATATATATAAATTTTGAAAACAACAATAACGTTGATTCAAATTTTGAATAGAAGCTTTCACTTCTAATTAAATGTATATATTATTTATAACTTAATTGAAAAATTATAATATTTAAAAAATAAATACAATATTTCATGTTAATGACACTGATAAATTTTAATAAGATGATGATTACACACACACACATATATATATATGTATATATATATATATATATTTATATATATATGTATGATAGAACACTATCGTTTTTAATAAAACACTGCTTAGTTTCATTAGGCTGTACTCAACAAATAAATATAAATATTAACATTAACAGCAAATAGCTGTCTCTACCATTCACCACATGATCACTTACTTGTTACTCTTCTATTGTTTTTGTTGCCATGTTGTCATATATATATATATATATATATATATATATATATATATATATATATATATATATATTCCAAAAGAAAGTAAGAGAGAGCTTAAATTTAATCAAATAAGCTGCAAATGTTTTTCGACCTGTTTGTATTTTAATAGCAATTCAATATTTTTAAAGTATTTTTTTTTCATTCACCCTTCAGATGACAACACATGTATATTCTTTTTTCTTTCGTCGTACTCGATATTTTAATGCAGGATGTTTAAATGAACTTCGTCCGATTTTATTTTGCATTCCATTTTTGTTTGTAATACGAGAGTCAGTTGATAAGATTGATAAAGTTCTATGAAATGGTGCTACCATTCGTTTGGCAACGTCACGGATTTCAAGTGTCACTTTTTAGATTATCATAGGCTTAATTTCAGCCAGAATCGAAGCGGTGTTCACGTTTTACAGATGTTTGACGCGAGCCTTTTAGAAGTTGCCGCAAAATGGAAAAACGATTTCCGTGCAGTGATAAAACATTCTTATTTGAAAAAGTGGACTGTCGTCCAGATCAAAGTGTAGTTGAATGAAGTTCATAGGGATTCTGCACCAGCGTTGAAGACTGTTTATTTCTTGATAAATCAGTTTAAACGTGGTTGAACATGCATTGAAGATGAAATGCGCTCTGAACGCCTAGTTGAGATCACCAAGACGGATGTCAAGGAAAAATCAATGGCATCGTTATGGAAGACCGCCACGTGAAAATTTCAGAAATTGTGAGACAGTAGGCATCTCAACTGAACAAGTGAATAATATCCTGCATGAAAAATTGCACGTGAAAAAGCTGTGTGCGTGATGGGTGCCGCGATTGTTGACTGTCTACAAATATGCACACTGAAGGACATTTCAACCCAGTGTTTGGCGTTATTTAATCGAAATCCACAGGCCTTTTTGCGTCGATTCGTCATCGTGGATGAAGCATGTATTCACCATTACACACCTGAGTCGAAGCAGCAGTCGAAACGACTCTGAAAGTGTACCGAAAAAGACGAAAATCGTTTTGTTGGCTGGGAAGGTGATGGTCACTGTTTTCTGGGATTCCTAAGGAATCATTTTCAGATCGACTACTCAACGAAGGGAAAAACGATAACAGTAGCCTTTATGCAACATTATTGGACCGTTTGAAAGAAGACCTGAAACAAAAACGGCCAATTTTTTTGCATGTTTTTTATACTCAGCGTCATATTTACACTAGATTCCGTCCTTGACCCACCAATCAAGTGCCGCCCCTTCTTACCCCCCAGAAAACAAAATTTTAACTACAAAAATTTATAGATTCAATTTTTTATTTCACTTTAAAGTTACCTGTAAATCTAAAGTATGATTGAAAGAAAGTTTCCAGCTTTTCAAAGTTTGTCGCTGATCAAAATTTGCCGCACTTCAAAATTTACTGCCCTGGTAGTGAACCCTGTCTAAATTCTACGCTGAATGTATATATATATATATATATGTGTGTATATATAAAATATATATATATATATATGTGTGTATATATGTATGTATGTACATATATATATATATATATATATATATATATATATATATATATATATATATGCATATATATGTGTATATATGTATGTATGTACATATGTATGTGTATATATATATATATATATATATATATATATATATATATAGAGAGAGAGAGAGAGAGAGAGAATGAATAATAATTTAATATATCTTCTAAAGCTAAGCCTTTAATTACAATGGATTCAAAGGAATCATTTCCAAAATTACCGAATCATAAATTCTAATTTCACACATTAACGAACCGCTGGTCATTGAATAAATTGTCGATTTCAAATATAGTTTGTGTATATGTATATATATATATATATATATATATATATATATATATATATGCAGTTTCTGTAACACATGTTTAATTTGTGCGTGAGAATATGTTTGTGGGTGGGTGTATATATGTATACATGTTGCATTCCATTCGGAAATAAATTTTTGGTCGTAAATCATGCATCAGGTTTAATTCACGCTGTTCCAGTATATTAAACCGAACAGATTTCATACGTCTACAGTAAAATGTACACCTCTATCGTCCGATCGTTGTTCCACACAGCTGGAGCACGATCGAACCAATGATATTTCACACGCCCTTAGCTACAAGGGATGCTGTTGACATTAAACCCATGTCAAAAGACAGTCTCCAAATATCGTGACCGAATCAATTGTTATTTATTAATGTTCTTGAATGATTAATACCAGTAATAAGTTTTTCTGTCTGACGTGTTTTCATGCAACTTTAGAATATTTATATATCTATTTTACTTGACACCCACATGTACATACTTTATTACTTACATATGATGTTTTGCATGTATATATATATATATATATATATATATACACGAGGGCAGTTTGAAGAGTAACTTGATTCGATAATAGCAAGAGCCTCAATTACAAAGTATACTTTATGACACATAGTCACTACTAGAGTACACATACAGATATGATACCTATGACCTCTGTTAGTTCGCTCACTTTCACTCATCGGTAAGACAAAACAATATTATGGACTTTATCGATGATTTCTGCCGTGACAGCTGCTCTCAGGATTCTTGAGTGTCGTACATCTTCGATGCTCATTCTGTCACGTTTAAATTTCGAACGGTTTTGTAGGAAAGACAAGATTAACCTCATATAGGAAATATCTTCTTATCGATTTCCTTTGCAGTCTTCTCTTCTAGAAAAAAGAATCAATCAAATTGAATTCAATCAAATCAAATGAATTGAATCAAATCTCAAATTTGATTTTTTTTCTATTTTGCACTTTTGCACTAAAGTCTTGTGTTGAAACAATTGTTAAACGAAGAATTAATGGTGAAATTACTTTCAACTTTCCATGCGTTACTAAAAGAGATAGAACTTTATGGAAACATATATAGCTGTCCTTCTCCCGCAGCGAGTACACGAACCAAGATACTTTTCAAACCACCCTCGCATATATGTATATATATATATATATGTGTGTCCGTGTCCGTATTTGTATACGTACATATATATATATATATATATATATATATATATATATATATATATATATATATATATATGAGTGTACATAAAAGTATACATTTATTTTTTTAAAATAAAAGGTATTTTTATTCCGAGTAAATCTTTTCAATAAAACTTTAAAATTATGCAAAAGAATTTCATTTCATTTATGTATTTGTATATATACCTGCCTCTTGTCTTATCGTGCAACAATCTTGCATATTTATTTTCAATTAAGTGGTCAGTTACATCTTGTGAATAAAAACTCATTATTCCTATTACTCGTATAATTAAACTGGTAAATATTTATTGTTATATATGATTATTTTTTTTCGTTATTAATAAAATGAGTTGCTTTAGATTCTCATTAATACTTTATTTTGTTTTCTCTGCATATATTTGTAATTAGTAACAGTGTATCACATTTTTTTAACCTTTTTCAAATATATTTAGGGTATTATGCAATCAATTATTTTTATATAAAAAAACAAATTTTGATTTTAAAAGAGTATGTATTTCATAGTTAATTATACAATCTGTATCATTATTAATGATAGTTTGCCATTTTTTCTATAATTTCCAATCCTCTTTTTGAAGAAATATAGTGACCACGGTGAAAATAAGGCTAGGTAATTTCGGACATCAGCTGCATATTTAAACATTTTATTTGTCAGAGTGCTCTAAAGACTGGAACAAAAAATAATCAGATGCAGCAGTATATAGAGATAATGGTGGATGTGGTAAGACGTCTCATATGAACTGCTTAATGTTTTCGTAAGTTATTGATATTGCATATGATTTGGCATTATTCTATTAAAGAATGACGGCTTTTTTGTGTTTGCTAAACCAGGTTTGTAGTTGTTGATGGTGATATTATGACTCATCTGTAATTATTTCTCCAGATTTTAACAACTAATAATTGATATCACTAGTGCCAAGAAATGCGTTGACCCCATCTGAAGATCAAATTGTATTTTTAAACGACTTAAACATTTTTATTTCTCTAGTTCGACATAATTCTACGTAAACTCCTGCGGTTGTGTACACACACAACCCCCATTTTTTCATGGAATTTTCTTTTTAATCAGTTCATACAGAAACATCAAGTTTATTTTGCTCTTATTCATCCTCCACTTTGATAATTATCTAATATTTCGAAAACTTACACAGGAAAAATTAATTCTTTAAAGAGACAATACAATTTATTCTGAGATTTACTTTTATTTAAATAAAGTGACGTACCCTAATGTGATATATTACTCCTTGGTTTATTTTAAAATATATTTTATATTTTAATATAAGCAGATTCCTATTTTTTAATAACTTTCTAAGTTTTGAAATATAATTACTCAGTCTATTAATCTATTCCTTGCCTTCTTTACACTTTTCCAAACTCTTTTTATTCACTTTTGAATTTTTTTCTGAATTATAATCATTTTTTCATTAGTAGTTGTAGTTCCGTACAAAATAGTATTATATTTTTCTAATTTTGCTCTTTGTTATAAAGCATACACCTTTCTGTATCGTATTTTCTTTTTTTACTCTTTCAGTGCTTTGTGTTTATTTGCTTTCTTTTAAACTAGTAACAATTGTAAATCTTTTTAGCTGGTAAAAAAGATAATTTGATTTGTAATTAATTTTGTCTTTTTCATAAAAAAATGAATGTTTCCAGAAAAATGGAATTCATTTAAATCTTCAAAATATCCTTTATTATTTTATACAACTTTGCTCAATCTGTCAAGTAATTGACAAATCTCTTGTATAAAAAAAGATGACAGACTTGAGTTGATGAAGTCATAATCTATTTTCGGACCGCTTACACTTTTTTAGTGTTTTTTGTATATTCTATGTATCACAAAACCTTCCACCAAAGCTGAACAAATAATTTCGCGATTTCAGCAGCATTTTTTTCAGTTGAAATGCGAAAAGTATGCAATTCCTGATATTCTTCTTTTCAGATATCATCGTTTTACTACTGTTTTGTGAGGTTATTCTAACTGCTTAGCCTAAATATGTTTTTAAATGTTCAACGATGAAAAAATATTTTAATTAACTCTGTACTCGAAGTACTCTTCTCAGGCACAGACATTATTTGGTGTTGTACTTGAATTGTACCACCAATATAGTACAATGAATCATACAAGTTTTGCGATTTACAGTTAAATTACAGTTCCACCTAATTACAGTATTGTCTTTTATGCATTCAGTATGCTGCCTGATTTATTCCCTGACCGAAAAAATCAAAAAGCACACCGTTTACCATGGGTTCAAATGTAATTGATAATGAATTGTTTCAAGATAGGAATAGTGATGAATTTGTTTTTGAAGAATATTAAAAATTTTTTAGAAAGTGATTATGTTGAGAGATCAGGCAGTTAGTCTGATGATAGTGACATTTTACCGGCAAGAAAAAAAAGCAAGAAGATATGAATATAGTGATTTCAATGACAATAAATAAAATATAGATCGTGTAACGAAAATTTCCTATTCAGTAATTGTTAACAGATTCGAAACACAAGTACTCATGGTCGCCCATCATCTTCTGATAAGGAAGAATGTTTAAATGGAAAGCTTCACATCTTAAATCAATTGCCCTATGGAAGGAAGTAAAAATGTATTTGTTCAACCGAATAGAAAAGAAGACAAACTGTGTACTATTACGAAACTTGTGATCTGTAACCTCGTTTACACCCTACAAATTGCTTTAAAAAGTATCATACTCTAGAACTGCGTTTCTCAAACTATGTTCACGCAGAATACTGGTGAAAAATTTTCAAAATGAATATAAACCTGGAATGATTTTAATTCGACTGAAATAAATTCTAAATTAAATGAAGAAGTTTCTAATATAATAGAACTTACATGACTTACAATCAACGATTTTTTTGCACGAATTTAGTTGGTTGGATCTTCATATGATATAGATGTCTGGATATTGATAGCTGTTCCTAGAGGCGTAGAGCCCCGACAACAGCCAGAATCATCTTATATTTCATCAATATTCATATCTCTCGGTAGAAAGTCGCACTTTCTTGCTCAAATCCAGGAAAAGTGTTACAATCAACCCTTTTGGAATACTTTTTAAAATCCAATGGGGATAATTCTTGAGTTCGGAATCCATTTACAGTGACGGCTAAGCAAACAGGCATTAGCTCAAGTGATTATGAAAATCTAATTGACTTAATTAGTATCTCTGACTTAAAACAAAAACACAAAAAACTTCCACTAAATGATTTCTGGACAAATTAAACAGAAGCATACTCCAGCGTGTCAAAACTAGCTATTCTTGTTTTACTTCCTTTTACAATGACATATTTATGCGAGGCAGGATTCTCATATTATGATGAAGCTAAATCAAAGTTCAGGAACAGACTCGACGCTACACCAGATATGAGAATTTAACTTTCTAATATTGTGCTTGATATCAAAATAATTTTTAATTAAAAGATTCAAAAACATAGAATCATTAAGAATGCAATTTTAAAAATAAATATACACTAGTGTATTTTACAATTTTTATGTTTTTTTGTTTTAAGTAAATAACATTTGAGAATAAATATTTGTTTTTTCATTAGATTTACTCATTTATTATTTATATCTACTTACCCTAAAAATCAATCAAGGTGTTCCGTTAAAATTTCAAGATTTGTGAAGTGTTTCGTCGTAGGAAAAGTTTGGGAAACGCTGTTTTAAAAAATTACAAATAATTTATAATTATAAGTTCTATTTATTGAATGTTCACAGTATATTATAAATAATAAGACATTTAACATTTTTTACTTATTATTCTTACTTTAAAACAAATCATTTGTTCTATATGAGTAAAACGCAAAAAAATCTGAGTTGCTGTTTGTTTTAATTGACAAAAAGTTCGGGTGCAAATTATTAAAACAGATTTACGATTAATTCAATTTAAAAGCACATAATTAATATTCACACCTAATAAAATATTTGTACGAAACGGCTTAACGATTATAAACTTACAAAGTGTAAACTTTCAAATTTGAAATATTTTCCCATTATTATTATTAATTAAATAATCTTATACTTGTTTTCATTCATTCCGATTTTACAATATGATTAAATAAAAATTAAAATTTCATTTCAGTTCCAAATGCCTACTCGATTCTTTTCTGTATTCATTCGTTTGTAACAATCGAACAATAGATTCGAATCAAACATCCAAGAAAAATACGGTAACTTAATTAGAAGTCTTATAACTACAAACAAACAGTAAAAAATACTTGTGATTTCGATGCAGCCGTGTCGATTTTTATTGAACGACTCTTCACCGTATTCAAATGTAATTCGACACTGATTTGTATTTGTCTCACTTGTCTGACAGGCAGTGGAATGACCCTGGCCCGAGAATCTTCTTTCCGTTTCTTAAATACACACAGACGAAAAACGTACTATATAACCCAGCAGTCACATACACACACACATATGCGGACGAAACCGTGCACACAAGCAAACAGACACGCATTCATTATACATAAACACTAACACCGTGACGAACACAAACCACTTGCTGCTGCTGCTGTCGCTTCAGTGTGTAGAGTTTGGTCAATAATGCTGCGGGCATTTAGCAGAACTTGCCAGGCGGGCTATTTTATATTTTAGCTCCGCAGCATCCGAACGACTATAGCTGAAACTGTAGTGTGTGTATACCACATAAATAAATATATATATATAGATACATAGACGCACACATGTAAACATGTACACAAATTACATATATATATATATATATATATATATATATATATATATATATATATATATATATATATATATATATATATGCATGTGTGTGTATATTTACCCGTAGATAAAAATCATTGCCGTATAAACAGAAATGATGAAAAAAATAATAACACAGTTCGCAAAGCGAGTATGAAAAAGTATGTAAAAAAACTTTATAGAGATGGTTACAAAATCTTTGTATTTCCAATTAAAAATTGAATAAAACTATGTTTATAGTGAATATTATTGTAATGTTTATTATACACTAAGACCTCGATTTACGTTGTTAATTGGTACCAAAAAATACCGATGCAAATCGAAATAATCTATTACATAGTATTTCTGTAGGATTCCAATTGAAAAAAAATGCTGTCGAAGATGCGTGAATGATTGATTCAGCTTTGAAGAAAGGTGTTGTGATGCATGAAATATGCAAAAAAAATGTTAAAATAATGAAAAATGTCCTAAAATGTATTACTTCATCGTCTCAAAGTCGATATATTTTTTCAATATGGGATTTGTCTTTTACCCGCCAGGTGGAGTAATGTTATATAAAATAATGAGGGATATTTTGAGGGTTTAAATTTAAATTTTATTCAATTTTTTCGTAAACATTCATTTTATATTAAAAAAAGGCAGAAATTTATTTGTAATTTTGATCATCACTTGATTTTTCAAAAATAGTCAAAGCTATTGTACACAATATATATAGATAAGTAATAATGTACTAAAAGAATATAATATGCAGGGTGTAAAACAAAAAAAAAAAAAAATAAAAAAAAACAAATTATATTACATACGAGGTCAGACAATTAAGTAATGCGACAAAATTCAAAAATCGAGTATATTTAAAAATTAAGGTACATCTCTGCGATCCCCTTCAAAGTAGTCCCCTCCCGCATCTATACACGTATTCCAGCGAGTTTTCCAGTTTTCATAACAATTCTGGAACACTTCTTAAGGGACCTCTCCGAGTACCCTCGTCACAGATTCTTGCATATCTTCAACGGAGTCAAAATGTCGACCTTTAACGAATTTTTTCATATGGGGGAATAGGAAAAAGTCGCAGGGTGACATGTCCGGTGAATAGCGCGGTTGTGGTAACGTTGCGATGCCTTTAGACGCCAAAAACTGAGACACTGAACGCACTGTGACAGGGAGCATTGTCGTGATGCAGAACCCAAGTCTTCGCGATCTCTGGACGCACTCTGAGCACCCTTTTTCGTAATTTTTCGAGCACATTGCGGTAGAATACTTGATTTACGGTTTGTCCAGGTGGTACGAACTCTTTGTGAACCACCCCTTTGCTGTCGAAGAAGCAAATCAACATGGTTTTCACTTTGGACTTACTCATTCTCGCCTTCTTTGGCCTTGGTGCTCCAGGGGACAGCCACTGTTGGCTTTGTCGTTTAGTTTCGGGGGTCATATTGAAAGAACCAACTTTCATCACCAGTAATAACTCGATCGAGAAGAGTAGGATCACTTTCAACCTGCTCGAGACAATCTCTCTGTTCCATTTTCGTGACATGCACTACTCGCGCGTTGTTACAAAACACTAAACAACTGGCGAAGAAATGATCGTACGAGGGTGGTCAAGGTCTCAATCGAGTGAGTAGGGATGTGCTATTACGGTGGCGGAGTTACAGGTTCGCAGTGCCGAGAAAAAAAATCGGTCGCATTACGTAATTGTCTGACCTCGTATCATGAAAACTGTGAAAATTAAGCCAAATTCAAATACATAATGATTAAAATTTAAAAAAATAATCATTAATTGATTGTAATAAATAAAAGTTATCAAACAAAAGTATTATTTAATTAATTTCTACATTAAATGTATATAATAAATATTTTTTTATTTTGAACTGGAAGATGAATCGGTGTCCATTGCTATCAACTGGGTTTCGTTAATTAAAATTGTATCTAAAGTTTGTTGAATTCTCAGATTTAATGAATAATGAAAATAATGAAAAAAGTCCTAAAATGCGTTACTTCATCGATTAAAAACAGAGATATTTTTCGAACAGTGTTCATTTTCTTTAATGTACTATTTTATTGTGAGGACACAATACAGTAGCAATGAATTAGGTGTAAAAGTCGGTTCAATGCCTTTTAACTGAATTAATTATAATTTTGTGTTAAATGAAAATATTTTCTCGTCATTTTAGAATTTTCAAGTGTCAAACTTAGCATTTAAAAACACTATATCTTTTCCAAGCAGTTGTCATAATCTCACAAAACAGTAGTGAATACGGTGGCGACCAAAAAGCAGTATATTAGGCATTGCATACTTTTCGGATTCCAGTTGAAAAGAAATGCTGTCAAAGACGTGGGAATAATTGGTTCAGCTTTGGAGAAAGGTGTTGTGATGCATAAAGTATGTAAAAAATGTTAAAATAGTGAAAAAAGTCCTAAAATGCATTACTTCATTGTCTCAAAGTTGACATATTTTTTTCAATATGGGATTCATCTTTTACCCGACAGATGGACAATGTTATATAAAATAATGAGGGATATTTTGAGGGTTTAAATTTAAATTTTATTCTATTTTTTGGTAAACATTCATTTTCTATTAAAAAAGACAAAAATTAATTTCTAGATATCTAATGTTATTATTATTTGATTTTGCAAAAATAGTCAAAGCTATTATACACAATATACAGATAAGTAATTATATACAGAATTTACTAAAGGAATATAGTATGCAGCGTGCAAAACAAAAATAAAACATAGTTACAAATCATAAAAACTGCTAATTAAACCAAATAATTATTAGGTGTAAAAATTAATTATGTACCTATAAATTGAATCAATCAGAATTATGATTTAAATTAAAATATTTTCTCGTCGTTCTAGGTTTTTGAAGTGCCAACTTTAACATTTTTTGAAAAAAAAAACTATATATCTTGATCATATAGTTGGCATAAGCCTACAGAACAGTAATGAACACGATGGCGTCCGAAAAGTAGCTAAATAGGTATTGCATACTTTTTGTATTACATTAGGTTGGTAGGAAAATAATTGATTTTTTTGATTTCTTAATTCTAACCGTATTTTTTTAATGAAAGTGTCATTTCATCGTATTCATGTTAATATCATTTTAAAGTGCATTTTTCGCTCTGTATTTTGCTAACATTGACTTTGGATTTATTATTAATTTAAATTGGGCTATTGAATTAAAGATGGAAAAGAAGCAAATATGAGCAAATTTTTGTACGAGTTCAAAACTGGTTGTAAAGCAACAGAATCTGCCCGTAAACTAAACTATGCTTTTTGTTTGGGTACTGTTAAGAAACGTACGGTGCAATGATTGTTCCAAAAATTTTGTGATGAATATGAGAGCTTTGAAGATAAAGATCACGGGTGTTCTTCAGTTCATAACGACCAACTGAATACAGTTGAATCAAACAACGTACAACAATTCGAGAGCTTACACAAAAGTTAGGCGGTAGTCATTTAAGAGTTCTGGACCGCTTAACAGCCGGAAAATCAAAAAAGAATAAAATGTACATAAATTTGAAAGTCATAAACCATAATTATTTTTCTACTATCCTAATAATTGAAGAAAGTGCTCCCGAAAGCGCGGAATGATTTGTTCAGCTTTGGATGAAGGTGTTAGGACGCATAAAACATGCAAAAAAATGCTATAATAGTGGAAGATTTCTGAAAAGTCAGTGTGACTTCATTGTCAAAGCCGTCATCTTTTTTTCCACAAGCGATTCGTTAACTGCTCGAAAAATGGAACAAAGTTATGCAAAATAAAAGGAAATATATTGAGGATTGAAACACATTCCGTTTTTCCATTCATTCATTTTCTGTAAAAAAAGCACTGAATTAATTTGTGCAACTAATATAGTTGAACAATCTTTCATTTTGTTACTATTATTTTATTACAAATCCACTTTATTAGTATATAAGTTTTAAAAGTAAGGATATCTATCTGTCTAATTTATCTTTCTCCTCTCTCTCTCTCTCTCTCTCTCTCTCTCTCTATATATATATATATATATATATATATATATATATATATATATGTGTGTGTGTGTTTATATACACTTAAGTAATGTATTGTTAATAATTTCTATGTTTATATTTAAAAATTCAATTTTATAATTAAAAGAAATATTAAAAAGGGTGCGTGTAACACAGTGTGCTCGCCAGAAGTGAAACTTCTTTGCCGTCGATTGAAATCTAAAGAGTTTTAAGAGCATGATATGCATGATAAATGAATGGTTTCGGTTTTATTTATTGTTATTTTAAGAATCTCTATAGGAAAAAGGACAAATGGTGGAATTGAGTATAAGAGGAAAACGGTAAATAGAAAACAATAAGAATTGAATTAGAAAATGAACATTTTTTTTTATTATATTATATCAACTTTCATGATTTCTTCTAGTGGGGATTCAGTTGGTACAACTGATACTATGAGCTTATGATAACTGAAGTATGGAATGTATGTTTTGAATTGTATGCATACGTGTTAAAACCCCGTCGTCGCTCGCTTCTGCCGTCTACACATGAGCAATCCTCTCTCTCTACCGTCACTCCACATCATAACAACTTCCGAACGTTCGCTCTTTCGTCTCGAACTTGAAAATTTGTTCCCAACGCGGTTAAAGAAGTTTCACTTCAAAAATATATATTAACTCAAGTCTTCAAATTGTATTCCATTTCTCATTTAGGCATTGTTGACATTTTCAAAAACCTGAAGTGATATAAAAGATATTTCTCCTAAGATATCTCTTAACCATGTATTAAATTCATTATTATCAAATTTGTAGTCACCTATAATTTCTGTACTCCTGACAGTTTAACTGTTTGAGTGACAGGAATGATTACAAAAGTCTTATCGAATAACCAAGCGGCGCGATGGCGCTTCCTTACTATGATTTGGAAAAATGCATAGCAGCGCGGTTGCGCTTCCTTAACTCAATGTCAAAAAATTTCGCTTTCATCAAAATGATATTTTCATCCGGTATAATTTGATTATGACATATTAGCTTGCATACTTAATAAAAATATTACACTGAATGGTTCATACGCTTTCAATTATGATTCCCCACGTCTCTCTCTCTCTCTCTATATATATATATATATATATACACACACACACACACACACACATTCTTGTGCGTGTATATCTATGTTTAATTTTAAATATTAACGACGTACTAATGCCGCTGTTAAATGATAAATGAGATTTGTTCGGAAGCGTTTTAGTTTCAAATATTAATAAAGGGAATAAAATACAACCAATGAATTCTAAGTGATTAATATACATTCATATTGGAAGAAACAAGAAGAAAGTTGTATAAAGCATTAACTGAATGTCAACAAATTCTCATTTTACATGATGGAAATTCATAAAAATTAAACGTTTGTTTTAAAAACCTAATTGCTTTCTTATCTCTCCTGCCTACAACTTGAATTCAACTATACACCAAATGTAATTTAATCTTAATTAATAGTATTACTTGAAAACATGTTACAAATTTAATAGAAGTAATTTACATTAATTATGAAAATGTAATTAATTTATTGAGTATCAGCCACATTGTCAATGTCATCCTTTGGAAATAAAATTATTAGATAATGAATTATAATTTTTTTCCAATTTGAGAGAAACAATACCGCTCTTTTCCTAAATATTTTCACTGCATGTTATAATATCTTGACTGTACCTATTCATTAATATCATTTCAGGTCTTTTATTATTTATAAATAATCAGTACAATATTTTTTTTATTATAATGTTTCCCATCCATTAGCATTTCAAACTATTTATTCTTCTGATTAGGTCTGTAACTCTTTGATTTTCATAAACAATTTATTTTCTTCTTGTTATTTCTAACATACTTTTTTCATGATTCTCTGTTTATCTAAAATCACTGTATTCTTTTAACATTATATATAATTCTCACATTTAATATTATATTTAACATATGTATATATATATATATATATATATATATATATATATATATATATATCCTATATATATATATATATATATATATATATATCCTATATATATATATATATTAAAATGATATTAAAAAATTTCTTGGAAAACTGTGAAGAGAGGCACTGAATCGAACAAAATGGAAAATCATGGAAGAGGCCTTTATCCAGCAGTGGATTAACAAGGGCTGAAGAGGATGATATATATATATATATATATATATATATATATATATATATATATTTATTCCTCTTCTGTAGAAAAGGACAGATAAAATATATTGATTGAAAATTTTTCTAGACAAGATGAAATTTTCGATTTAAATATACAAGCGTTTCTTTAAATATACTCTACTTGTTTTAGTTTCTTGGAAATTTTGTCTAAGAACAATCCATCCTTTTTAATAACTTTACTCAAAGAAACATATTTTATAAATTTTTAGATTGTTTTTCATTATCATATTTGTCTTCTTCCTTTTGAATAAACTGAGTAACTGATCTCTAATAAAAGTTTCAACACGTGTGTCATCATCTTCTAGTAATTTTTGGATTTAAAGTGAAACAAAAACAAAGACTAACAGAATAATCGATTAACTCTTTGACATACGAATTAATTGAAATTCGATATGACCGAAAAATACTACTTATTTTTCAGCTTAACATTTGTGTAAGCTTAACAAAGAAAAGAATATTTATACATTCCTTAATATTGTAATTCAATACTAATAACCAACGTTAATAAAGAATAATTAAATAAAAAATTAAACAATAATTCAGTAGTCCTGCAGAGTATCAAACTTTTCGAAACATTCTGGTAAATGTAGAGGTATTTGACATTTTTTACTCTGCCAAGTCGTTTCACTTCCTTTATTATTTTTTGAGTAAACGTGACTTCTCTTTGCAAGATGTTAATTTTTACCAGTGGAAAGTATATGTTCAGGACCATAGATAAAAGACTCCCAGGACAATGTGACCTCACTAGAATAGACCATTTGGCTTTCACTATTACTTTTGTATAAATTCAAAACACACGATGCAGGGTTCGTTTCTATGGTTCACACGTTAACACTGAATATATATTATTTCTTTCTAATATTTACTTTATAGCTGGACTAAAGCGAATTAAATCTGCGTGCGTCTCAGAGATGTCAATGTTTACAATGGCATAAGAAACACATGACGTTTCAGAGACGTTTTTGTATGTCAAGGGGTTAACGTTAATCATCGATATTACAAAAATAAGAAATTATTGTTTTTTATTTTTATGTAAATTTATTTTTGTCAAACAAACTAGTTAAATATAACGTTTATTTTGTTGTAACTAAGTGGCTCTGCCCCCTGTTTTCTGCGCTCGTCAACTCCAGAAGGATTCGATCCCCGCTCATTGGCGCTCACTCCTTCCCCCGTAACAAGTAACAGAAATTAATAAATTTATATTATTATTTTTATTCGGAAAAGTTTATGAAAATTAACATAAAAACATACAATGTTAAAATGTGTAACAATTTTCGTACTCTAACGCTTCAATGAATTTAATATTTTCAATAAATTTCTTATTAGTTTTACAATAAAAACCGTATACCTTCTTTTGTTGTACACCCTGAAACAGAACTCTGGTCATGTGACTGATATCAACCAATCAGAACAGAGAACATGTGATCGATATTAACCAATCAATGAATAAAAAAACAAGATCATTTTTTAGTTATAGTAACATTAATTTGAGACATATTTTTTATCTAGCTTTGTTTATTATTTTAATCATCTTTACATCTGCCCGAATATTAATTACAATGAAAATAAAATCATCTGAATGGAATAGGTTTAGTATTTTACATTTTATTCCAGTTCTATTACCTTCTCAATTGTGTCATTTAAACGATCTTAAAACTAGTTTTAGTCTAATTACAAATATATTTCACACTGTATTACATCTTTCTCACTATTGTTTCTTATTTTTTTATTTTGTTCCTTTTTTTAGCCTTTTGTGTCTTTTTTTGGCATTTTCGTACTTGTTTTTGTATTTTGTTTCTTGTTTTTGTATTTTGTGTCTTGTTTTTGGATTTTTCTTCTTGTTTTTGTATTTTGTGTCTTGTTTTTGTGCTTTTGTGTCTTGTTTTTTGGTATTTTTGTGCCTTGTTTTTTGGTATTTTTGTGCCTTGTTTTTTGGTATTTTTGTGTCTTGTTTTTTGGTATTTTTGTGTCTTGTTTTTTGGTATTTTTGTGTCTTGTTTTTTGGTATTTTTGTGTCTTGTTTTTTGGTATTTTTGTGTCTTGTTTTTTGGTATTTTTGTGTCTTGTTTTTTGGTATTTTTGTTCTTGTTTTTTGGTATTTTTGTTCTTGTTTTTTTATACTTTAAATATATTTTTGTGCATATATATATATATATATATATATATATATTATAATAATAATAAAAATCCATATTTCATGAATATATATAGTGACGAGAAATTTTTGCTTTATCACCTCAAGTTTCAATTTTAATTCATTAAGTTTCGTTCTTAGGTATTTTTTATGTTTAAATAAATTATGTTGTAAAAACCAATAAACATGTCTATTTTTCTGTCAATTATGATGGGCTATATGCTAATATGTGTATATATATATATATATATATATGTGTGTGTGTGAGAGATGAAAGAGTGAATATCTTGTAATAATCTGCCCATAATAACTTAAAAAAATATTTTTGCCATTGAACAGTTACTATGGTTAACCACATTTAACGATTACATTAGGTAATGTTTTATATGTCTAGGAATAAACGCCATTGCAACATGTCTCATCGCTGAGTTAATCACTGTCTTCTCGATATTAGGTCGTTATTATCACGCGTTTGTCTTAGTAACATATTGAAAGTGATTTACAGCACATTGTCATAGCACATGTTACCTCACTTACGTACCATTTACCAGAAGGTATTTGATATTTTTGTTGACTCAAGTATCAATTACTAACTGCTGAGAATTGGTAGTTGAACGAACCAATAACAAAAAATTAACTTTTAAATATCAGACTAAGGCAAATTCATGATAATTGCGACGTCATATCGAGAATTTAGTTGTTAAACCAAACGGTGATATATGTAATTATTGAAAGATGAGTGTTGATTTATGAAAACTTACAATAATAGATAAGAGAATTAAAAAAAACCTATTGATAAATTATGTCGTACGGAAGTGTATGTTTGGATAAATAGTTTTAGACATTAGATAGACAGAAAAAACTTTTTTCTATCAAATTTACATATATATATATATATATATATATATATATATATATATATATGTTTCCAAAAAATACTAGATTAATATCTATAAGTTGTTCGCTTAATGTTATACGAAGATACAGAATAAACCCTGATATCGATTTCAATGCAGATAAGTTTTCCTTCTAGTGATATACAACTATTATGGCGAACATCACTTTGTTTCCAAACTTCTGTAAGCTTGTGTTAATTGTTATTTATGTAGAATAAATTTTACTTACTTTGATATATCTACTTGTATGTATAATATATATATATATATATATATATATATATATATATATATATATATATATAATAGTCTCCCACCCAAAGCTATTCTTTGAAATTTTATATATATTTAGAATGCAGAAAAAAGTTATAATAACGTACATAAATAAAAAAAAAAGTGTATATAAACTTATAGTCTCTCATTCTTTATTAAAAATATGATAGATTAACATAAAGATAATATTCATTAGTACTTTTAGGATTGAATTTTGTAAAAGTAACTCTTCGCTACTAAGTCAATTGAATGATTAAAACGAACTAATTAGTTCATTATCATTTAAGACATCAAATATTTGACAGAATGTTTTATTATTCTTGAAAACTGTGTCAATTTTTATTGTACTAAATATCTGTATTATGAAAATTCACTTTGGAAAATCTGAAGATTTTTCTGAGTGAAAAATGTGAGATTCTTTAATGAAAGTTTGAAACTATGTGATTGTATAAAAGTTGGGATTCATTTTTCTTTTCATTTCGTTTCTCTTTCTCTCTCTCTCTCTGTGTATATATATATATATATATATGTGTGTGTTTGTATGTGTAAGTAATAATTAAAATTTGAATTCTTCGGCGATATTATATGAAGAAACACAAAATATCTAACAGAGCAAACAATTCTAGCAAAATTGTTAAGTGTTAATAATGAAAAAATATCTTGTGATTTCACTGGGAAAGAAAGAATATTAATTAAGTAACTAAATTTTGAGTATTAAATCATTTCTCTTTTTCTAATGAAACTTTTATTTTCTTATATATTCCGTAAAAGATATAGAGAATTGGAGAATTTAACAAAGCCAAATAAAAAAAGAACGAGTTGAAATAAAACCACTTTAAAACGAAAATGTGTTTTGGTAACATCGACTTTGGTTTCATTATTAATTTTGCTCTAAATTAGGCTATTGAATTAATGATGGAAAAGAAACAAATAAGAGCAAGTTTTTTGTATGAGATCAAAATGGGTGGTAAAGCAGCAGAAACTGCTTGTAAACTAAACTATGCTTTTGGTGTGTGTACTTTTAAGGAATATATGGTGCAATGGTGGTTCCAAAAATTTTGTACTGGGGATGACATCCTTGAAGATGAAGGGGATGTCCTTATTCAGTTCATAATAATCAACTGAAGGCGTTAGTTAAATCAGAATCACGCACAACAATTCGAAAGCTTGCAAAAAATTTAAGCGTTATTCATCCGACTGTTGTGGACCATTTAAAACCACTTAAATTAAAATATAAATATGAATTTGAAGATCATCAACCACAATTATTTTTCTACCAACCTTATATTTTACACATTATTCATTTTTTTTAAATAAAAATCATTAAAACACGAACAATTCGTATATAAAGACGACAGGCAAAAACAATTTCAATTTTATTATCCATCTTCAGCTGAGATAAATCAATGAAACTTGATTAGACATCGAGTTTAATAAAATATCTCGATCGTGATAATTAAAATTGTTTTTGCTACAAATCTTTATTATGATTATTCATGTTCATCATGTTAGATATTTAAAAAATACGATGTAAGCAGCTGCAATCCAGTGCTAGTTTTTGCTCGAGATTTTATATGAGTATTATCAAGAAATTTTCAAGGTATCCGCATATGTTAACTGTAGATAAATGTTTAATATTGAAGTTTACTAGAAGTAACGCTCCTATGTCGATTTAAGTTTACATAAAGTATGAATAGACTAACATAACCTCCCCGTCTTCACTTATGGAAATGAAATACGTGGGCGGTTTGAAGAGTAACTTGATTCAATATTACATGTAACATATTTAGATTCAAATTGTACTTTATTTTTCGGCATAATCTCTTCGAAGCAGAATACACTTGTCCTAACGTTTCTTCAACTTCCTGGTTTCCTCCCGTAAAGTGGGTTTCTTCTAGGTCCTCAAAATAGCCGTTAGCGATCTCTATCGCGTCTTCACTCGACCCAAATCGTTGTCCAACTAGGAAAATTTTGAGTTTCTAAAACAAATAAATTCCGAGGGAACTAAATCAGGCGAGTACGATAGATGCGGAAGAATTTAACACTTCAATTCGGACAAATTTTGCTGAGTGACAACCTTCGAATGAGGCGATACATTGTCATGGTGAAAAAATACTTTTTTTTTGTTATTTCGGGACGTTTTCCCTCGATCGTTGCTTTCAACTTCTTCAAAAGTACTGCGCAGTATTGGCCAGTAACTGATTGTCCCTTCTGAAAGTACTCGTTCAAAAAAATTCCTTTCACATCCCGGAGAACTTACACCAACCTCTATCCATCTGAGTGAATCGTCTTTTCCTTCTTTGGAGCCGTTTCACCGCGTTCAGTCCTCTGTTTTGATATCATTTTTGATTCAAGTGTGTGTTAGTGAATCCACGTTTCATCCATAGTCACAGAACGTTGCTTGAAATCTGTTAAATTCTTCTTAAACAGTTCCAAGATGTTTGTTGCTGTTTACATACTAATTCATTTTTGCTCTGCAGTGAGGAAACGCGGCACTTATCTCGTTCAAAAAAATTTTATACTCAATTCATTATGCAAAATGAAATGCGTTCGCTTATTTTCGATGCCTACAATCTTTGCTATCTCTCTTACATTCACTCGTCAGTCGAACAAAACCATATCATCGATTTTATCGACGATTTCTGGAATGGCAGCTGTTCTACGGCCTCCTGAGCGTATTACATTTTCGATGCTCATTCTGCCACCTTTAAATTAATTCACACAAAGTCGACCGATTTCGTAGGAAGGACAAGATTCACCTAATGTATCCTCTCTTATTTTTTTTTTGCTACTTTCTTGCAAAAAAGAACTGAATCCCTCCTCAAATTTCGATTTTATCCATTTTGCACTTTCACACGAAACGCTTGTGTTGAAATAAATGTCAAACGAAGAATGAATGACAAAATGACTTGCAATATTATGTGTTACCAAAAGAGATGGAACTATATGAAAGCTTATATAGCTGTCCTATTCTCCCGCAGCAAGTACACGAACCAAGATACTTTGCAAACCACCCCCGTAAATGTATATATATATATATATATATATATATATATATATATATATATATGTGTCTGTATGTGTATATATATATATATATATATAAATATATATATATATATATATATGTATATATATACATAAAATTATACATTTATTTTTTTAAATAAACTACTTTTATTCTACTTTAAAAATAGTGGAACTAAAAACAAATGTATAATTTTGTTTTTTATTCCTAGTAAATCTTTTCAATAAAACTTTAAAATTATGTACAGGGCATTTTATTTCATTTACGAATTTATATATTGATCTGCCTCTTGTCTTATCGTATCCCTTCTCCTCCAGCTAATACACGAACAAAATTACTCTTCGAACGTCCCTGGTTGATCTTAAATGATAAACTAATACATGTTATAGTAATTAAAAACTTCGAATGGAATATATAAATTATAGATTGGAGATTAAGGTCTTGAAAAAATCTCAAACGAATTCAATAAAGAGCCAAGCACCAACAAGTTCAGAAATATATAGAAAAAACAATCGATGAATACTTTTAAGTATTTGAATAACAGATTTGTTCAACAGTGCTTAATCAGAGATTAATAAATAAAGTAATGGACAATAACAGTAATTCTCTGCTAATCAAAAAATATAAAATCAAATAATTTTTCCAAATGTTTAGTGTAGTTAGACATTGAGTTATTCAAATTTGTAGTTTATGTCCAGTAATAGATCGTTAGAGGTTAAAAATAATAATAACTACATCTGTGAATGCGTTCCTATGTATTAATTCTTATACATACATTTGTATCTTTCTATAAATGTAAATGAAGAATATACATATATATGAATGTATGTCTGTACGAAACAAGTGTACAGTTATAAAATTGTACACGAATTCAGTACATTAATTTTTCAACGATGAACTCATGATTGGCATAACATTTAGTCCAGCTGTAATATAACCGTTTACAATTAACAACCAATCAAATCGATGTCAAAATGAAAATTGACTTGATCGTATCATGACATGGCTTTAAATAAAATCGTAGAATCATATCATTCAAACGATCTTCGTGTGTTGATGTCTTTGCGTTTACATTCAATATACATTTACGTATGGAATTCATATATATATATATATATATATATATATATATATATATATATATATATATATATGATTCAATAATATCTCAGTTGTGTGATTAACTCAAAAATAAGTTATTGCAGGTGGAAATAGCTGATCTTCAGAGTTTATAAAATTATATTCAGTTGACATTCTTCGCATAAACGATTTTACTTGTTTTAAATGCATTTCTTAAGGTATGTTTTTGTTTGGAAAATTTTTAGATTAGTTTTAAATCAATTTAAGAGGATATTGAGTGGCTGCTCGTGAACATTGCAATTGGCAGAAATTATTTGAGTACGTTTTAACGATTCAGTGTAGAAGAATAAGTCAAGAAGTAAATGAAAATTTTACCCATTATCATCCCTCTACTTATTTTCATAGATCGACCTCAGAAATACACTTTTTTTCCTACATCGACCTCAGAAATACAATTTTTTTCCTAGATCAACCTCAGAAATACACTTTTTTCCTAGATCGATATCATAAATACATATTTTTTCCTAGATCGACCTCAGAAATACACTTTTTTTCGTAGATCGACCTCAAAAATACACTTTTTTTTCTAGATCGACCTCAAAAATACACTTTTTTCCTAGATCGACCTCGAAAATACACTTTTCTTACATGGATATCAGAAATACACTTTTTTTCCTAGATCGACCCTAGAAATACACTTTTTTTCCTAGATCGACCTTAGAAATACACTTTTTTTAAATGTTCTTTTGTTGCTGTACGAAATTAGATGATCAGCATTGCTTATAAAGGTTAATTAATACGATTTTTATTAGTTTTTCAAAAATAAATCATAACAGTTATAGCAGTCATTTATTTACCAGAATTAAAGGAAAGATGTGGCGAATAAATGACGGTTATAACCGTCATAATCGTTAAGGATTAGGTTAAGTACGGGATAGATTTTTCTAAATTTCTGTTTCTTGACATCTGCTTTTTCAGTATAATGCCCATTAACACATCGTAGTAGCTGCTCGAAACGATGTCCTGACATGGTATATGGAAACACTGGTGAAAAATAGAGAGTCTCTTTGGTAAATAAGTGACGTATTTAAGGAGCCTTTGTACCTTCAAGCAAGTAAAGTCTGAACAATTTCATTAATTATTCTTTGTTGGTGCGAACAGAAGTAACCTTTACAGATCTTTATGTTACAGGTTTCTTCTCTTCAAGTAAATAAATTCCATATTTATTCGTAGCACGCACTATTGATTCAACTACATTTTCTAAAAACAACTGATCAAAAATATCTTGGGCTAGAATTGAAATCTGCCTTCAGTTCAACACCACATCTATTCGAATTGAAAATTTTCTATTATAGCCATATTCTCATGCCATAAATCGTTATATTTGCCTGCGGGATTATACTCTTCATCTTCCGAACTATCATCACTTTCACTATCATCAAAAAGTTAGTTCATCATCAGATGTTTCTATACCTTGAACTTTCGACCGGCGTTTTGTTTGCATAATATCCGAATCCCTACCGTCTCTAACCGTGTCAGAATTTGACAACTCTACATCTAAGTAATTATCATCACTATAAACTGGTATTTTACTATCTTCCATATTTTGGGTTTTATTCAATTTCTCGAAAATTTTACACTTAATTCACTGAACTCAAGAAAACGTATCAAGTCGTGCTTGTGCCCTAAAATGAATTGATTATGCATCTTCAAATGCCACATATGAAAATTTTACATTGCACATTACATTATATGAAGGGTAAGGATCTCAGGGTAGGGTGATTGTTGTTGATGACTTTCAACAAACACCTCAGGCATAACAAAGAATCATAAAACCATTCACACCGTCTACTTCCTAGCTGCCGGCAATAAAATCTTTACCTAACTTAGTCATACATTTTGTCTTTGCTTGCATTTTTCTATGAACAGAACCCCTCCTCGAATGTATTAAGTATTACCGTTGTCTAACGAAAACATGTACAGGAATTTCCTTTGATAATGTTGATGTTTTTTAGCAAAAATATATAGGATATTCTTTCGAAAATATATAGTGTTTCAAAATCCTAGATTAACGAGGAGAATTTTAATTTAAAACAACGTTATGACTGATTTAATTTAAAAGTACAGAAATAATTTCTACACCTAATACTTGAAATGTGAAAAATGATTTTATTTGATTAAGATTTATCGAATGTGGTCATTAGAATCTGTAATAACACATCTGTCTGTATTTAAAAGATTGAACTATTGAATCGGAAATACTGTATATATCAGTCGAATGGACATATTAATTTCAATGACATTCATAGGAGGTGCTTTATGTACTGTTATGGACTCTTATCACATTTTTCTCTGGCGCTTAAATTTTTCATATAAAATTTTAAAAAATATTCATTTTCCTATTATTAGTCTGAAGATAATGAAATCACCATATAACTGTCCATTGTCAACAATCAAAATGGTATCAGTAACCAATTATTAAATATTTTCAATTATAAATATCCTTTTGCTTTATAAGTGTGAGTACAGGATTCATTTTAAAACTGTTAAATCGATGTCATTATTAAATCATGAATTTTATT
Source organism: Acanthacorydalis orientalis (assembly GCA_034766995.1). Taxonomy (NCBI): domain Eukaryota; kingdom Metazoa; phylum Arthropoda; class Insecta; order Megaloptera; family Corydalidae; genus Acanthacorydalis; species Acanthacorydalis orientalis. The sequence continues at coordinate 8,612,908 of CM068319.1, read as the reverse complement.
TTTTTTCTGAAATAAGAGAAGAATAATTAATTTAGTTAAATGTCAAATGTTTTGAATTTCAGGACATATTTACAGTAATAAAACTTTTATTTTGAGATTGAGTCGCTCGTTTGAACTAATAAGAGAAAAAAAATGACGAAGAAGATTATAAATACTGTATTATAATATTAACTGCGCTTGTTTTTTAATTTTTATCAAAATATTACATTTTCTCTTATAAAATATATATATATATATATATATATATATATATATATATATATGTTTGAACTAATTGTAATGTAAGTAAAAGTACAAATAAATATTTTAAATAGAAAATAAATATCACTTCAATCAGTAAGAGTTCGATAAACAGTCAATAATTAGATTGATATTATTTATTTCAAAGACATGACATTCTAATGAAACTATAAAGTCTATTTCAGATAAACGTTTCTAATTATGTACTATTGTATGTTTGTAGATTGCATATATATATATATAT
>CM068319.1:8514924-8607424 GCA_034766995.1 Acanthacorydalis orientalis | reverse complement strand
CTCATGAAAAGCATCGAACAGTATTATAAAAAATTGTAAATTTGTTAAGAAGACATTCTTATATATATAAAGTGAATGTGCCTGTCTGTGTGTCTGTTCTTTATAAACTTTTCTACACGGTTTGACCTATCGGGATCAAACTTGACACAATTACTCCTTATGATGATAGATGACACAATCTATTCGGTAACATTATTAATTGACTCATTTTAATGATACAGAGTTTCTTTTAAAAAACAAGATTCTTAGTATGACATCAAATAGACTAACACAATATGTGTGAGCATTTTGCATATAAAAACGAAAAAAAATATCAATTGTAGCTTGATAAACCCCGAACATAACTGCAAATGTTTATTATTACCAAAACCCATGAACTATAAAAATCGAAACTCAATTAAATTGTGCAATACAAATGCAATTTGAAAATATAGATATCGGTGCAATATCCAAATTTTTATACAGGTTTCTTTTATAAATAACTGTGAAATATCAATCTGGTATATTAAACATTTTGCTGTCAACAACTGTTTAAATAAAATCATTTCAGTATATTCTATCTAGCTATCTATCTATCTATCTATCTATATATATATATAAGGTCCTTAAAATTTCACTAAAAAAAAAACTATGTTTAATTTTGTATTAAATTATTATTAACGATGACATCCGAAGATATAAGAAATTTTTAGGAAGAATTATAATTTTTTCCCCGCGAATTTTGAGAGAGTATGAATCGTGTTATTGTATTAGTCTCTTCTTATGTCAGGTCATACCTCGGAGATGGAGTTTCCCACAAAACCAATCTCTGACTTCATATTGTGTATTATTAGTGTATGAATGTGAAGCCTGATTCGTGAGATGTGTGGGGAAACTCAAAAAATTCACATAACAATGGTTACCTATTTACGTCCCCCCTGGAGCATCCTCCTTACATCCCATGTCGTTTTAATATTCTCACCCGTTGCTCCTTCCTCGTCGTTCTTCGTCATTTTTTTCCAGCGGTTCCGACCGATCCTTTTGTGGAATGGTATCACCTTCGCCGAGCTGTTCAGATATTTGGCTGTCGAAAGTCTTGTAAAATTTCCAGTTCATTTCATATATATATATATATATATATATATATATATATATACACATACATATAGTGCAAACGTCTTTATATCTGCATCGTTATTACATCATTCTAGGGGAGAGGGGGGGGGGTAGTTTCTTGTCTGATTCATTTCTATCTTCAGAAACTTGTCTTGAACCCTTTGCAGGCTAAAGATGTTCATCTGGGAGATGTTCTTCCATATCGGGGAAGCGTACGTGAACGTAGGTCTGATTGCCATCTTGTAGATGATAAGTTGGTTTTCTCTAGTCAGGTCATCGTTCCTGGTCATTAGGGGGATATAACATGGCCATAGCAGCTTACATTTTCTTACGTGCACATGCGACATGCTCGTTACACTTGAGCTATCTGCCATGTGCATACCAATATATTTGACAGTCCCTCCAAGTCATTTGTCAGATTGCTTTAAATTCAGGTGCCCTGGGTTTCTTTTCTTGCCGCGATGGGATGTGATAACCTCTGTCTTCGCTGCATTGATCTTAATCTTCCATTTCTAGGAGTATTCGACGAATTCGTCGAGGACGCCCCGGAACTTAGGTCTGATATCCTCGAAGGTTCTCTCGGTAGTGTACATGAGTGTGTCATCAGCTAAGAATTATATTGAAAAGTGCTACTTTATGAATCAACTAAATTGCTATATCTGCTGGAACACACTAGCATTCGGCGGCGAAAATGATTATATAGACATACTAACATACACATACACACACACATATACACATATATATATATATATATATATATATATATATATATTATGATATTGAACGAATATATGTGATACTAGCGAAGTTAGTGAAGTCGAAGCCCTCTGGGGTCGCCGAGCGTATCGAGTAGGAACCAAATCTCTCTCGTTTTTAAAATATATAAAATAAAAAAACTAAACATCATTCAATTACGAAGTTGTTTATTAAAAAAGGTTTAATATCAGTGGGAATTTGTAATAAGATAATGTATTGGGTAATAAATCACCTTCATTTGCTACTGTCAAAAAATAGCTGCATAATTTAAACATGATTGTATAAACTTGGAAGATGACCTCTGTATCAAATGTCCAAAATGTGCAAAAATGCCAGAAATGATTAATGAAATATACGATATTATTTTAGAGGATTGCCGATTGTAATGGTGTTTGAATTCAGTTAGGTTGTGTTAACTCGAATGAACAGGAATTTTATATCCTAACTGAAGAAATAGGTACGAAAAAACTATCACCAATTTGGGTGCTACGTTTGCTGATAATTGAGTAAAAACGCAAACAAATGTAAATTTTAAGCTGAATTGAAGTACGATTTGATGTCCCATCTACCGTATTCAGCTAATTCAATTCCATTTGACTTCCGTCTCTCGAAATTTCTGGCCGATATACAATTTTCTTCAGATGACTAGCTACAAGCAGCAGTAAATGGGTGTTTTGAGATTTTTGTAGAATCGGACTTCTGGGATGGGATAAATGTACTGGAGTAGCACTTAGAGAGAACACTCTCTAAGTTTTCTCTCTAAGTTTTTCGCGTGTAAATAGGCTTTTAAGTGAGCAGATGTAAGAACTGGACTGCCACACATAGGTCAATCGATTTAAAAATCTAAATAATAATTGTGAATTGTAAATATGAACGTTTTTTAAGTGATGAAACTGAAATTCCTAACCAATACAGTGTTTTTAATTTCGCTTAAGAGAGAAAATTAAAACTAATCTAATTTCAAACTTTGCTGATATGATGAAGTTTGAACTTGAAAATAAAACTTTCTCTGATCTTGAAAAGTTAATTTATATACGAGGAATATTTCTGGTATCTACTGCTGATTAAGTAGTATTAGTCTTTGATAATAAAAATGATATTTTATGTATATTTCTCGTTACAATTCAGATATTCAACTTATGAGAAAATAAATAAATCACAACCCAGCATCTATTATAAAAAGGATGTTAAAAATACTACAATCACTAAATGTTGCAGTTTATGAAAGATATTTATTTTATTTTTATTATAAATAAATATTTCTCGATAATAAAGTAGATCAATAAATGTAATTTAAAAAAAAATATTAGGTTGGTAGAAAAATAATTACGGGTTAGTAAGTTCGTGCGACACCTGTTTGTCAAGCTTTTTTAATTTTCCTGGCTGTTTTAAGTGGTCCAGAATTGTAGGATGATTGACGTCTAACTTTTGTGCAAGCTCTCTAATTATTGTGGATGGTTCTGATTCAACTAATGCATCAAGTTGGCCATTATGAACTGAAGAAGGACGCCCGCAACCTTCTTCATCGTCAAGACTTGCGTTCCGATCACGAAATTTTCGGAACCACCATTGCACCGTGTGTTCCTAACAGTACCCACACCAAAAGCATCATTTAGTTTACGAGCAGTTTCTGCTGCTTTACCACCAGCTTTGGATGCTTACAAAAAAATTGGTCTTATTTACTTCTTTTCTGTCTTTAACTCAATATCCTAATTTGTAGCAAAATTATTATAAAACCAAAATCGATATTACCAAAATACAGACAGGAAAATACACTTTAAAATAATATTAATATGAACATGATTGAAAAAAATTAAGGTTAGGATTCAGAAAATAAAAACCGTTATTATTTTCCTATCAGCCTAATACTTTCTAGTAATAAATAAATCATTTGTAAAAATATGTTTTTTATTCGATTCAAGGCGGCAAATATAAATTACTGTCATAATCTATTTTAAAAAAATTGTTTTTTCTTTTCATATTATATTAATTTACAATTATATTTAAGAGTTTCTAGTTTGAATTATTTACTTTCAATAAACCTTAAGAGTAGTTAAATAAATATTCAGGAGTATTTATTGCCATAAAAATAAAATTGTAGCAAAGAAATACATTCTATATAAACAGTATTATACAAAAATTGTTATTCAAACTTTCGTTCGTATTTCTATTCCTTTCTTAACACAAGAGCAACAAAGATAAATATATCAGCGTATTTTTCAATCGTGATATTCATTTCGTGTACAAATATGATACGCAACTTGATCAAAATTATGTATTCCTTTTCAATAATTCAACGATGAACATGCTTTGACGTTTAATTGGTCGATTAGTTGTGTTATATAATTTGTGGTGTCTGAAGTAGCAGTGCATTGAAATGCGTTTTGTCACGTATTGAAAATAAGAACAGGCAGTTTTGTAGTTGAGTTTGTGCGATCATGTACGTTTATTTCGGTGGTTAGTGTTATCAACCGGGTATTCAAATCTGATTTTTTATAGTTTTGACGATTCGTTGTGAATACTTGTGCCCTGAAAACTTTATAACATTGTGTGTTTATTCGAGGTTCTTCTAAGTAGTGGAATTGATTACTGTGAATAAAATATTAGTAGTCATTCGTTCATTGCTTTTTAAATAAAACAAACGTATTTTAAAAATAATATTTTTAAATAAAAACCTACGCGTTTCTAATTGAGTTTGTGTGTACATTTTGGATATTTCGGTAGTTAATGTTATCAGTTTGCATTTTCATATTAGATTTTTAATAGTTTTGACGATTACTTGTGAATACTTGTGTGCTATAGACTTGATATTATCTTTTTTATATGAAGCGGTAGGATTGATAGGTGTGAATAAAATAAAGGTATGGATTTTTCCTTATAATATTTTTGAAATAAAATAGTCCTAATGTGTGTATATATGTATATATTCACATCTGTGAATGAATCTGATTTTGAATTGAAATTCTAATTCGAATATTGTATTATTTATAACCGAGAGTATAGCTGAAAATATGTACAATGAAATTTGTGAGTAGGTTTTTTGTACATCTCTTTTAATAAAAATTATAACAGGCGTCGTCATCGCATAACTGTTTATTTGTGTTCTGATCTTGGCTGTTAATGATCACTTGATCTGCTTTCTGATTGGTTGATATCAATACAAGATCAGTGTTGTTTTATGGTGTACGACGAAAGAGTATATTCGATTTCAGTGTAAAACAGATAAGAAATTTATTCAAAATAATTCAGGCACTGAAACTTTGGAATAAAGAATTCTTACACATTTTAAAATTGTATTTTTTTTATCGATTTTTATAAACTTTTCCAGTACAAATGTTAGTACTTACATTTTACGTGGATTATTTGTGTGTATAATTTATTAATTTCTGATATTTGTTAGGGAGGAGGAGCGAGAGTTAATGAGCGGGGTGAAGACCTTCCGAGGGTTGTAGAGTTCAGTGAGAAGGGAGCAGAGCTTCCTTTTTTATTATTAAAATAGAGTCCTACATAAAAAAAATGTTTTTCGATAAATTTTTTTTATAAAAAATAATCATCGTTGTGTTTTTTTTTGCTGAAAGTGTTATATTGCTGGCACTATTCGATCTATATGACACGATACTACCCCGAACTCGTCAATTATTATTATAAATTGTCTCTTCTATTATAAAAGAAATGTTGATATTTCAAAAAGGTTATTGACTGTTTGAATCATGGATTTCAAACACATGGCACTCAATTTACATATTTCAGTCATTCATACCTTTACTAATTATAAAATCATTATATCATACTTAAACAATTATGAATTGTAATTTAAATTTATTATTAAATTCAGACGTTATCGTCAAAGGTGATTCATAGAAAGAACAAAAAAAGTTTGAAATTAGCAGAGCTCGACAAACATTATTTGAATGCTAATTTTATACAGAGTTAATTAAAATCCACTCTATCGATACGGAAAATCTAACCGTTTAAGATAAACTTAATACAAAAGTACGTATATACACACATACACTCTCGAACACTCATACATACACACACATATATATATATATATATATATATATATATATATATATGTATGTGTACTTATGTGTGTAGACGTGTGTGTATGTTAGGTTTATCTTTATGCCAGCAGCAAACGTGAAAATTTCCATGCAACTATTTTATTCCAAACTTTAATTTCAGCCAATAAAGTAAACTGAAAACATTACTGGTTTATCGAACATTACTTTAATATAGTTTTTAATATTGTTTCCAGTTGTTTATTATTGTTCGCTTATTTAGTGGTTTATCATGAAAAATATTAATATAATATTTTGTAACCAATTTTTATCAAACTCGAACATTGTTTCAATCAATGTATGCTTACACATACATACACACACACACACACATATATATATATATATATATATATATATATATTTATTCAGATTTGTGAATAATTCTTATTTATAATTGAAATTTAAACTTCAATTACAATATTCTGTTATTTATATTAGGTTGGTAAGAAATAATTGCGGTTTTTGTTTTCTGAATTCTGACCTTAATGTTTTTTCAATGAAAGTGTCATTTCCTCGTATTGATGTTAATATCATTTTAAAGTTTAATTATCGGTCTGTATTCTGGTAATATTTTTATTATTAATTTTGCTTCAAATTGGGCTATTGAATTAAAGATGAGAAAGATGCAAATAATAGCAATTTTTTATATGAGTTCAAAACGGGTAGTAAAGCAATAGAAACTGTTCGTATACTTAACTAAACTTTTGATGTGAGTACTGTTAAGGATAGTTCGATGCAATGATAGTTGCAAAAATTTCATGCTGGGGATGAGAATTTTGAAGATTAGGATCGCAGGCGTCTTTATTCAGTTCATAACGACCAACTGAAGGTGTTAGTTGAATCAGAATCACGCACAAAAACTCGAGAGCTTGCACAAAATTTAGGCGTTAGTCGTCTAATAGTTCTGGACCACTTAAAACAGCTAGGAAAATCGAGAAAGAGAAAATTTTATATGAACTTGAAGGTCACAATCCGAAATTGTTTTTCTACCAATCTAATATATTTCATCATTGATATATGATGAGGATATATTGAAAATGCAACTAAAATTTCTAACAAACTTTTAATAAGAATGATATTTTTTGTTCATAATTCTCTAACACGTTCACTATCTGAGTATTATTTGAAATCCATCCCAAAATGTTTACTACTTAGACAAATATTTTTTATTAGATTTAGCATGTTCATTTACTTTCTTATAAATATTCCATTGTATTTCAACTATTATAATTAAAAATTTAAATTCGATTTATAAATGTGTCAGTTACCTCTAATAATTTCAATTAAATATGCATTTTTAATTCGCTTCTCTAACTTTGTAATTTTAAAAGATTTGTCTTATAACACGGCTCCTATTAAGAAATTTGCTAAATAAATAAAAATTACATTTTACCCTGATCGGGTTATGTTAGGAAAAAATAAAACATTAAAAAATGTAGACAATATAAATATATTACAAAAATAATATTATGAAATTTCAGAGTATTATTATAAAAATACACCAAAATAAAACTTAAAAGAAAAATTGACACAATTATTTTCGCATAATATTACATGTAAAAATTAACTATGTGCCTTTAAATTGAATCAATCATAACTCTGTTTTAAATTAAAATATTTTCTCATTGTTTTAAGATTTTAAAATACCAATCTTAACATTTAAAAACACTACATATCTTTTCCAAGTAGTTGGTATAACCTCACAAAACACTATTAAACATGATGATATTAGAAAAGCAGCATCTTGCATTATTGTCGCATACCAGTTAAAAAAGTTCTGCTGAAGCAGCGAGATTCATTTTTTCGGCTTTGGAGGAAGATGTGATGGATGAAACATTTAAAAAATTCTAAAATATTAGAAGAGGTCCGAAAATGCATTACGGTTTCATCGACTCAAAGCCGCCATTTTTCTTCGACAAGGGATCTGTTAGTTACCAGACAAATGGAGCAAAGTTATACACAATAATGGGGGATATTTTCAGAACTGAAATGTATTTTATTTTTCTATAAAAAAATGCAACGAATGAATTTGTGCACTTAATATAAATATATGTAAATTTATAAAAATAAATCAAAGAATAAGTACTATAAAATTGAATAATAAGTTAACAACTTGAATATTAATATATTTAAATTAATCACATGTGACTCATCTTCAAGGCTCTCGCCCTAAGCACGAAAATTTTAGAACCACTATTGCACCGTCACTTCCTTAACAGCACCTAAACCAAAAGTATCGTTTAGTTTATGAGCAGTTTCTGTTGCTTTACCATCAGTTTTGAACTCATACAAAAATACTCTTATTTGCTTCTTCTCCATCTTTAATTCAATAGCCCAATTTGAAGTAAAATTAATAACAAAATCAAAGTAGATGTTATCAAAATACTGATCGAAAAATGCACTTTAAAATGATATTACCATGAAGATTATGAAAAGACACTTTCATTGAAAAAAATTAAGGTTAGATTTCACAAAACAACAACCGTAAATGTTTTCTTATCAACCTAATACATTACGGCAATAAATACAAGATAAATGCTGCTGCTGATGTACTATTTGTCATCATCATCAGAGCACAGTGATGCACAAAAACTTTTTTCTGTATCTCAGTAATCTGAATATAATGGTATCGCCATCGAAATGCTCATAAAGAATAATCAAAATCGATCAATAATCGATTATTGAATATTATTGATCAGAATTTTCTCTGAAATCATATGCGTTTAATATTTTCTAAACTTTCTTCAGTAATTAAAAATATCTTATTAACAGAATCTTGAAATCTCTTCGTATATGAGCAAGTGTACGAAAACAATTACAATAATTCATATAATAGAAAAAAATAATTTTTAAACAACTAATTGTTTCTTGTAAATTAAAATTTAGAATTAATAATATGTTGATGAATGGAAATAATTTGCAAGTTAAAATTGTGTATTGTATTTATTTCGAGATTAGAGCTGAAAACAGTGGCGATGGTCATGTGAATTGCCTTTGGATGTAAAAAAGTCTGTAATTAAATATCATTAACCACATACACACATAGTATACAAACACATACACACACACACACACATATATATATATATATATATATATATATATATATATATATAGGGATGGTGTAAAAAGAAGGAAGGTGTTTAAAACATAAATATTTTTTTTTTGTTTTGTAATATTTTCATCTTTTTTCATTTCGCATAGTATAATATAAGGATGGGGATTTTTTTCTGATTATACATAAAAAATGATATCATATAAGTAATGCCTATTTTTGGCTTCACAAAGTTGAGCTCTTTTAAGGCATTTTCCATTACTTCTCTCAGGATTTCTGGACATGACGTTCGAATTCTTTCTTATATATTGTTCTCTAGCTACAGGCTAGTTCTTAGCTTATTGATGTATACATGTTCTTTTAAGTAGCACCAAAGAAAAAATCGAGACCGCTCAAATGAAGCGAACGTGCAGCCCAATTAAAATCGATGTTCCTTAAAATTATGCGTTCGTCAAAAATGTCCCATAAAAGTTCCATAACAGGATTTGCTGCGGCTCTATCTTCTTGGAACCACATCTGTGGATGATTATAATCAGCTGGCTTCAAAAAAATTTCTATCATCGTACGGTTTTGAGCACCATTTATAGTTACAGTACTACCGTCTTCATTTTCGAAGAATTAAGGGTATGTAATCCTTTTGGACGTTACTTTGCACCAAACAGTACACTTCTGTGGGTGTAATTGTCGCTGATGAAGTGTTCTTGAATTCTCTTTAGCTTATATTTTACAGTTAAGTATGTTCACGAAACCATTTAAGTGGCAATAAGTTTCATCACTCATAATCAAATTGTGAATAAATTAATTATTTTCTTCTACTTGTTGACGAAAACGAATTGAAAAATCAAGACGATGCTGATAATCTGTTTGATTTAGCTATTACACAAGCTGCCGTTTGTATGAAAACATTTTTAATGCATTCGAAATACTTTGCAGTGCCCTTCGAGATATTCCAAGTTGGGTTGAACGTCTTTTGGTTGATATTTCAGTACTTTGCTCTATACTTCCCTGTATACGTTGAATATTTTCTTCAGTTAGAGCCGAATGATTTCTTCCAAATCCTGGATGTTTACTGACTGCACCTTGTTGACGAAAACTTGCAACCAAACAATTAATCAGTGACTCCAAGCTTTCTGTTCGAATATTAAAAACATGACTATATACACTTTGTATCAAAATAGTTACTTAAAAACTCTGATTTTCAAAATGAAATTCAGTTATTGTGGTAGTTTGTTCTGTTGTGTTCCTTTCCATGTAAATTTCACAAGTTTTATTTATAAAATTCAGAAAAAAAACATTTTAAAAAAATATTTACTATTCAAACCCTTTCGCTCTTTTTCCGCTACCCAGTATATATTTTTCTATATATATATATATAATCGAAATTATCCACAAAAACTATTATGCTGCAAAAAATAATCTATTTGTGATGTTCATATATATATATATATATATATATATATATATATATATATATATATATATATATATATATATATATATATATATATATATATATATAACAAACTACGTTGCGATATATCTGTGATAATAATTATATATACTTAATAAGTCTTAAAAAATGTTTATTGTTTCAATCTGTTCATCTAGAGGGTTATAATTGACAAGTGGGCGAGCGTAGCGAAAAAGGAGTGAAGTTCCCTTGTGTATATATATATATATATATATATATACATACAAACACATAGTCACATGCTTATATTTAATTTCTACCTAGGTGATTTTAATATTTTCCTATTCTAGAAGCTGAATCTATATTCGGCCTACATCTATGATTTTTTCTCTATATATTATATTCGTATGTATATAATTATATGTATATATATATATATACGTATTTATGGGTGTGTGTGTTTGACTATTAAGATTAATGCGAATCTTGTATGACTATTTTATATATGTAGTTTTTATCAGGTTAAAGGCTATTTTTTATTACAAACTATTTCTTCTGGAAACTAGTTTTAATTAGATAATATAGAATGCACAAACGTATTAAAAAGCTATAATGGATTCTCATATAATTTATTATTTAATTACAAGTATGAATGGCAATATCATATTCGTACATAACTGTAATGTGCCATATGCGCCTGAGTATTTGAACTTAAATGTAACTGATTGTCACAAAATAGTTCTGACACTGGTAGTATATGAAATTTCATAAATGACTATTTTACTTGTCCCACAAGACACAAAATCTATTGTTCAATACACGATTATCAATCATTTTGGAACTTTGTTTATGAGTATTTCGATGGTGATACCATCTCATATTCAGAGTATTAAAGGTACATATCGATTCAAAACATGTAGCTCAGCTTTCATGACTTGCAAAGCTTAACATGAAAGTACACCTCAACTACAGGCTTGCATAAACTATGCTACGATCGGAGTCTGTGTCAAAATATTGAATGCAAGAACCTATATTCATTAGAATATTTTAAATAAATATTTAAAGGAATTGCGTTATAATGTTGGAGCAAAAAAATGTGTTGTTTTATTTGTATTTAATTATTGATTATCATGTAAACGATTGGTATATCATGTGGTAAATTGTTATACTCCTGTTAATTAAATTTTGTACAATATTTAATTTTGTGTATTTTTTTTGTTACTTTAATACATTGATTATTATTGGAGTAATCCGGTCCTGTTTCTATTATATTACACATTTAGTAAATATCAGTTTTATTTATTATTTTTTTTTAAAAATGTTATTGTGTTAATTATTTTCATTTTTTGTATTATTTTTTCAATTTTTAAGCAACATTTAAAAATATCTCAATGTGTATACTTTATACGTACACACACATTTATATATATATATATATATATATGTTTACATGTATACACATATTATAATTATGGCCTGAAGAATTGTACAAATTAGTATCATTTACACTAATGCCGTGTGTTTTAATTTGTACAAGAAACAATTTTCATCACTAGTATTATCTGGAATTTCTATTAGACCATTAATTAAAAATTCATTTATGAAAAAAATAAATATATGTAGAAAGTGAAAATAACAGTTTTCAATTTCTGAGAAACGCATAATTTTCTATTAATATTTTTATCGTAGAAAACGACATTTATACGTTTGAATGAATTTTATATTTTTTATTTATGACGGCTGGTTGAACTTTGTTAAGAAATATATATATATATATATATATATATATATATATATATATACATAAACATTTATAATAATGATCTACTGCAAGATAATTTTCTCTTATTTAAAGTTTCGGCACTGGAACTAAATTCAGTTTCATAAATAATCACTATCCCAATCAATACAAAATTTACTTCTTCAAAATATTAACAGTTAGTCGTTGTCCGTGTTTTGTAATGTATATTTTAACCCTTTGTATTCACATGATCACTTGTACTGCCTAGACACTTAAAGGCGTCCTACTCCTACGGCCAGTGTCACTGTCCACATTTTATCATTTACAGATAAAATCGTCCATCAGTATCATCAGTGGTAGAAAAAGAACAACTTTTTATTGTCATATATGTGAACGTAAACCAGGTTTACATGTTGGTGACTGCTTTGAGCTTTATCATACTAAACAAGTATATAAAAAAAGTGTATTAATTTAAATAAAGAAAATGTTATATTAATAAATTATATTTATAATATCAGTATTTTTGTACAATAGCAGTAGGAAATACATAACTTTTCCATTATTTGCCTTAAAAAAATTCATATAAATAATAAAATGAAATATAATATTTCCATTAAACTATATGTTAACCAATAATGATTGGTTAATAAAAAATTAAAGTTTGGAACAGTCATGTAATCTAACAAATTTCCAAGACATTTTCGTAGTCATTACGTTACACAGAAATCTAAAAAAAGACTTTGGAGCTGACTACCAACGTATAGCTTAATTGCTTAGAGTACAAAATATACAGTTAATAGTATATAAGAGTACAGTTAATAAAATATTCTTGCTTTATCATGAAGAAGTTTAGAGAATTATATTGAAATTTTATAATGTTTTCAATAATGAATTACGTAGGTCGTTTGATAAGCTTGGTAAATTTTTATGATGTAGTGCCACCATTCATTTGGTAACCTCGCGGCTATCAAGTGTCACTTTCAAACTAGTATAGGTGACATTTCACGCTTTCTTCACGTTCTAAAAATGTTTGAAGCTAGCATATTGTAGCCGTTGCCGCAAAAATGGGAAAAAACGAGTATGCATTTTGTGTCTTCATCACTGTGGGTGAAACATACATCCACCACTACACACCTGAATCGAAGCAGCAGTCAAAGCAGTGAGCAACGACTAGTGAAAGTATGCAAATAAGGAGCATACCTTTTTGTCAGCTAGGAAAGTGATGGCCATTGTTTTTGTGATTCCCAAGGAATCATCCTGAACGACTACTTAACGAAGAGAAAATTGATAACATGAGCCTATTATGAAACATGATTAGATCGTTTGATAGAAGAGAATTCTGAAACAAAAGTTAACAAAATTGGTGCATAAAAGTGCTCTTTCACCGGAAAAACGCGCCCCACAAATCGATTGTCGCCATGGTAAAATTGCACGAATGAAGCTTCGAATTGATTCCTCATCCACGCTATTCTTCGTATTTGACCCCGTGTGACTTCTTCCTATTTCCAAACATGAAAATTTGGCTCGGAGTGAAGAAACTCTCGTCGAATGAGGAGGACATCGCCGCCATCAATGCGTATTTTGCAGACTCGCAGGACCAAGTGTATAACCCTCCATGGAGACAATGTTGGGAAATAAAATTAATTCTTTCTAAAAAACAGTATTTAATTTTCTCTTTTTACCAAACTTATCAAACAACCCACGTATTTATGACACTAAACTCCTGATAAATACTTTATTTTGGTATATTCAATTTCGTATATACTTATATTTTCACTCACAATATTTCCAGTTTTTTCATGTCTCTTTCTCTCTCATACACCTTCTCTCTCTCTCTCTCTCTCTATATATATATATATATATATATATATATATATATATGTATGTATGTAGATATATAGATAGATAAATATATATAATAGTTCAAAATTAAATCAGCACAAGAGAGATTTAGATCCAATTCTTTTCTCTCTTTAAAAATGTTTAAGTATCAATAAAATGTCCTAATAAATAGCAAAAATACACATCATCACAATACACAAATACACACTCAACATAAGCATTATATTTGAAGTTTATTAAAACTTTCATATTCAAATAAGAAAATCAATTATGTATGTTTTGTGAATTTCTAAATCATATATATATATATATATATATATATATATATATATATATATATATGTGTATAGAGAAAAAGAAATAATATTTTTTCAATTATCCATTAATTCATTCTTTTTGTTGCAGGTATGTTCTCAAAATGACAGTTGCTTCTTAGGTAAAGTATTTTATATAATTCAGTTTATAAATTATTAAATCAAAAAAGTGAAAACACAGCAATACCACTCAATGGATGAATATCAGATTCACACACACAAATATACATACATACATATATATATATATATATACCATCTTTACCATTAGTCTGCATTTGTTCCTATTTCTACGTAATCTCGCTATCGAATAACATCAAATTATACAGTAATTAGTTTACAAGAACAGAAAATTAATTTGATTAGAGTTATTAGTTGACTTCCCATATCTTATTTCTATATTTTTTTATGGATAAGTTCTGTTATGTAACGCGAATATAAACAAAACACTGTAACTTAAATCGAATTTTCTTGGATGATATAATTTTTTACTTAATTATTTAAATATATCATATGTAAAATCTAAAATTCGGAGATTTAATTTTAGTATACTTGAAATAATATTTTTAACTATTTTTTATATTAATTAATTGGCAGTGAAAATAACATTTGTTTTTTATTTTATAATAATGTCATTTAATTTGTTAAAACCGATTCAAATATTCATAAGTAAGATTTTTCGAATTGTAACAATAAATATTTTATTGAACGTAGTTTCTTCTTCCTCGTTAGTAGACTTAGTCTTTTTTCCATTAGTATGGACTTTTTGTGGCGATGACTCTATAGAAGAGGAGACATAGGTTTCGGCCCACCGTTTAGCAGGTCTTTCTGGGACTGTTCTTCCTTCTCTCGTGATTTTTGGTAAACGATCTTAGTTCATGCGATCGACGTGTGCATTCCATTCATTCCTTCTAGTCTTACTGAATTTTATTATGTCTAGCACGTTCCATATGTTTCTAATTTTTCGACTAGAATTAAACATAAAGCATATATTTAAAGTCAGTACGAAAGTACAAGTTTACACTAAATGTTAAATTGTATCTTGTACTTTTTTCACTTTAGATTTGAATACTTATAATACTCTTTAAATATATAAGGGTGTGAGTGATATTTAAGGGCACATTTGGTAATGTGATAAAAAAACTCCAACCGACCAAAATCAAATATAAATTAATAAAAAATTATGCATACTTTCTCGATAAGCTTCCTTATTAGATTATTCGATGAATCCGCCTTTGGCTTCGATGACTACTTTAATATAGGACCGCAATCGTTGACATTCTTGCACTAAACGGGCCTTATTCATTTCTGACATCACCTGAATAATGGCGGCCTTCAATAAATCTACGATATTATGATGATGTCGATTAGTTTCCCTTTCAACAACGCTCCAAACAAAGTAGTCTATGGGATTTACATCTGGTGAGCCTAGAAGTCACATGTTTGGTGTTGTATGATCGTATATATTGTCTAACATCCATTCTCGAGTTACCTGTGCTTTATGAGAAGGTTCTGAGTCTTGTTGAAACATGTATGGTCTTCCGTTACATACTCCATCTATCCAGAGCTTAACAACTATCTCCAGAACACAGTGTATCCAGAATCAGTAATTCTAAGACCCCGTGGAAAGATGTGAGGTGGCATAACATAACATTCGTTACTCACTACTCCTAAAACTATCACCGTTCCTGGAAACTTAGTTTGCATCACTCTTCGGAAATTATAAGGATCTGTACATAACAATCTGTCATTTGTCCTATTAGAATTTTGGTCCTGGTCGAAATTTTTCTCATAAGAGAATAATCAAAGCATATGTCTGTGCGGGTTTTTAATCTTGTTAAGTAACCGTTTGGGACGGATCAGACGGTTTTCTTGTGTCTTTGCAGACATGAATTCGCCTCTTCTCAATGCAGATGTCTTCGTGCACCAGTGCTGATAGTTCGATCTGACACTTAAAGTTCTTTGTCCCTCATAGATTTTCCGGGATCATTATTGATAATGTTTTGAACCCATTGGATGAATTGCGATGTCCTTATGGTGTCCGAACTTTTGCAATGTTTTTTTCCTTTAATATAATTGAAACATCCCCACCAGATGATTCCAATTCCATCTAAACTTTGTGTACAAAAGATCTTGAAACATTTAGAAAGTTGGTAATTTTTAAATCATTGTGTGCCGCACATATAGCAACAATGACTGCATGTCTTTTTATTTCTTGCGTTAGCCTTTTATCTGCCATGGTGGATTTCTAGGAAATAAAAACATTTTGTTTGGTTTGACAGGAGTCATAACCTAAAAAATAAGTGTCCTCAAATACTATTCGCATCCAGTATACAGTTGTTCTTTACAACTGTCTGACTTCGAATTTAGCAAATATATCAAATTGAAATATATAAATATTGACTGTAGTAGTTCTGATTCGTAAATTGATCTCATGGAAACAGAAATTTCAATGTTTTAATGTGTGTGTATATATATATATATATATATATATATATATATATATATATATACACATACATACATACATATACATGCCCGTTATATATGGATTTCAAATACCGAGTTGTTTGAGCATCAAAAAGAGGTTTTTTTCTGTAAAGAAAGCCCACGCATACGAACAAAAAAAGCAAATAAATAAAAAAGTCCGAGTGACGTCCTAACTACGAGCACAGTTCGTTATAAACTTTTCAGACACTGACTTCGCGTATCGTCATCATTCTTTCATTGTGTGCACGCGTGCGTGTGTTCTCCACTATGCGAAATGGCCAATATATCAACCAAAACACGCCAAACGTTTTAAATTGCCAACTGCGGGCTCTAGGAAACAAGACAGTTGCTGTTTTAAAGTTTTCACGAAAGCCATCGTTTCGGGCCAACATCCAATTAATTTTAACTTTTTGAATGTCATGAGAACGAATCGAATCGACTTATTTTGTTTGTCAGTGAACTTGTATATTGAATGCTGCACACATACACAAGTGTGTGTTTGTGTTTGTGTGTATATATATATATACACACACACGTAATTTATCATAGGTCAACTTTTATCGATTAGCTTCGTGAAGCAAAATTCATTAACGATAACTTAAGATACAAATTTATTATTTTTCTATATACAAAAAATGATTTCATCTTAAAATTTCTATAAAAACATTTTTTTTATTTTTCGTGTAGGTCACCTCCTCGCAACACCCCTCCTCCACTACATTCTACAAATAGCACGTTAACAATTTCCCTTCCCGATCATCAATGATTGGTGATTGATAGCGCGAGATCTCTGTTCTGATTGGTTGATTTCAGCCACATGATCAGTGTTCTGTTTCACAGTGTAGAATGGAAGAGGGTGTAAGAATTCAGTGTAAAACTGACGACAAATTTATTCAAAATCTTGTATTCAGTGAAGCTGTAGAGTAAAAAAATTGTTACACATTTTAACATTGTATATTGTTGTTAATTTTTATAAACGTTTTCAATCAAAATGTTATAACTTACATTTTACGCAGATTATTTGTGCGTATTATTTGTTAATTTCTGTTATTTATTAAGGGGGAGAAGCTCGTCGGCGGTTAGAGAGCTTAGCGAATAAGAGGCAAAGCCCTTTCGATTGTTTAAAGAATGAATGTTTATATATATATATATATATATATATATATATTTATATATATATATATATATTAGGTTGTAACATATTAAGTTGCCGAATTTCAGTCAGTCAGAGGTTGACCGCTATTGAGAAAGGTTCTGAGCAATATTTTACAAGTTCAGCTATTTGGAACTGACTAATGTACTGTATCCTTCAATTGTTTTTAAATACGGAGTTATTATTTTTATTTTTTTATACCCTTTAACAGGATGGTGTCCACAAAAGATTTGCGTCTACTTTTTTATGAGTTCAAGTTGGAACAAAATGCATCGGTAGTCAGTAGAAATATTAATGGAGCTTTCGGAGAAGTGTCAGATAGTCAGAGAACAATTCAATTATGGTTCAAAAAATTTCATTCCGGTAATATGAATCTCGAAACTGAGCTTCGAGGAAGGCCCAAGACCATAGTGAACGAAGAACATTTGAGAGCCATGGTGGAAGCTAATTTACATATAAGAATTCGAGCCTTCCCATGTGATTTGATTGTTAGTGTTATGACTGTTTCTCGTCACCATGCTGCAATAGGAAAGGTGAAAAAGCTGGATAAGTGTGTACCGCACGAATTGACAGATGCTCAGGAACTGAGATGCTTAGATGTGTATTCTTCATTCATGATTCGAAATGATAAAACGCCATTTTTAAATCGAATCATTACTTGTGATGAAAAGTGAATTCTGTATGATAACAGAAAAAGATCTGGACAATGGTTTAATGCAAACGAAGGTCCAGGACACGCACCCAAGTCGTCATTACACCAAAAAAAAACTTATAGTTGGTTAAACTTGGTTCAGTTTGCACTTCCACTTTTACAAAAAGCTCGCATAACATTAATTTTTCCATCATGTAATAGTTTCTTGTTACAAATTTATTTTGTCAATGATCATTATTGAAAATATTTTTGATCTTAAATATTAATAATTGATTGATAAATTTTCATTATTTCTTATGCACATTTCAAAGGCAGTTCCATCACCTTCATATCGTTAAGATACAGAAAAAAAAACATTTTTGGAGTAGTGTATTAAATTGTTTAATTTACTAATAGAAATATGAATAAAAATGTAATTCTTGTGATAAATGCCCTTGGAATAACCACAGAATGTCTTACTTGATCTCATGATCTTTCGATTTAGACCACATACAGCATTCTGTTATACCGAAAACTGCGGTAGTGCAATGATGTCTCCCCTATCCGGCGCTTTTACTCTACATATCTGACTGTAATTAAAGGGCACCGAATAAGGAACACCGGAACGCTTTAAATGACAGTTTCTATCCTACAAACAGTTCCATTTCGTACCTTATCAGCGCTCCAGACGTGTTACGGTACGATAAGGAGCACTGTACTAATTATTATTTCGTTTCGATACACACATTGAAATACATTCACATTTTTTAATAAAAAGTAACACTGAAAAAAATATAAAATTTATGAAATATAAAAAATCTTATTAAATATTTTTTGACATTTTTACGAAAAAATAATGTATACATTTATAAATATATTTAACTGAAAAATACGAATATATGTTGATATTAAACATATTATTCATTAAATGGATAATGTAAAATATTAACATGAGAAGTGTAACATTTATCTCACACAAAAGACTAATAAAAAATGTGTATGTGTTTCTTTAAATATTTAATATACTTTATAAAACCATTAAATATAATTCGTGAAAATGTTACTACATTTTCTCTTGAATATTTTTTTTATCATAAATTATGTAAATATGTGTGTATAAAAATGACATCAACTATTCAGAAAGCATTTGAATAAATAATATTTAGCCGTATGAGCAATTACATTATATATATATATATATATAGACCGAAAGTAAATAAATACTTTGTTTATGTTAATATAAGTTGAAAAAAGTTAATATTCATAATACGGCTGGGAATTTTAGCTACATACTTTTTTACATTCTATCTCTATTTGCAACGAAACTAAGGAAAGCGAACTGAAATTTGTAGTCTTTATCTATATAAATATTTTTAATGTATTTATGAGTACACATTACGACTTCGCTCAATCAGATCCAAATAATGAAAGTTGATCATATAAGATGGGTGATTTTCAAAACTTGTGTGGTACGGATCTTGAGTTTTCTGTGGATGGTAGGGGTTTCGTAAAAAAATATAATCTTAATGATTCCATGAGTCGACAAAGTTTGAAGACAACTGATATATATATATATATATATATATATATATATATATATATATATATATATGTATGAGTGTATGTATGAATGAATGTATAAATACGATAGAAAATATTTTTAAAACATGCAACAGTACATTAATTTGTACCTAAATAAACATAATTAATGACAACAAATACACTTCATTTCAATAATAGTCGTTCATACTTTAGTTAATGTATATGTCAACAAATACTTTAATGTTACATACGTTTTTCTAGAATGAAATTATTTATGTTAATAGTGCTTTATATATATATATATATATATATATATATATATATATATATATATATATATATATATATATATATATATATATATATAGTAAGAGAGAGAGAGAAATTAAAAGGAATGAATGTAAATAAAGCGAGATTGTAGTAATTTGTTTCACAATTTTCTTCATCGTGTAAATTGTATTTAACATGATGAATTGTGTAATATAAAGGTTGATTACTTATTTGCGGTTAAAAGACGCGTCGACAACTAACGTCATTAGCGCCTTGTGTGCTATGAATTTCCAGTCCTCTGCAGACTAGAAAACTTTTTTCAATCAAAGATCTCTATAACAATTACAGATTTTTTTATGATTTTTTATATGCACATTTTGAACGCATTTTTTATGATTATTGTTTATGCACATTTTGAACGCAATGTCGTTATCGTCCAAACGATAAGGTGCAAAGAAACCTTTTTTTGTTTAGAATTTTTTATGATTTCAGCGAAAAATGATTTAGAAATACTATTTATAAAAATAGTAAGGAGTTATTTATTTAATTGAAAGTATTGTAAATTATAAGAAATAAACTAACCACCGGATGTTTTTTTTATTATTTTTTTTTGTGACAATTTTAGTGGCATAATTCATTTCGTCTGTATAATCCTTTTATTTAGATATGACTCGATATCTCGACCTGTTTCTCTCTCTCTCTCTCTATCTATATATATATATATATATATATTAACCTCTTAAGCGTTTTGTTTTATTTTGAGAATGTGCACTGCTGTGCTTAATTATTTCCAGGCGATGACTCTATGAAAACACAGTAAAAAATGCACTTACTGTAAGATTGAGTTAAATTATAGAAAAATATTTTTTTTTGATTATTTCTTTGAAAAATTCTCAAATTTGTTGGTATATAATTCACAAATCGTATTTCAGTACTCTTCGTTTGCATCCTTTTTTTTAGTCTTGAATGTTGCTTCAAATTCAGGTGACTTTCCAAATATTGCTCAACATATAAATTAGTTTGATCCACTATTATGTTTAGTAAGTCATAATCTAAAAAAACTTTTCAATATAGAACACAATTTAGTTTTTGACAAATAGGGAATAGTGAAAATTCGTCTAGGACGAATTTTCATGGTGCTTTTTCTCAACCTTTAATATTCCGTTGTACATTTGAATTTTTATTTTCTTTATCAGGTTAATTACCTTCTTTATCTTAATCACTATTTTCATCAGAAGACGTTGAAATTACGGATATTATTTTCTATGTCATTGTATATAAGACCGCATCTTCATTATCTTCTTCAACCTCATTATTACTTTCATCATAAGAAGTTACAGGTGTTATCGCTCTTTTCCATTTTCTTGGATGTAAAGATATAGTTTCATCACTATCAGTAAAACTCATTTGGGATGATAAATAATAACATTATTCACTTGAAAAGTTTTTCTATCACACCCTATAACACCTTCTCTAGGTAGCTGACTTAAGGTTAACGAAACAAAGAGAAAACTGCTTAGACATATTTTAAAACGTGCTAAAATTATATGTTTATATTTTTTTTATCTAAATTTTACAATAAATAGCACAAGTGAAATTTTTCTACATGTCGAGTATACTCGACATTAAACAAAAAAATGTCATCTTTCCATAACGTGCATACTTGACATAAACGCTTAAGGGGTTAAATGTATATGTAATGATTCTAAATGAAATGCAGTATTTCTGCTGAAATTTCTAGTTTTATTATTTTAAATTATAGTTGGGTGTGTATGATATATAAATGAAAAATAATATCGTGTAAGTGATCGCCGTGTGCTTTCTTATAAGTAACCGTTTTTTGTTAAAATTTTCAACAAAATCCTTACGCAACTGAGGCTCTGTTTCACAAATTACTCTTCAGATTTCATCTTTTAGGTTGGAAAATGTTTTAGAATGATTGGTGTACACCTGTCCTTTAACGTGCCCCCAAAAAAAAGTAGTCCAACGGTGTTAAATCGCAAGATATCGGTGGTCAATTAATGTCTCCATTTCTGAAATTAATGCAATCAGGAAATTTCATCCTCATTAAATCAATTGTTTCACCAGCTGTGTGGATTGTTGCACTGTCGCGCTGAAACCACATGTCCTCTAAATTAATATCATCTATTTCTGACCATAAAAAAATGTTGATCATGTTTCAGTGTTTTTTCCATTGACAGTAATCGCTTTATCAGTCTGATTCTCAAAAAAATAATGATCA
Source organism: Acanthacorydalis orientalis (assembly GCA_034766995.1). Taxonomy (NCBI): domain Eukaryota; kingdom Metazoa; phylum Arthropoda; class Insecta; order Megaloptera; family Corydalidae; genus Acanthacorydalis; species Acanthacorydalis orientalis. Next base: position 8,584,812 of record CM068319.1, on the reverse strand, counting down.
ATTACTCCACCGGACCAAAGTGTGCATCAGTCACTCTTTCTGTATACAGTTGTTTCAGTTATACATGATCACCTTCGGATTTTTTTACTCCAGATTCGGCAGTTTTGCTTGTTAACTTATTCAGAGAGTTCGAAATGAGCCTCATCGCTAAAAATGACTGTTTCAGAAAACCCGTGTTATTCAAATACCCAAATAACAAATCTCTGACGCAGTGAATGGTCTATTGGCTTCAATTCTTATCTTAATTGAACCTTATAACCCTTCAGCAATGATGTCATACTCCCTCTGGTCGTCTATGAAAGATCCAATTGCTGTGAACTTAGTGGAATTGACATTACTGGCTCTTCCGATACACTTATAAATCAAGTCAGTGTTTTCTTTAGAACTATCACTACGAACACGTTGCTGTTTCTTTAACTTTAACCGATATAGTCTCTTCAAATTTACTCATTAATCGAAGAATTGTTGATTCAGATGGCCGAGTATGCCGAGAACAAATATCACGTAATTTACAAAATGTATTTTTTGTAGAGCGACCACTTTTATAATACAATTGTACTATTTAAATCCGTTGTTTTGTTGTATACAAAGCCATAACTAAAAATGGCAATGTTAAAACTTAACAAATGTCAAAAAAATACAGTCACAGTTTGATATCTGTGAAATGTAACCTTTTAAAAAGTGCGTCCGTATTGGAAAACGCTTTGTTATATATATATATATATATATATATATATATATATATATAACAAGTCTATTAATACCCATGTTAATAAGAGATATTGTTTCGACTCTTGTCATATTCCGAGACCGCTCTTCGATACCTGTGGAGTTAATCGATTAACAAACCTCTCTTCTGCCTGTGCAACACTTTCGTTCGCTTGCGTTCGTTGTAAAGTACATGCGTTGTACCTTGCTTCACCTGAGGCTCTAGTGTTCGCTTTTGGCTTCGTAACTACGTACCCACGTTTCACGGTTAGAAACGCATTCCCTTCATTATGTTATCGTGCTAGATTACAGTGACCTTTAACAGATTTTGTTTACTGTTTTTGTTCTTTTTTTCGGTCCTCGTTTCCTTTCTTTCACGAACCAGTTTAGTACATAATTCGTACTTGAAAAAAATCGTTATATATTTTTTCGTTTCGATTGTCACGGACCGTTTATAAAGTATACGGGAAAACTGAAATGGTTCCCAATTAAGATCCGTACAATATCATTGCGATCGCAGCGTCAATGCGGATTAAAATGATCAGTTATGTTCTCGTGACGTTGTGGTTTAATGGCTGATCTACTTTTCTATGGACGTAAGATTGTTCTTCATTCAACGAAATTATGCAATAATGTTGAATGTAGGTTTTTTTGGATGCTTGTTTATTTATGTAAATATTAGACTTCTAAATTAAATATCTCACGAATATTGTTAATTTTTTTGACGGAAATATTTTAATTATCGTTGCTTTGTTTATATATATATAACAAAACAATGATTATATGTGTGTGTGTATATATATGCACATATACATACATATATATATATATATATATATATATACATTATATATATACATATATATATATATATATATATATATATATATATATATACATTATATATATATACATACATACACACACACTACATTAATATTTAAGTAATATACTTGATGAAATTATCGACTGGTATAATAATCTGGTTTCTTAACATTACATTCTTGAATTTGACAAAAAATTAAAATGAAAAAGATTAAAAATAATATTTGTTTTTCGCAAAAAAAACACTATTAATTTTTATAAACAAAAAATTAAAAATATTTTTTATAACCACATAAATATACCTTTTACTCTCTACGCTCGCTGAACCTCGGGGGGAGGGGGGCTCCGCCCCTGCTCTTTACTAGTATGCATATATTTACTCAGTATCATTATATATATATAGAGTGGAATCTGCTTAGTATGATTACTTTGGGACTTTCAATTTTTGGTAACAGTAACCGGTTGATAACTTTAAACAGAGTATAATAACTTTTCATTATTGAACTCAATTTATTACAAACAATTATGTATTTTATAATTTACATATATCATAAACTGTATACTTAATACAAAATTACATATTTATATTTATTATATTGCTTATAAACAACTGTATTTGAAAACAACATAAAATTTATCTGAAAAACTTATCAAGTGTTGTCTGTCATTTGGTTGCGTTTATTAACGATGTCCATTTAGTATGAATTTGCTAAGAATTGTTATCGTTTCTCCCTGAGTGTTATAAGAATTGATAACAATAACCTAAGTTTGATTATAATAGGCGGATTATTTTTAATTAATTATATATTGTGTTTTTGACACCGACTGATTATGACAACAATAGATGATTGATAACAACTGGATTCCACTTTGTGTGTGTGTATATATATATATATAATGTTAGTATGGTTATATAATCAATCTCGCAGGTATGTTGCCACGTAGTTATTTTGTAATATATATATATATATATATTATTTATTTTATATAAAGTCGCGTATTTCATTATAGTTATGATTCCAATATAATAATTTTTCGTGGAAATTTTTTGTATCTTCGAGTATCATCTTTAATAATAATTTAATATAAAATCTCGCTGCTTTTATTAAAAATTTTAAGAATTTTTTTATATATAGATAGATGCATCTTACAAACATGCTATTTTTATGTTTATTTCTATATTCGTAATATATTTCAAAGTATTAGAAATAATTTGAATGTTTTAATTACATTTTTGAAGATATGATTCAATGAATTTTTAATAACTCGAACAAGTTCTGAATAATTTGTCAATTATCTAGTGAAATTGGCCAATTCAGTATTCCATTCAAGACTCAATTCATAATAAATCATGTTATACAACGTGATTTGTTATGAAAATCAATATGAAACTAGTTATAATGTAACTATTTGAACAAACTCAGTTAAGGTTGTATGAAACAGTTTGAAAAATGTTATGTTGAAAGAATCAAAATTTAAAATATATGAAAAATATATTGAGCTAGAGGTGTGAACGATTCAAATCAACGAGTACGAGGGTGGTCCGAGAAGTACCCGTCCTGACCTAGAGATGACGGTAATTGTTTGAAAAATATCACTGTATTAGAGAGTACACAATCTATAAAGCATATGTTTCAAGTTTGAGGACGCCACGTTGTTTAGTATTTGTTTGGCAGCCATCAATAGTGAACGTTTTCAGTGAATTTGTGAAAATGGAGAAAATTGGTCATCGTTACGTGATACAACACTTTTATTTGAAAGGCCTCAGCCCAACCAATGTAAAAGCTGAACTGGATTCTACTCTGGGTGAGTCTGCTCCTTCGTTTACAACGGTGAAATATTGGGTAGCAGAGTTTAAACGAGGCCGTACGAGCTGCCAAGACGAGCATCGCAGTGCTCGACCAAATGAGGTGACGACTCCAGAAATGGTGAAGAAAATCCACAAAGCGGTACTGGATGATCGTCGACTGAAAGTGCGCGAGCTAGCAGACATAGTAGGCATTTCAAAAAGTCCGGTACATCGCATATTATCTGAAAATTTGGACATGAGAAAGCTGTGTGCAAGATGGGTGGCGCGTTTGCTCACACTCGAGCAAAAACAGTGTCGTGAAGATGTTTCAATTGAGTGATTAGCGAAGTTTCACATCAACAAAGCAGAATTTTTGCACCGTTTCATAACCATGGATGAAACATGGTCCATCACTTCACACCCGAGACAAAAGAACAATCAAAACAATGGACTGAAAAGGGAGAACCGGCTCCAAAGAAGGCGAAGACCGTTTCATCTGCAGGCAAGGTCATGGCGTCGGTTTTTTGGGATACGCGTGGGATAATTTTCATTGACTATCTTGAAAAAGGAAAAACTATCAACGGCGAGTATTATGCGAACTTATTGCAACGTTTGAGCGAAGAAATCAAGCAAAAACGGCCGCATTTGGCTAAGAAGAAAGTGTTGTTTCATCAAGACAATGCACCAGCTCACAAATCCGTTATTGCAATGGCCAAAATTAATGAATTAAAGTTTGAATTGCTACCTCATGCACCCTATTCGCCAGATTTAGCCCCCTCGGATTATTTTCTGTTCCCAAACTTGAAAAAATGGCTCAGTGGTCAAAGATTTCCCAACGATGAAGAAGTGATGTCGGCAGTTAATGGGTATTTTGAGGAGCAAGACAGTTCTTATTATAAAAAGGGTATCGAACTTATTGAACATTGCTGGGAAAAGTGTATAGAGCTGAAAGGAGATTATGTTGAAAAATAAATATATTTTTTTTCACAATTTTTGTGTTTTCTTTGTTGGGTCGGGTACTTATGGGACCACCTTCGTAATCAGTTAAATGTATATAAAGAAATATCATACATTATAATATTGAAAAATCGACGTAAAACACTAGTGCCTCTACCGGTTTGAGTTGATATTACGATTAACTAAACGCTCATTTGAGTTTACACAGTTTTCAGGATATTTGTGCCATCTTTTAAAATAAATTGCTACAAATTAAGCTATTAGGTTGGTAGAAAAATAATTGCTGTTCTGTTTTCTGAATTCTAACCTTATATTTTTCAATGGAAACGTAATTTCATCGTGTTCATGTTAATATCATTTTAAAGTGTATTTTTCTGTCTGTATTTTGGTAAGATCGACTTTGGTTTCTTAATTATTTTTCTTCAAATTGAGCTATTGAATTAAAGATGAAAAAGAAGAAAATAAGAGTATTTTTGTATGAATTCAAAACGGGTGGTACAGCAGCAGAAACTGCTCGTAAACTAAACTATGCTTTTGGTATGGAGGTGCAATAGTGGTTCTAAAAATTTCGTGCTAGTTACTAAAGAGAGTCTTGAAGATGAAGAAGGTTGCGGGTGTCTTTCTTCAGTTCACAACGACCAATTGAAGATGTTAGTTGAATCGGAATCACGCACAACAATTCGAGAGCTAGCAAAAAACTTAGTCGTTAATCATCAAACAGTTCTGGATGACTTAAAACAGCTAGGAAAATCAAAAAAGAGAAATTTATGAATTTGAAGGTCAAAAACCGAAATTATTTTTCTACTAACCTAATATATTCAGGCTAATATAGTATATATGTATGTACGAGAGTTAGTCGAATGAAAACTTTAATTCTTCTTTTTTTTCAACGTATATTTCAATGAAATGTTATACAATTTTGTGCTATTTTTCAATATAGTTTCCATTGCGTTCAATGCAACCCCCACTGTGCTTAACTAATGACCGAGAGAATTTTTTTATAGATTTGTGACTTATTTAATAAAAATTGAAAGCATACATTTTTTAAAAACTTTTGGTTGTTTAATTTCATTTACCAAGCATTTCATTATATATATATATATAGGTGAATCAATTTAGGCTTCAACATGAGAGTATTAAAAGAGGGTGAAGGAATTAGAATTTTATTTTTTATTTAGTATTTTGTTCAATTCAGTACTAAAATACTAAATGGGGGATAATTTTTTTTTAATTTTAGCGTTTTTTAAAGCGCCCCATCAGTTTGGCCATCAGTTCTGATTGATCAGTTGTGATCGGTACAATAAACTGATGGTGTGTGCTATATGTATCGATCCGTTTTGAACTGATCAATCTGACTGAAGAACTGAACGAAATTTTACCGATTTATAGTCGGACAAATTGAACGGAAGTAAAATTTGAATATATGTGTTATAGTTTCACTAAAATTGTTTAGATTCTGTTCATCTCTTCTTGTAATAAACTAAGTTTTTTAATTTTATTTTTAGTTAGCTAAAAAATAAATTAAAATTTACCCACATAGTGTACAATCTAATTTTTAAACTTCTGTCAAAAATAATCATTTTTTTTACTAAATAAATTTATTACTAGTGCACAATTAAAAGAGAAAATATTTTTTCAGTGGCGTAGCAAGTGTATTTTAACTTTAAGAGGGCAAAGGATTTTAAAAATTTTTTTTTACAAATGGCACAAATCTGAATAATGGTAAATTAATTTTTGTAATTCGATACTATTTGCGACATCCTTTATTATAGAAAAATAACTAAATAGAAGTATTTATATGAATATTATCACATCCGTGTCTGTATATAAAAATAGATATATACTGTATAGAACGAGCAGATCAAAATTTGTTCAGTAAATATAACGTATCGTTTAGATCTGATGTGTGTACACATAGTCTGATCAGTTAAAACTTTGTATACATAACTGATCAGTCAGAACTGACGACCAACTGATAGTGTATGGGGGCCTTTAATACTTTCGTGTGCAAGCCTAATTTGATTCACCATATATATTTATATATATATATATGTGTGTGTATATATGTATATGTACATATATATATATATATAATTTTAGGTTGTGACATACATTTATTTAATTGTCTATTTTTAATCCCCTATAATAAATAAAATTTCTATTATACTTTTTATATTATTCATATGTGTGCATATATATATATATATATATATATATATATCACGTTTTGTGGTTTTGAATTAACAATTATAAAAAATATTACAGAATAAAATTAATGAAAGTGTTGTAAACTGGTTTTGATTCGCATTTGAACTTATATATATATATATATATATATATATATATATATATATATATATATATATATATATGTATATAACCTAATTAGTATTTCTTAAGTTGTATAACATGTGCAGTCGTTTTTCTATTAATCAACACATTGATTAAAAAGATTGACTCAATGAAAAGAAAAAACTGTATTTTTTAATAATTTTTAAATTATTACATAGCTTATATCTTATTTGTTATATAATAGAAAAAAACTATAAATAGTATCATTTGTAAAGAAAAATCCTTGTGTATATATTAATTATTTGTGTACATATTGTAAGTATTTGTGTACCATTTAATCCAGATCATAATAGTAATACACTTGGAATTTTTTAATACAAATTATTTACATATTTATAAATTTATTCATGAAGTATTTAGGAGTGTACAATATTAAAAGACATAAGGAACATAATCGTAAAATAATTATAATTGTATGTTTTTGTATCCGTGATCCTGTTAATATGTATTCTTGTTGGTCTTCGTCCTTTTGGATACGTTAAGTATTTGTTTTTCATTAAGCATGGGTTACGCCCGGTGAACCACTGACATCGACTCCGAAACCAGATATTCACGATAAAAAAGTGGTGAAACATTAAGGATGTACTGTATTACGAGTTGCTCAAACTTGGTCAGACTGTAAATTGAAATCGTTACCAACAGATCATCCGTTTTAGTAACAATTTAGAGAGAATAAGATCATTCACTGACGAAACCACGAGGCAAGTCATTTTGCAGCACGACAATGCTCGGCCACACGTCAACGAAATCCAAAGAGACCGAAGACTATTTGCTCGTTGGTCTGGAAAGTTCTCTCTCATGCGGCCTATTCATCGGATCTAGCCCCGTCAAATTATCACCCTGTTATGGTTGCTCCAACATCACCTGCCTGATGCACATTTAAAATAGTGGAAGAGATTCGAAAATACATTAACGATTATATCGACTTAGTCACTGTCTTTTTTCGAGAAAAAATTCGTCAGTTACACAAATGGAACGAACTTATATAAAATAATAGGACATATTTTGACGATTGGAATGTATTCTATTTTTTTATAAACATTAATTTTCTATAAAAAAGACACCGAAATAATTTATATATATATATATATATATATATATATATATATATATATATATGCAGATATGGGGTGGTCATTTGATAAGTTTGGTAATTTTTTATGATATGGCGCCACTATTCATTTAGTAACATCACTGCTATCAAGATTCACTTTTCAAATAAGCATAGGCGAAATTTCATTCAGAAGCGATCCGTTATTCACTTTCTACAGATGTTTGAAGCGAGTATTTAGCAGTTCGCCTCGAAAATGGAAAAAATGAGCAGGCCTTTTTGCGTCAATTTATCAATTCGTCACCGTGGATGAAACGTAGATCCACTATTACACACCTGAGTCGAAGTAGCAGTCAAAGCAGTGAACAACGACTGGTGAAAGTGCTCCGAAGAAGGTGAAGATCGTTTTGTCGGCTTGGAAGGTGATTGCTATTGTTTTTAGGATTTCGAAAGAATCATCCCGGTCGACTACTTATCGAATGGAAAATCGATGACAGGAGTCTATTATGCAACATTATTGAACTGTTTGAAAGAAGATCTAAAACAAAAAGAGCTAAGATTGACGCACAAAAAGTGCTCTTTCACAAGGACCAGTCCCATAAATCGACCGTCGCAATGACAAAATGGTACGAATGGGGCTTATAAAGTTGATTCGTCATCTACTCTATTCTCCGGACTTAGCCTTGTGAGATTTCTTCCTCTTACCAAACTTGAAAATTTTGCTCTATGGGAAGAAATTATCATCAATTTAGAATTTCATCACCGCCGTCAATGAGTATTTTGCAGACTAAAAGTCAAAGCCCTTAATGGAGACTATGTTGAGAAATGAAATACAGTTTTTTGGAAAGAATCTAAGTTTCTTTTTACCATACTTATTAAACGACCCTCTTGTGTGTGTGTGTATATATATATATATATATATATATATATATATATATATATTCATTTCACTCACATACTCACATTTACTTTAAAACGAATCAGATAATTATTTTCTCTTTATACATATACATTGAAACATAAACATAGATGAACCGTGAGAGAACACTATAAGGATAATACTATTTTCTATGAAACAATTACGAGATGAAACGAAAATAAGAGTTAAAAAACATAGACAAATCTACAAAATAAAAAGAACGGAGCATCCTTCTACGTACACCTGTTTCTAAATTATAATTTTAAATGCTCGCAACACTTCTAAATACTGAATAACTTGAAACGACTTTTTTCCTTCAAAGTCAAAGGACAATGGCCGTTTAATTTCCATGAATACGCTGAGAATATATCCGAGTGTCGTCGTCTCGTGCGCACACACATCTTTTTTTTACATATACACACATTCACAAACATTTATATACATGAATGCGTTTATGTATGTATATATATAAATATGTGTGTATATATATGTATATATAATGTTTGTGTAAAAATGAATGTATGTATATATCGTTTTTTTAACTGTTGACAACAACGCACCGCACGGTGGGTTCTGTCAACACAACATAACGACAACTGCAGTCATTTGTTGTGCTACGTCATCACGTTTAAGTGTCAGACAGTGTGGTACCGAAATTATATTGTCTCCCGGTACGGTATAATTTTTTTCACCGAACGAAGCCATGTGATGTAATCATGAGCATGTTAAGTGTATACATCAGTGTCGTGCCCCAAGCATTACATTTTAAAAACGTACAACTGTCGACGGCGTTACGTAATTGTGGATAAAATATTTAAATTATAATTCCTTACAACCAAGAATACTCGTACAGATGTAAAAATGCACATACGTATTCTATTTGTGTGTGTATTAATGGCAAGGTGATCGAACGAATGACATAGACCACACATAATACGGATGTTTTGTGTTTAACTTTTCACATAGAAATGTTTATGGAAAGTGAAAAATGGTTTGTGTGAGGTAAATGATCGTATCATTTATCAGATAGAGAAAAATAAACTGAAGTTTGTTATAATTGAACATCTAGTATGATGAAGTGTTTTAATATCTGATTTTTTACACATTAATATGTGTAAAAAATCAGATATTGTAACTTGCACGAATAAGTTTTTATCATTCCACAATTTACAAAAAAAATCTGATCAAAAACATTTAATAAACAGTTTCTTATCATTTCTAATTGCTCCTTATGCACACGCATAAATATAGTCATACCATCAACTTCAAAGCACAATTCTATAAAAAAATCTGCAATTAAAAAAATACTTCTCTGCACCTTTGCACTCTTAACATGATAGAATCGCCATAGAAATGTATGTAAGCAACACTAAACAATGAACAATAATAACTTATTGAAATTTTTTGACCAGAAAGCTTGTTTGTGGTGTGAAAAATGATTCATTTATGAAAGTGAATTTAACCAGTCTCCGAATTGTATATGATGCTAATAAGGCTGGGATGGTGGAAACTGAAGAATTCATAGATTGTGTTGAATACTCATAGTTATATTTATTCGCTTATTTATTGATCTATTTCAATATCACATTATTCACTTGGCAATTCCAATTCTTAAAATTAATTTATTATACGATATGAAAAACACTGCCTTTATTCAAAAGGATCTGGCTCATTGAGTTACGTATATTATTCAGGATCAACGGATCCAAAAATATGTTAATTTATTGTATTGTATACTATAGCTTTGGTATGGGCATGGAAGGAACAGTGATGGAGGATATCGAGAGGAAGCAATTGATATGGTATGGACACGTGCACCGAATGGAAGGGGAGAGATTGCCAAGGAAAATGATGAGTTGGGTACCAAGAGAAAACAGGAGAAGAGGAAGATCCAGGAAGATCTGGATAGAGGGAGTTAAGAGGTCGATGAGCGCAAAAGACTTGAGAGAGAACGAATGGAACGATAGGACGCAGTGGAAACTTGTCGTCGGACAACGTCGAAAGACCTTCTAAAACCGAATCTACCTATCTATATATGTATATATATATAAACTATAGCTTTGAACAGTTAACATTGTGACAAAAAAAATAAATTGTATATTACCTGGATTACAATTACCATACATCCCGAAATCATGTATAAACCGGGCACGATATGTGATAGACAAGACATTAAGTCACAAGTCCGTCAATAAGTCAGTATCCAGATCATAACACTAGTTTTAAGTTATAATTTACTTGTATTCATCGTCAAAATAAACGTAAAGTCTAAAAATAGACTTCTTTTCATTAATTAAAAGAAGTGTTTATATGTGAATATCTTATATATTAAAAAAAGGAGTCCTGTTCTCACTCCTTAATGTAGCACTAAGTTAGTAATATTATCGCCTTCTTCATCAAAAAATACATTTCAGCTACTAAAATATACTTCAGATATGATGTCACTTCCGTCTGCGAAAGCATGATTTGAAAAATTTAATAAAGTATAAAATAATAAAACAGACAACTTGAAACAAGTGAAAGGTAGCATCTTGTAGGAACACGTCATTTTACAACGAAATATTCAGCTGTCCAACCGAAGAAATGGAAAAAACACTGCTAGAATCTGATGGCGAATATGATTATGCACCTTAATATAGGATTATAAGAGGTACATAGTCTTGTTATTTTTTAATAAAGAATCATAAGAAAAGACATTTTTTTAAACAATTTATTATGCATTTAATAATTCCTGCAAAATATTCCCTGCAAAAAACAACAAGTCAAAACAATTTACAATGATTATTTTTATACATTAAGGTTTCACAGGACAGTAACTGTTAAGTATCTAACAAATTAAAAGCCTATGAAAGCATATTAACATAGAAAATCTTTAAAAAGTTGTATTATTTTTATGTTCCTCAGTTTTTATTGAATCCTGTAAAATTTAAATTATGTGACTTCTACAGTTTTTGAAATGACCGATTCAATTATAAAAACATTTAATGTAAAATGTTTGAAAAAAATTCAACACATTGGATTTCGTACTAATTAGATAACTTTCAAGCACACTCACACACGTACACATTCATATATTTATATTTATATATATATATATATATATATATATATATATATATATATATATATATAATATATTCTAAGAATCCTGTAATGTAATTTTTAAAGAAAAATCAGGACATTGGATTTTGTTTTAATTAGATAACTTTCAAGCACGCACTCACACACACCCATATATATATATATATATGAATCATGTAATCTGATTTTTAAAAAAAATTACGACATTGGATTTCGTATTAATTAGATAAATTTTGTGCACACACACACACATATATATATATATATATAAATATATGTATGTATATAGTTGTTATTTATATGCATGTTTGTAAAATATATATTGTATTTCCTGCCCAATCAATTATCTACAACACTTTGTATTGTGCGATACAATAAACAAACTGCTTAAATAAAAACAATAAAAATAAACCGACCCAAATTACTTCTCTAATACCACAGACTAAATTCACTAGTCAAATGAAAAGAAAACGAACATTATAAATCTCCGTTAATGAGGCTATCAGCGAACACCTGATTTTTCTCATGGATGTTATTTTCTTTTCAGTACGGAGGCATGTATGTGTTGTTTCACACCAACGCAAATTCGTCGAAAGTGGCCAATAACGTTTGTTTCATTTCAGACAAAACATCGAGTTTAGTCTGGATTCTGGTCGGACGGAAATTGTGAACATTGACGGTGAAGAAGCAGCTTATATAAAAGTGAATTTGTTCGGGTTTCATTTAGAGTAGGTGTTTTTTTATATCTTCTTTGCTTTTATGAACTTATAACAATGAATCTCTCGCTTTTTTCGCTTTTTAGAGTCAATAACGGATAACTTTATAAAATATGAAAAGATGTAATAGTTTATTTAAGTAAAATATTAGATGTCAATTTTATTACTCAGTAGTTTTATAAATTATTTTTTGTTATAAAATAACTCTATTAGTTATTAATTCACTTAAATGAAATATATACTGGGATACATATATGTATATACATATATATATATATACATATATATATATATATACATATATATATATATATATATATATATATATATATATACATACATACATACATACATACATACATACATACATACATACATACACGCACACACACATACATATATATATATATATATATATATATATATATATATATATATAAGGTGTAAAAATTAATTCTGTACCTTTAAACTGAATCAATTATAACTCTGTTTTAAATTAAAATATTTTCTCATCGTCTTAAGATTTTGAAGTGACAACCTTAACATTTAAAAAAACACTGTATATCTTGGCCAAGTAATTGGCATAACCTCACAAAACAGTAGTAGACAGGATGGCGTCTAAAAAGCAGCGTATTATTAGGTATTGTATACTTTTCACATTCCAGTTTAAAAAAATGCTGCCGAAGCTGTCGGAATGATATGTTGAGCTTTGGATTGTTTCATAAAACATGAAAATATTTAATAGAACGGTGGGAGATGTTCAAAAATGCATTGACGACTTCATCGACTCAGTCAAAATTTTTTTTTAATAAGGGATTCATCAGCTACCCGACTGATAGAGCAAAGATATTTTGATGATTGAAATGTATTCTATTTTTCCGTAAACATTCATTGTTTATAAAAAGGCGCCGAATTAATTGATACATCTAATATATATATATATATATATATATATATATATACCAGGTAACCCCCGTATAACATTGTGGTTAGGTTCCTAAAAAATGCCGTGTTATAAATTAAATTATTACTTAAATGAAATATATCCTGGGATATATATATATATATATATATATATATATATATATATATATATATGAGAGAGAGTGTTTAAATTTATCCTTCCACAGGGAATATTAAAATAGGGCGTAGGAGTTAGTAAAAATAACGTTATTTTTATTTAGTATTTTAGTTCAATTCAGTACTAAAATATAATTCGGCTACAACACTAAATGAAGGATAACGTGTTTTTTTTTTAATTTTTGAGTTTTTGAAGTGAAACTTTTATAGTGAAGTAAATCCGTTTGCACGCGTCACAAAATCTATAACGCCTCAACGCAACTCGAAACTTACTCGTGGTGTGGGAGAACGTAAGTGGTGGGGGTACCCTCACTGCACCACAGTTGGGAATGTGCGTCACGAAACATGTAATATCTCAAGTAGCACCGAATTTTTAGGGAGGGGACATTGTGAGTAGTGGGGGTACCTCTGTTTGTAGTATGTGTAGTATGTAGTATGTAGTGTGTGTAGTGGGGGTACCTCTGTTTCGCTATAGTTACTACTGAACTAGCGTCACAAAAACAATTTGATGCACTACTGAAATTGTCAGCTGTATACGTGGAACTTTAGAGTATTAGTGTGTGAATAGCGTAGTGTTGTTAGATTTTTGCGCCTGAAGTATCTGTCGACGAATTTTAACCAAATTCCTATGATTCTTGGTGTTGACTTTAATATTAATTTTGCTACACAACAAACACAACCCTTGATCGCTTTCCTGAAACAAAAAATCATACTGAAGATTAATAGCAACACGAACAAAGCAACTACTAGATCAGGAATTACAATTGATGCAGTATTTTCAAGATACCTCGAGCGCTTATAATAGAGAGCTTCGTATTTTAGTATTTTCTATTTCGTATTTTAGTTACCACAAGGCAATTGTATAATTTTTGGAATATGAAGACATGGAAATAGAATAAAAGCAATTATTCTAATTAAACAGAAAATAATTCATAAAAATTAATAATAATACCTTACTCTTAATATCGTTATCTATCGCACAGAAGTTTCACTTCTACAACATGGTTTTCCACGCATACATTTTTTTTGATTTTTTTCGTGTGAAGTCTAATTTAAATCATTCTATACATATACTTATATATATATATATATATATATATATATATATATATATATATATATATATATGTATAGGATGATTCAACTTAGGCTTCCACACGAAAGTATTAAAAAAAATTGTGTGCGTGGAAAACCACTTATACATATATATATACACACACACTATTATATAGCCCATCAAAATTGACGGGAAAATAGAAAGAAAAAACTGTTCATTGGTTTTTGCAACATAATATATTTAAACATAAAAAATAATTAAGAACGAAACTTGATGATTTAAACTTGAAACCTATGAGCTGACAACGCAAACGCTACCATAGATACTCGTCACTTTGTCCTGAGGTCAAAGTAACGATAAATCTGGGTTTTCATTATATAGATAAATGTATGTATATACAGCTGACCGATAAATCACGACGGAATTTGAACAGTTAATAACATTTTTGATTATTAAGGGGACCCGGTGGTCTAGCGGCCTAAAATTTAAGCTATTTTAAAAAATTTTTTTCTATATGAGGGTAATGAATAATGCTTTCAAATTTTTTTACACTTATTTTATTACTAATAAACTACACAAAAATGAAAATAGACAAAAAAAATTTTTTTTTAAATTAGAAAAATGATGCTGAAGTCTCCCTCTCTAAAAAAATGGAATTGCGTGGTGAATGATGATTTATCTCTCCCTCTGATCTGAAATAAAACAATTGACGAATTTTTAATTAGTATAAGTATAGCTATCGCAGGAAGTAGAATAAAAAAAAAATTGACAAAATGGCGCGTAGTCAAAAGTACAAGTTTGAAAACGACCAGTATTTTTGAATGTTTTGTTAATAAAAAAAATATAAATATTTTACGGAAACTATTAGTTTTACTTCCAGCGAGAGCTAGAACTATTCAGAATAACATTAAAATTTCAGACAAATCGGTCAAGTAGTTTTTTTTTCTGGCCCCCGCAAGACGAAAAAAAGTAGTTTCGAGATAAACGCGTTTAAAGTTTCAAGCAAGTATATTCTCAAGAAACTGACCTGACCTTCTAATGGGCTGTAGATCCTGAAATACTCCGAATTTCGTCATCAAATTTTAACAGTATATTTTTAAGATACTATACTTTCGAAAAAAAAATCGATTTTTCGAAAATTCTAGACCACCGGGTCCCCTTAATTATTTTTATTCATCTTTCATTATAATAAAGTTCATTATATAAAGCTGAGACACTTGTTTACACTATGAACGGAAAATAAAATCATTTAAATGATCTTTGTTTTCGGTTCCGTAAAGACAGGCGTTTTCACGGCATGTTCCGTAGCAACTGTTAGTATTGGTGGGCTATAGTGTCCTAATTTCTGCTCGAATGTTCACCAGTAGTGGTGGAATTATCAGGAGTTTGTTCACTTACACTCTCTTTTTTAGGTAATCCCACAAAAATAAGTCAGATGATGTTAGGTCTGACCAATCAATTGCAGATCTTCTCGAAATTATTCGTATTCCAAAAATGTCTTTTAAAACTTGCGTTGTGGCTTCATCTTGATGAAATCATATTTTAGGTCTATTTTTCACTGCAGAGAGTACAATATCTTCAAGCATGGTCTGATGTCACTCTCTAGTGACTGCCACTGCATTATCAATGTCATTTTCGAAGAATAACAATTTGATGATTCGATACTTCGTCGCACACGTTCATTATTTGCCTTTGTCCTAGCTGAACGTAGTCTCCCGGCACGAGAAAGGTCATTACGGAATCCTGTCTCTGGAAACGATTAACCAACCGAAGAATCATTGATTCCCAGAGAGCAACTCCAACATTAAAATGTCGACGATATGCTCGTCGCGTTTCAATAATTGAATGCTGATTTTCAAAATAAAATTGTACGATTCTGGTGCACTGTAGAGTTGAAAATGTTTCCATGATAAATTTCTTGCTATTGAATAGAAATATTGAACAACAAAGAAAAAAATGAATAATTAAACAAGTTATTAACTATTAAACCCCTGTTGCGACTTACGAACCATTCTATATAGAATGAAAAAAAAATATTGATAAACGAACTCAATTTTATAAATCTGTAATCGTATTAAGATACAAGAAAACATTTTCATTTGAACTATAGTTAAGTTGGTAGAAGTTGGTTATTTTTCAAACTATTATAATACCGACCTATATATGACGTTCTTGTTTGTTTGTTTGTTTGTTGTTACAATGTGTGTAAATTAAAAAATAATAACATTGGAATTCATTACCGGATGAAATCAGGTTTTTAAATAGGCCATGTCGCCTGCAGCGTGTTTTAACGATATAGCATGCAAATATAGTAAATACACACCCGCTAATGTCCTTTTAAATTGCAAGTCGCCACTGACCGGTAGTTAGTTTAATGAAGGTCGCAAGGAGATGGATTTATGTTTATTTGAAGCATAAACATAATAAATAGAAAATGATAATTTCATTTTAAAAATTTTCCTATCGATGAAGTGATAAAGAAGAAAAAATTCAAATAATTTTCTTTATAAATCGTTTCCCTTTAAAATACAAAAGAGTAAAATTGAAATGAAAGTGGGAAATGTAATGTTTCTGAATAAATAACTACTTTTATAGTTTGTATATATGAGATAGATAAATAAAAATAAATATTCTTGAATGAGTTGGAGTAATTACAAAATACAATGATTTAGTGAAAAATTCATTTTTTGCGAGGATGAGAGAGTTGGAGACTTTGTATTCTTTTGAAAATCAAATTTCGGTTTTTGTCTTAAGTAAACCATTTGTGTCTACAACGCTTTCAATTGTTATCCTTTTAAGTGTATTTAATTAAAGTTAGTAATGAAAATTTATAAAACTATTTTTATTTGTTTATAATATATATATATATATATATATATATATATATATAAATATATATATATATATATATATTATGAACATATATATATATTATATACATTATATATATATATATATATATATATATATATATATTATATATATTACATATATATATTATATATATATTATATTATTATATTATATATATATATATATATATATATATATATATATATATGTATGTATGTATAATGAAGTATTATATACTTAAAATATACTTTACGTTTTTTTCTATTGCATTAATGTGTTAAATTTATATATATATATATATATATATATATATATATATATAACACATTAATGCAATAGAAGAAACATAAAGTATATTTTAAGTATAAAATGCTCTTCATATTCAATGACTCTTGTATAACTTTGTTATAAAGCTTGAATCTTTTTAAAAATTCTGAAATTTTCAAATCCAAAAGAATATTGGTTATTTTCAATGTCTTCGTTACATTTGTTTCTTTTCTTATCTAATGTATTTCAATGATTGTAAAACATATTTAGGTTTGTTCATTAATTTACTTTAATGATTCTCTTGGAACGCAACAGTTTTCAAAAAAATTGCTAATTAGAGTTTTATCGATAATTATATATATATAGAGAGAGAGAGAGAGAGAATTAAGCATATATTTGAAGTTAAGATCGATTTTATTTTTTTGGGTCATGTTCCTGATTATGACCGTCTGTATTAATCTTTTTGAAATTATTTTTACTTTTCCATCTGATCTTCCCGTAGTTGAACACACTTTGTCCAGAGATTCTCCAATGATTTCATTTAATACTAAAAATCAGAATTCTTAAGGTTCTCGAAATATTTGTTTACACTCACTTTTATTTAGGCATTTGAAGAAAATCTCGTCATTAGAGAATTTTTTGAGATTGAGATATATATATATATATATATATATATATATATATATATATATATATAGAAACCATATGAAGTTAAATCAGATGAATACATTAAATGGGGTAGCAGATCATACTTTAATTCGACGATTTTTACCATATAAACTTGTTCGAAATATTGCATTCGAAGATTTAGAGTAAAAAAATTGTTACACATGTTTACATTGTTGTTTGTTGTCAATTTATATAAACTATTCTAATAAAAATTGTACGTCACATTTTACGCCTATTATTTGTTCGTATCGTTTGTTAATTTTTGTGATTTGTTAAAGGAGAGCGAAGGTTAACAAGCGACGGGAGAAATCCCACCGTAGGCGTAGGGACGAGTTTATCGGGCAGGGGGCAGAACCCTCTAGTAATTAAAATATTTATTAATTTTAAAAAATACATTGAGATGACTTGATTTAAACATCTGTTTACCAAAAACTAACAGACCGACTTGATATTTCTCGTATATTCATAGAACAAGTGTGGCAATACAACGCAGAAAACTGACATAATACTGATATCTATATGCCACATTTTGATCTTTTAAAATTAACCTCTTATGCTTGAATGCTCTTATTTAATCTTTATTACTCGCTGTATTATTTAGATTTCCTTTTTTTTTCGACATTTTCAAAAAGTAATTTGAAGTCACTAAGTTCATTGTCACAAATGAATTGTCCACTCATCCCACAAACTTGCATTTTTTTTGATTAACCGCGTTCATTAATTGATTATTTTTGATTGTAATGACATGTAATTTAGATATATTGTGAATATATATTAGGTGTTGGAATTAATTCGTAGCGTTTTACAAGAGATGGCGTTGGTAGTACATTCTTCCATTGTTCCCTTTAACCAAATATTCCCCGTAAAACAGCTGTCCTTAGGCGTCAGTTTCAGTATATGTCATTTGGTTGAAGCGTAAATGATAACACCTTGTACTTCATCGAATATGTCGAATTTCGTGCCGGATAAATTGTTTTTGCGGGGAGTTTTACATCATTACTTTAACACGAAAAAAAGTGATGCCGATATTTTTGTGGAAGTTTATGCTGACCATGCTCTAGCTGAGCGAACGTATCTGAAGTGGTTTGCACGTTTTAAAAGTGATGATTTCGACTTGGAAGACAAGGAACGACCTGAATAGCCGAAACAGTTCGACGATGAAGAATTGGAGACATTGATTAATGAAGACCCATATCAAACACTTCGAGGATTGTCTGAATCGTTGGGAGTTGACTTGTAAATGGTAGAAAAACGCCTTAAAGCCATGAGAATGATCCAAAAGCAAGGAAATCGGGTCCCATACGAATTAAAACCGAGGGACGTTGAAAGACGTTTTTCTACCTGTGAACTGCTGCTTCAACGGGAAAAAAGGAAGAGATTTTTACATCAAATTGTCACGGGTAGTAAAAATTGGATCAATTACGACAATCCCAAGCACAGAAAGTCATGGGTTAAGCCCGGTCAACCATCAATACCAGCGGCGACGCCAAATATCCATGGATCCAAGCTCATGCTCTGTATTTGGTGGGATCATAAGGGTGTGATCTACTATGAGCTGCTCAAACCGAATGAAACCATCACTGGGGATCGCTACCGACTACAATTGTTGCGCTCGAGCCGTGCATTGAAGGAAAAACGGTAGGAATACTTTGAAAGACACGACAAAGTGATTTTAGAGCACGACAATGCTTGTCCGCACGTCGCAAAACCGGTCAAAACATACTTAGAAACGCTCAAATGGGAAGTCCTACCCCACCCACCGTATTCTCCAGATATTGCTCCTTATGATTACCACTTGTTTCGATCGATGAGTCATGGGCTGTCTGGGCAGAAACTCACTTCTTATGAAGATTGGAAAAAATGGGTCGATTCGTGGATTGCATCATCAAGACGAGGCGTTCTTCCGACGTGGTATTCGTCTCCTGCCCGAAAGATGGGAAAATGTAGTGGCTAACGATGGACAATACTTTGAATGATATGTTTTTTCAATTTCATTTAAAATAAACGATCTTTTACGAATTAATTTCAGGACCCAATAATAATTGAAATTAATAGTAAAAGTACTTTATAAGAAAGATTAAGATGAAATAATTTAGAGACATTATAATCATACATACGCTTTCTACACTTTCTTCAGAATTATCAGTTTCTAAATGTTACTCTTTTGAACTTGATATGTTTGATAATAACTTGAACAAGATTCATTCCCAATTGATTTTTTTACACGCCCAACAACCTGCAAAAATAATTTCTATTAAAATATTCAATAATCCATTCTTGTTTATTGTTTATGCATATTTCTATGGCATTGCAATCATTCTCAGATGTTCTGAAGATGATAACATCGCCATCGACTATTGAAAATTTTTCTTATTCCTATTTCATAAATACAAATCTTTATAACAGTATTTACAACTGTTTAATATTTGAAACTCTTACGAGATTCTTCCACATTAAAAATATTCAGTTTCAACATGATCCGTTTTTTCCCATTAGGATGAACGACAGACAACGCCAAAGAGAATCATCTATCATAATTTCACAATCCAGTTCATTTTTTCGTATCAATTATTCAGTCGCCTGTTCTGTTGACAAAGTGGAAATACATTTCCAATTAAAATACATTATTGTCAGCGTTTTGGTGTAGCATTTAGCAACGGTGATAAACGTTACCGTGGGCGTTAATTTTCTTTCGAGATTTCACCTGCAAATATGCTCTGAGTCGAAAGCTCGACCAGCTTTTTTATCAAAACGCTATTTATCTCAATTATAATTATCTTCTATATACGTGTGTGTATATATATGTATATATATATATATATATATATATATATATATATATATATATATATATGATTAAAATGGGCACTTACAGCAATGATAATCTCGAGGGCAGGATTTATTGTTTTCATGATGAATTTATGTCGCTTCTCTTGACAGGTCGTAATGAATTAGTTTTTCAGAATTTTTATTTCGGCGAAATATCACTGTATCACGTATCAAAAAAAAAACACAAACGTTAACTTTTTTATCTCGTTTACATAAAAACCAGTGACACTCAATTATCGTCAAAAGTATTTATTTTACAACATTGTATTTTAATTTAAACGAAAAGCATTTTTTTATCAATAAAAATAATTGTATACTTAAAACGAATGATTCATACTTAATATTAGGTGTTGGAATTAATTCGTAGCGTTTTACAAGAGATGGCGTAGGTTGTACATTCTTCCATTGTTGCCTTTAACCAAATATTCTCCGTAAAACAGCTGTCCTTAGGCGTCAGTTTCAGTATTTGTCATTTGGTTGAAACGTAAATAACAACACTTTGTACTTTATCGAATTTGTCGAATTTCGTGCCGGATAAATTGTTTTTGCGGGGAGTTTTACATCATTACTTTAACATGAAAAAAAGTGCTGCCGGAAGACATCATATTTTAGTGGAAGTTTATGGTGACCATGCTCTAGCTGAGCAAACGTGTCGGAAGTGGTTTGCACGTTTTAAAAGTGGTGATTTCGACTTGGAAGACAAGGAACAACCTGGACAGCCGAAAAAGTTCAACGATGAAGAATTTGAGGCATTGCTTAATAAAGATCCATGTCAAACACTTCAAGAATTATCTGAATCGTTGGGAGTTGACTTGTCAATGGTAGGAAAACGCCTTAAAGCCATGAGAATGATCCAAAAGTAAGGAAATTGGGTCCCATACGAATTGAAATCGAGGGACGTTGAAAGGCGTTTTTCTACCCATGTGAACTGCTACTTCAATGGAAAAAAGGAAGAGATTTTTGTATCGAATTGTCACGGGCGATGAAAAGTGGATCAATTATGACAATCGCAAGCGCAGAAAGTCATGGGTTAAGCCCGGTCAACCATCAACACCAGCGGCGAAGCCAAATATCCATGGATCCAAGCTCATGCTCTGTATTTGGTGGGATCATAAGGGTGTGATCTTCTATGAGCTGCTCAAACCGAATGAAATCATCACTGGCGATTGCTACTGACTATAATTGATGCGCTCGGGCCGTGCATTGAAGGAAAAACGACCGGAATACTTTGAAAGACACGACAAAGTGATTTTGCAGCACGACAATGCTCGTCTGCACGCCGCAAAACCAGTCAAAACATACTTGGAAACGCTCGAATGGGAAGTTCTACCCCACCCGCCGTATTCTCCGGATATTGCCCTTTCTCATTACCACTTGTTTCGATCGATGAGTCATGGCCTGTCTGGGCAGAAGCTCACTTCTTATGAAGATTGCAAAAAATGGATGGATTCGTGGATTACATCTAAAGACGAGGCGTTCTTCCGACGTGGTATTCGTCGCCTGCCCGAAAGATGGGAAAAGTAGTGGCTAACGATAAAAAATACTTTGAATGATATGTTTTTTCAATTTCATTTAAAATAAATGATCTTTTTTCATGAAGAAAACGCTACGAATTAATTGCAATACCCAATAACAATTGTATAAAATAAAAATTTATTCAACTAGTAAATATCAAAAATAAATAAAAACACATATTGAATTATACTGTACTGATTTCAAACGTAATTACAATTGGTCCACCACATTCACGGGTGATAGGGGGTCAGTATCTCTGCAAAAGTGGAAAAAATGCCAATATCCCCTCTATTCAATAAGTTCCCTTCAGGTGTCAAGATACTTACTAGCTCCCTCTTGGTCGGTAAATGGTTGTTCTCCTGTAATTTTCACATTATGTAGGTTTGATAATTTTTTTAAAATTGTCAACCCTGCCTTTGTTAGCAAAAAACTCTGTAGAGCGAGACTCTTCACCTTCAATTTCTTTTATAGAAACATATAGTGACTGCTTTTCCTCTTATCATATTTGAATCTATAGAAACACCCTTTTTATAGCAATCTTACACCCACATAAAAATAGTACTTTCTATATAAGAGATATATGGATCTGGTACTTGGTATAGAGTTTTAGTACTCACTGGTGTAGTGCAGTAACGGTTTCATGATTTTCTCTTTCCTTTTTTTTGATGTAATGGGTTGATCAAAAAGTAATTGTTTTTTTCTAGTAGATGGACATGTCTTGATATGTAACTAACTTCATTTTGAACCTCAAATTCATTATAAGACTTGACAACTTACAGTTCAAGCTTGTTTTAGAAAAAGAAAGTACACGATTTCGTTAACAATAGTTTGTTTGACGTTGATTTCAAAATGAAAAATCAAAAGGAATATTTTCGTCGTATTTTGATGTATTACTTCTGAAAAGGAAAAACACTGTGCAGGCTCATAAAAACTTATGTGATATGTGTGATGAAGATGCCTTAAAACTGTGGTAGTACGAAAATTGGTTTGCTAAATTTCGGTCTAGAGATTTTGATGATAAAGATGAACCACGATGAAGAAAGCCAATCGAAGTTGATGATGACAAAATAGACATTGATTGAATCCAGTCGTGCTTAACGGTACGAATGATTGCTGAGAATCTTGATAAATAGAAATCGAGCTTCGAAAACCATTTAAAACAGCTTGAATACGTTAGTAGGACAGATATTTTGGTACCACAAGAGTGAGAAGAAATTCATTTCACTAAGCGTATTGACATCTGCGATTCTCTCTTGAAACGCGAAGAAAACAACCATTTTTCAAACGTATAATAACAGACAATGACAAATGGATCGTCTACAACAACGTCGTACGAAAAAGATAGTAGAGCAAGGGTGATGAAACGCTTAAAGCACTTTAAAGGCTGATATTCACCAAAGGAAGATTACGATATCAGTCTGGTGGAATTTCAAAGGTATTGTGTACATTTCGAGCTACTTCCAAGGAACCAATTCATTAATTCGGACGTGTACTGTAGTCATCTGGATAAATTAAATGATCTCATCAAACAGTAACGTCCAGAATTGGTGAATCGCAAAAGTGTTGATCCATCATGATAACGCTAGACCACATCCAAGTTTGGTCACTTGTCGAAAATTGTTTCAGTTTGGATAGAATGTGTTACCACATCCATCATATTCACCAGACCTGGCACCATCAGACTACCATTTGTTTCATTCTTTGTAAAACGCCTTGAATTGTAGAAATTTCATTGGTGATGAGGAAATCAAATCGTTCTTGGAACTGTTTTTTGCCGAAAAAAAGAACTTTTTTGAGTGCAGAATCATAAATTTGCCTAAAAGATGGCAAAAGGTAATGGAACAAAATAGACAATATATTGTTTAATAAAGTTTTTGTTTCCCATGAAAAATTCGCCTTCCATTTACATAGGAAAAAAACGCAATTACTTTTTGGTCAAAATAATAGATACATTGAATTGTTTGAACTGGAAAGATTTGGAAAAGACATTCATCCAACAGTGGATTGAGAGACTGTTGCTGCTGATATATATATATATATATATATATATATATATATATATATATATATATATATATATATATATATATATATACTTCTTTTACAAATAGTACAATCATTTGTAAATACCACATTCAATCATTTCTGCTCGTTCTGTATAAAGAAACAGCAGTGTAAGTCTTTATCAGTACCGCAATGTGTCTACTTTTTAATGTTATAAGTCGCATAATTTAAAATTTTGCACAGCGTATTCAGTCAGAAACATACACGCACAGACACACTGTATCATTATTATCCATTCGTGACTCCATAAATGAGAGATTCCCAAACAAGTTAATAAGACGACGAGATCTCGTCGAATGACCACAAAGGTCAATCGTAATTCACGCTTCTCCGTTAATTTTTCATGAGAGTCTGTTTTTAGTTGGTTATCTATGTGAAATATTTCTGGTATTTAGATCAGATAAAAAAAAAAACAATAATAAGATACATTTTTATTATCTTAATGAATATATACATATATACGAACATGTTTATATATATATATATATATATATATATATACACACACACGAGGGTGGTCCCAGAAGTACCCGGCCTGACCTAGAGATGGCGGTAGTTGTTTGAAAAATATCACTGTATTAGAAAGTACACAATCTATAAAGCAATTGTTTCAAGTTTGAGGACGCCACGTTGTTTAGTATTTGTTTGGCAGCCATCAATAGTGAACGTTTTCAGTGAATTTGTGAAAATGGAGAAAATTGGTCATCGTTACGTGATACAATACTTTTATTTGAAAGGCCTCAGTCCAACTAATATAAAACTGAACTGGATTCTATTCTGGGTGAGTCTGCTCCTTCGTTTACGACAGTGAAATATTGGGTAGCAGAGTTTAAACGAGGCCGTACGAGATGCCAAGACGAGCATCGCAGTGGTCGACCAAATGAGGTGACGACTCCAGAAATGGTGAAGAAAATCCACAAAGTGGTACTGGATGATCGTCGACTGAAAGTGCGCGAGCTAGCAGACATAGTAGGCATTTCAAAAAGTGCGGTACATCGCATATTATCTGAAAATTTGGACATGAGAAAGCTGTATGCAAAATGGGTGCCGCGTTTGCTCACACTCAAGCAAAAACAGTGTCGTGAAGATGTTTCAATTGAGTGTTTAGCGAAGTTCCACAGCAACAAAGCAGAATTTTTGCGCCGTTTCATAACCATGGATGAAACATGGGTCCATCACTTCACACCCCAGACAAAATAACAATCGAAACAATGGACTGAAAAGGGAGAACCGGCTCCAAAAAGGCGAAGACCGTTTCATCTGCAGGCAAGGTCATGGCGTCGGTTTTTTGGGATGCGCGTGGGATAATTTTCATTGACTATCTTGAAAAAGGAAAAACTATCGACGGCGAGTATTATGCGAACTTATTGCAACGTTTGAGCGAAGAAATCAAGCAAAAACGGCCGCATTTGGCTAAGAAGAAAGTGTTGTTTCATCAAGACAATGCACTAGCTCACAAATCCGTTATTGGAATGGCCAAAATTAATGAATTAAAGTTTGAATTGCTACCTCATGCACCCTATTCGCCAGATTTAGCCCCCTCGGATTATTTTCTGTTCCCAAACTTGAAAAAATAGCTCAGTGGTCAAAGATTTCCCAACAATGAAGAAGTGATGTCGGCAGTTAATGGGTATTTTGAGGAGCAAGACAGTTCTTATTATAAAAAGGGTATCGAACTTATTGAACATCGCTGGGAAAAGTGTATAGAGCTGAAAGGAGATTATGTTGAAAAATAAATATATTTTTTTCCAAAATTTTTGTGTTTTCTTTGTTAGGTCGGGTACTTCTGGGACCACCCTCGTATATATCTCAGGTAACCAAGAAAGTTTTGTCGTTTTTGAATTGAGAAAAAAGCACTTGTGTATTTTTACATAAAATAACTTTATTCATCAAAATATCTACTTTCGCATTGAACAACCCTTACCCAGCGAGAAGATAATTTATAAATTTGATTTTTATAAAGCTGATTATTTTTATTTTCATTAAATGTAGACACTTCCATTTTTAATTCTTCTCATTATTAAACTGTTTACCGCGCATACGATTGTCCAAAGATCAAAACCAGGACAACGCACCGTCGCGTAAATCGACCGTCGCAATGGTCAAATTTCACGAATTAGGCTTCGAATTGATTCCTCATCCACCGTCATCTCCGGCCTTAACCCCGTGAGACTTCTTCCGCTTCCCAAACTTAAAAATGTCGCTCGGTGAGAAGAAATTCTTGTCGAATGAGGATGTCATTGCCGTCGTCAATAAAGATTTTGCAGACTTTTAGAAAGCTTCGTTTCCAATGGGATGAAAAAATTGAGAAAGTACATAGCCCTCAGTGAAGAGTATGTTGAGAAATAAAATCGATTTTTTCTAAAAAAAACAGTATTTAACTTGCTTTTTTACCATACTTATTAAAAGACCCTCCTAATATATATTAAGGTAATTTTTTTCATGATCTCAACAAACTTCTATGCACTTGTGTAATAACTAATGAGCTTCTAGACTCTACTCTGGAAGAATTTTTGTTTTGCATGGCCACTTGCGCATTGAATTGGTAAACTGAAATGAATTCATTTCTGACTTGTTTAGTTGCCCTTGATGAAACATACCCTTGTGTCCATTACTACGAATGAGAGTTTAAGCGGAAAACTTTAGTGCACAAATATCATTCATCGTTAACACCAATGTTCAAGTCAGCCTTCTTGAAAAAAATAACAAATGTCGACGATTTTCCATATGAGTTTTCAATATTGTAATATGGCTATGTGGTATTAATATTGTAATGTGGTATTAGATTAAATTCAAATGTGATATTTTGCCGATCAAAATGGAAAATATTTGGACATGTGTACCAAATATAATACTGTATATTTGCTATTTTTCATTACTAAATTTTTCATTACTTTTCATTTTCATGTCTGCAACTCAACCAGATTAATACTAGAAAATATTGGGGGGTGTTTTGAGGATTGAAATGTTTGTAATTTTTCCGTCAACATTCATTTTCTATAAAGAAGGTATCGAGTTAATGTGTATATCTAATATATATATATATATATATATATATATATATATATATATATATATATATGTATATACATGTAGATATATATATATATATATATATATATATATATATAAACATGTTCGTATATGTATATATTCATTAAGATAATTCAAATATATTTTATATTGGTAACCCAGTTACTTAATGTAAACTTGATGGAAAAACCAACACCTGTTATATATATATATATATATATATATATATATATATATGTATGTATGTATATATATATATATATATACTTGTATACATATGCATGTATATATATACATATATATATATATATACATGTGTATATATATACATATATATATATATATACATATATATATATATATATATACATGTGTATATATATAAATATACATATATATATATATATACATGTGTATATATATACATGTATATATATATATAGAGTGGAACCCTGTTTATCCAGCTCAAACGGGATCAGGCCCGATCCAGTTAATCGAAAATCCATTAACGACATAAATAACACAGTTTATATACTTTTATAACAATATTAACAGTAGAAAGCAAAAAACGTATCTGCATACAGTAGAAGTTCCATTTTAATTATGATACTGACCATCATTTCAATTAATAAGGAAGTCTGTAAAACTTGTCAACTAATGGCTTTCAATGGCTAATCTTTTTAAGTGAATTTGTATACACTTTGCATGAAATCGTGAGAAAACAATCCCTTAAAAATCGCACTATCCATCCAAACAGTTTTCAGGGACATATAAACAACTGGCAAAGAAGAAATTTTTGTATGTTTTAAAGCATGTGGCTTAACAGATTTTCTAACCAACACAAGGGGTTATTTATGTTTCCCTAAATCGTTAGTGCCAGCAAGCAATGTATCCTTTCTTTATTTTTTTTTCTTAGCCTCTAGTCAAATCTTCCAATTTCGAAACTAACGCCTTTCCTAGTAACATCTTATAAAGAAGATCTGTTCCATTAATATTATAAATTTGATCTGTCTTTATAAATTTAATCCGGAAATCCGGATAAAAGGGGTTCAACTGTATCTATCTATCTATCTATCTATCTATCTATATATATATATATATATATATATATATATATATATATATATATATATATATATATGTGTGTGTGTGTATTTATATATATGTGTGTGTGTGTGTGTGTATATATATATGGGTGTATATATATATATATATATATATATATATATATATATATATATATATATATATATTTATCCATATATGACAAACTCTTATCTCAAGTGTTCATAAATATGTTAATAACTGGAAGATTATTAAAATCTCTTGATGCAAATCGATGCCGGATGTTCAGTTACAGTTAATTTTTATAATAAACAGAGTACACGAGATATTTCTGATATTCGAATATCGAAAACTTTGTGCCACTGCGTACATACGATTCACATCCACGGTCACACAAACTGCAGGTGGTAACCTGCGACCGACCACTTTACAAATTACGGAACTACAGTCGGATGAACTGTAGACCGGTGGAATCGGTCGTCTGCCCCTGCTCGTTTCCAGTTGATACGACGACGATGACGGAACATACGGGCGTATGAAACACGGCGATCCTCAATTAACGCCTCTATGTCTACATCGAGTACGGGTCTCGCTTCTCTACATTTGTCCGTCGAATACGACGCACACGCACGAACGGATGTGTTTATATGTACATAAGTACGCCTATATTTATATATAGGTGTTTTATGTACGCTGATACGAACTACTGCCCCTTCCGTTGCATCAGCCATGTAAATCCACGACGGTGAGTCACCGTATGTCAGATCCAGTTCAGTTATATTTTATTGCAGGTGAAATGAAAAAGATTGTACAGATGGAATCTGTTCATTTTTTTTTATTATTTACAGTTCTAGGATACGGCAGACCGTAAATTTATAAGTAAAGTTTTTTTAAAAAAATATTAATCTTTTGCGCTGGAATGACATGCTACACAGTTCACTTGAGGTCTCTTCTTATTAAAGTGAGATGAGTCACTTGTTATCTACTTCTAAATTAGGAATGACATGTTATGCACGTAACGATTGATTTTATTGTTTGAAATTAATAAGTACTGTAATTTACATCTTACAAATAATGAAATGGTGGATAAAAGTGATCGTTTATACAAACTCCGGAATATAATCGATTATTTCAATAATAAATTTGAGCATATTTACACACCTGAAGAAAATTTATCATTCGACTTAATGAAATATAAGGGTCTCATATCCTACAACAATTTAATCCATCAAAAAGAACACGTTTTGGAATTAAATATTAAGTTGTAACATATGAAATTACGGAATTTGTAGGTGAGAATTCAAACGAAATATTTTTAACAAAACAAAATATATTTAATCAAAATAAGTTCCATCAGCTTCAATTGTCTTTTTCCAACGAGAAATTAGATTGTTTATCCCATTTTTATAAAAATCAACATTTTTAGAGCTTATAAAGTCTTCGAATCCTTGAATCATTTCTGTTTGGTTTCGGATTTTTTATTTCTTAATAATATCCCAAGTGGTGAAAAAGATGAGTCTGTCGGTGAAAGATCTGGTGAATAAGGGAGATGTGGGTTTCATAATCCAATTCATTTAATTTTTGTAGTCATTTGAGAAGCATGTGGTCGGGTATTGTCATGAAGTAGAATTGGTCCTCTTCGATTGACTAATACTAGCCGCAAACGATGCAACTTTTCGCACATTTTTTCAATTTCCTAACAATATTTTTCTGCTGTTATTGTTCAACCAGGATTTAAGAAGTTGTAGTGAATGATGTCACTTGCCGAATACCAAACAGTGACCATAATCATTTTTTCATGACGCTTCGGTCAGAAAAATGTTTTGGTGCTTCTCCTCAGTCAATCCACTGTGATTAACGTTTCCGATTGTTGTAGATAATCCACTTTTCATCACATGTGTAGTCGTTATTCTGTTTTTAGCCATTTTGTATATTTTTTGAATTGCTTTCACTCATTTCTGTTACCTATTTATTGTGTTTCTTCTTTTTGCAATTTATTTTCTCACTTATTTTCGCCTCTTTATTCCTAATGTTAAGTTTATTACTAGTGTTTATTTTAATATTCATTATACACATTTCTGATTCCACAAATCACCGAATTTTTCTGCTCAAAAATGTTCAGTAATTATTAAGTGTAAAAATTAATTCTGTGCTTTGAAACTGAATCAATCGTATCTGTATTTTAGATTACTATTTTTTCGTCGTTTTAGGATTTTGCAGTACCAATCTTGACATTTAGAAACACTATATATTTAGGCCCAGCAGTTGGTATAATTTCATAAAATGTTAGTGAATACACGCATCCGAAAAACAGCACTCTTTTCGCATTCAAGTTGAAAAAAGTGCTGCCGAACCCGCGGAATGATTTGTTTTTCAGCTTTGGGGAAGGTGTTGAGACGCATAAAATATCCAAAAAATATTAAAACAGTGCAAAAATAAATTAAGACTTCATCGACTCAAAGCCACCCTCTTTTTTCGACAAGAGGGATAGATGCAGCTAAGTTATAAAACACATTTGGGGATGTTTGGAGGATTGAAATGTATTCCATTTTTTTATAAGTATTCATTTTCTATAAAAACGGCGTGGAATTAATTTGTACACCTAATAATTTTTTATCATCGTTACTTATTCGTATTTTTATATCGTTGCCCTCATTCTTACATCATTAAGGTACAAACATATCTGATTGAATTTTATTAAACATTTTTGATCAGAAATTTATGACACGGGTCCCTGCAAAAATCCAATTGAAAGTGACACGATCGAGCTTCTCTAAATCTATATTGAAAAGTGTCAGGCAGCGCTATCGCGCTTTTCTAATTCCATGTTGAAAAATGCCAAGTGGCACGATTGCGCTGTTATTCTGCTTATAAGCAGTAAGTATTGTCTCATTGAATTCATTGTTGTTAGGGCATTCCTATAAGTAGTGATAATATTGTGTTTAATAATTTCGAAATATTATTTTTAAGTATTTTTTTTTCTCGGCCTGTGGTAACACTGCGAACCTGTAACTCCGTCACCGTAATAGCAGATCCCTACTCTCTCGACTATGACCACCCTCGTACGATCATTTCTTCGCCAGCTGTTTAGTGTTTTGTAACAACGCGCGAGTAGTGCATGTCACGAAAATGGAACAGAGAAATTTAGAGCAACGGTGCGCGATAAAATTTTGTGCAAAAATCAGCGAAACCGCGACAGAAACTTATGAAAAAGTGCTTAAAGTGTATGGTAGTGATGCCCTGAGTCGTAGTCAGGTGCTTCGGTGGCATGCCGATTTTAAAAAAGGCCGTGAGAGCGTCAAAGACGAGGCGCGGAGCGGAAGGCCAATTCAAGTGCGAACCGACGCGAATGCGCAGCAGGGGTGGTTCACAAAGAGTTCGTACCACCTGGAAAAACCGTAAATCAAGTATTCTACCGCAATGTGCTCGAAAAATTACGAAAAAGGGTGCTCAGAGTGCGTCCAGAGATCGCGAAGACTTGGGTTCTGCATCACGACAATGCTCCCTGTCACAGTGCGTTCAGTGTCTCTCAGTTTTTGGCGTCTAAAGGCATCGCAACGTTACCACAACCGCCCTATTCACCGGACATGTCACCCTGCGACTTTTTCCTATTCCCCCATATGAAAAAATTCGTCAAAGGTCGACATTTTGACTCCGTTGAAGATATCCAAGAATCTGTGACGAGGGTACTCGGAGAGGTCCCACAAGAAGTGTTCCAGAATTGTTACGAAAACTGGAAAACTCGCTGGAATAAGTGTATAGATGCGGGAGGGGACTAATTTGAAGGGGATCGCAGCGATGTACTTTAATTTTTAAATATACTCGATTTTTGAATTTTGTCGCATTACTTAATTGTCTGACCTCGTATATATATATATCTTATAGTAGTATTAATTTTTCCTTCAGTGGTTCATAGTTAATAATGACATAATCTTAATAACACCTCAATAAAGAGTAACAATAAAAACATGAATCAACAAAATCAGAGCGTGCAGTTAATTCGACTCTACGATGAACTGGTACTGAACGTAGAAGCGCGATCGCGCCGTCTGGGACTCAAACGGTTAATCGAGTAAAAAATTCATTTTTAAAAGAATAAACTTAAATAAAAAAAGCTACTTCCACCTTTAATACTAAAATACAATTTTACTTTAACACTAGAACTATCGACAGTTAAGGCGAAGGTATTCCTACCAAAACCAGTCAAAATGACTGGTCTTTAAAAAATTCGTAATAATAGAATATTTTTATATTTATTGACTTATTAGTTTCTTACAAACGGAATTTCATGTTAGGTAGTACATTTTTGGTATTACATATTAACCCATTTGAGACCATGTTCCCTAAATGAGGATTGGTACATTTTATCACTTACACACCAATAAAAATAATTAATATAATAAAGAATATATGCTTCGGTAAAAAAAGAATAAAATAAATTTCAATTTCAAAGTTAAGTTAAGTTATTCTTATAGTATAAAGTGAATTATTAGGTATAAAAAGTTATATTTGTCACATTCCTTACAAACGTAGTTCTTCTTTTGAGTGCATTTTCCACATACACATTTTTTACAGATATTACAAATGGTGGTAGCCTTACTATTATTATTACAGTACCCTAATTGACACCATTTGCGTGAACAAAGTGAGCTCTTTGAAGTTGTTTGTACATTAGCTTCTCGTGATTTTCTATCTCTGGTTTTACATTTTCAACGGCATTTTCAGTGACAAGTTCATTTGCTAGTTGAAACATAAATTGAACTTTCATAATATTTTTTTAGCATATGCTGTTGGATCGGGCATGTCTTTGAAAATATTATGAAGTGGTAATTTTCCAGGACTAGACCCTTCTTGAATTTTTTCCCAATTGGTTCCGTCTGCAGCAATTTCATTTTGATGATCTTGTAGTATACTTTCATTTTCATCTTCAGAACTTGAAAGCACTCGAGCGCATCTTCTTTTACGTAAATTCAAAATATTATCAAATTCACTATCACTTTCTGAGGACGCCTGAGCATTTTCTTCATCTAAAAGCTCATTACCACTATTCTCACTATCAAAAAGTTCATCGTGAATACCGCATAGTTCATTTTCAATTTCTTTTGGTTCACCTTCACTGTCATAGAGTTCATCATCCTCGATATCAGAGCATTCCATTCGTATATCATTCAGTTTTTTCAATAATTCAGAGATTTTCAATCGTTTTGCCATTTTCAGGACTTATAAAAATAAAATAAAACTAGTGATTACATAAAATGTATATTTGTATTCATTTTTCTCACCTCACACTAATTGAAATAATATGTCGTTTATTATAATTTATATAATTATTTTTTTATTATTTATTATATTATATAATATGAGTGCAACATTCAACAAAATCTTCAATACACATTCTACGTCTCCAGATCTAAGTGAACGACTAAATATATTTTCGAATGAATGCATTAGTTTTGCATTACCATCACGATCGATCCGGAATTTTCCTGATAATTCTCACCATCATACTGAATGATGCGCAGTAAAGATTCTAAGAATGTATGAGAAGTTGTACAAAACGAGTAAACTGGTTAATTCGTGTTCGGTAAACAGATTGCACGACACTTTTACACTTTCACAGATAGCAGTCATTTTGACTGGCATTGGTATAAGTAGCAATGAACAAAATTATTTTGATTCTGAATAAAAAAAAATAAAAATAAAATTCATTATACTATTTCCTTAGTTATCGTTGCAAAAGTCAGGACATCGTTGCGAGAAAAAAATGTAACATGAAGTAGGAATTTTAAAATAAAATTATAAAACCAGTCATTTCGACTGGTGTGGTGGTTCTAATGTTAAACAGAAATAACTTATTATAAATCTCTAAAAATGTCTTCAGTTCACTATGAACGTCGATACGGTGAAATAAGTCAGATGAAACAGATCAATAATATATCAGAAGTTAATCGTTTAGAAATAATTGAAATTATAGAACGTTTCGACAACATTTCCGATCAAATCTTTCGACTATACACAAATCAATGAATCTGGAACAATGCACTTACATAATAGAAGGTCCGCATAAAATATTCATTACACTGTTTCGAACAACGCTATCTCGTTATAGTTTACAAACAATGTTGTTTATTCAATTGTATAATAAGTTTGTTAAATACGCTGTACGCGACCAGAAACTTGTACATTAAACAATAACAAGTTATAACTGAAACAAATATTTCATTAATAATATACCTACTGTTTGTAGTTTTATTCTATTATACACACTACTCTCAGAATTACCTACATAATGTATCTGTGCATATATATATATATATATATATATATATATATATACATATACATATACATATACATATACATATACATATACATATACATAATACATATATATACATATATATATATATATATATATATATATATACATACGAGGTCAGACAATTAAGTAATGCGACCGATTTTTTTTCTCGGCCTGTGGTAACACTGCGAACCTGTAACTCCGCCACCGTAATAGCAGATCCCTACTCTCTCGATTGAGACCTTGACCACCCTCGTACGATCATTTCTTCGCCAGCTGTTTAGTGTTTTGTAACAACGCGCGAGTAGTGCATGTCACGAAAATGGAACACAGAAATTTGTCTCGAGCAGGTTGAAAGTGATCCTACTCTTCTCGATCGAGTTATTACTGGTGATGAAAGTTGGTTCTTTCAATATGACTCCGAAACTAAACGACAAAGCCAACAGTGGCTGTCCCCTGGAGCACCAAGGTCAAAGAAGGCGAGAATGAGCAAGTCCAAAGTGAAAACCATGTTGATTTGCTTCTTCGACAGCAAAGGGGTGGTTCACAAAGAGTTCGTACCACCTGGACAAACCGTAAATCAAGTATTCTACCGCAATGTGCTCGAAAAATTACGAAAAAGGGTGCTCAGAGTGCGTCCAGAGATCGCGAAGACTTGGGTTCTGTATCACGACAATGCTCCCTGTCACAGTGTATTCAGTGTCTCTCAGTTTTTGGCGTCTAAAGGCATCGCAACGTTACCACAACCGCCCTATTCACCGGACATGTCACCCTGCGACTTTTTCCTATTCCCCCATATGAAAAAATTCGTCAAAGGTCGACATTTTGACTCCGTTGAAGATATCCAAGAATCTGTGACGAGGGTACTCGGAGAGGTCCCACAAGAAGTGTTCCAGAATTGTTACGAAAACTGGAAAACTCGCTGGAATAAGTGTATAGATGCGGGAGGGGACTACTTTGAAGGGGATCGCAGCGATGTACCTTAATTTTTAAATATACTCGATTTTGAATTTTGTCGCATTACTTAATTGTCTGACCTCGTATATATATATATATATATATATATATATATATATATATATATATATATATATATATATATATATATATATATATATAAAAACATGATACTTCTATATGAAATTAACCGTATAGGATTTTGTTTGTTTATAGTATACATATAAATAGAGAAGCGTTATAGGGATTTGTGTTACAATAGATTTGCAAATAATTCCCGCAATCTCGAGTTACTGGAGCTAACGTTAATAATATTTGAAATTTAAACGTGTTATATTCATGTACGTTGTAGTCTGGGTATTAAAGATATCCATAAATTATATAGGAAAAACGATCGAATGAATTATTGTTTTTCAATCTTCTTGACTTTGTTGAAATGTCGTTAACATTTAGTTAATCTGTATACATATTACTATACTCTCCTATTCCTCGTATATTCATATTAGTATCCCACATGTACATATAGAATCGACAGATATTTTTTTATGTATATGCATGGATATTACAAGAGATTAAGAGACTGAAGAGGAATAATTTATAGACTTGTTCGAATTGGTAACAAGAAATATAACAGTTCAACTTGTGAATTTAAAAAAAATGTCAAATAAATATCATTTGATAATAATCTTTACTCGTTCAATATTTTATATGTTATTACTATTTTTGCTAAATGACTTGCTAAATATATGCAAACTTTATATATGTTAGTAGTGTGAAAAATAACTGAAATTTCAAGGACAGGAAACAAATGACATAAAATTGGTATTAAAATTCAGTTAGTATGAAATAAATTCAAATTAGTTTAGAATTACATATGAATCGTTATTTATTTAGTGTTATTTGTATCTTTTAATCATCTAAAATACTGTAAGAAAAATATAGGCTGATAATATCATATATAAGTTCGTGTACTTAATTCCGAATAGAATATATAGTAAAAGCAAAATAAACTTTACGTTTTATCTATCTCTTTTCTAGTGTAACAGGTTATTAGTAAATATTTATATATATATATATATATATAAATAAATTATTTAGTTTATCCGACCATTATGTAAGTGTTTATATGTATGAATTTGACATTAGGTAAAAAGGATTTCTTATTATATTAAATCCATTTATATGTATATATATATATATATATATATATATATATATATAAATAAATATATATATATATATATATATAAGGGTCGTTTAATGAGTGTGGTAAAAAGCAAATTAAACATTTTTTTTTTTGAGAAAATCGATTTTATTTCTCAACATAGTCTCCAGTGACGGCTGTACACTTGGTCCAGCAAGTTTCCAATTTTTTGATCCCATCTGAAAAGTAGATTTTATCAAAGTCTGCAAAATACACATTGACGGCAGCGATGACATTCTCATTCGACGATAATTTGTCCTATTGGGCCACATTTTGAATTTTAGGAAGAGAAAAATGTCGCAGGGGCCCTGTTTGGAGAATAAGGAGGATGAGGAATCAATTTTTAGCTTAATTCGTCCAAATTTGCCATTGCGACGGTCGATTTGTGGGATGCCTGTTATTTTAGTAAAAGAGTACTTTTTATATCTATTATTTATACTATCTATTATTTATATCTATATTTTAATCTACCCTACAAAATAATCAATGAGTTCCGTTAAAAATTCGAGGATTGTGAAGTGTTCCGTCATAGGAAAAGTTTCGGAAATGCTGCTGTATCCTATTAATGAATAACATTGATGCAGATTTGTTAATAATAATATCATCACACTTACAAAAATTAAAATAATTTATCAGAGTTTTATAAATCTGACTTAACATGACTTTATTTAACATGAAATTTTATCATTAAGAATTAAGCAAAAACACTTGGACATTTTTATCGCACAGCAAGCATAAGATGCCATTAAACAGTTACAAAAATAGTCCTTTTAGTTGCTAGTATCTCTTGTTTTTAATAAACAGATCTGATTTAATGTCAAATTTAAGCTGTATAAATGCTGTTATTGATTGTGTATGGCATAATGCGCTTAAACTTGTTCCAACAACAAATACAAAGTTCCACATACACTATTATATATATATATATATATATATATATATAGTGTATATATATATATATATATATATATATAGAATATATATTTATATATATATATATATATAAATATATAGAATATATACGTGAAGATAGATAGATTTGTAATAAACCCATTGAAATATCACAACAGAAACGTCATATATAGACATGAGAACTTAGAAATAAATGTCATATCATGACAAATATTAAATTAGAATGACAGTTCACAATACATTGAAGTGGAATAATGGAGGTTTTCTGCTCTTTTTGCTCAATTTCGCCTTGCGAAACACTTCAGACGATTGTTACGCAGTCAAGTGCGTTCGACTTATAGAAAAAGAAATCTACGTTTTATGGATGCCTTTCCTCCCTTAACACTTTACTGAAATACATACATATATATATATATATATATATATATATATATATATATATATATATATATATATATTGTGTATTCTAGACAATTTTTTTAGTGTTTAAAATGTCATCTGGAAAATACAATGATTTTAAAATCGAAAATAATTATATATATATATATATGCAGTGCCTTGCCAAATTATTAGACCCCGTTAAAAAATCAACGATTTATTCGTTTTGGATGTGATAACTCAATATAAGTGCAATTATTTCCAAGATTTGTTTAATATTTCGGTACATTGTGTATTGCGGAATAAAAAAAAAACAAGTGTTTTGCATATTATAACGTTTATTATAACAAAATGAAATCGAAAATCAATATTTTGTATGTCCACCCTTAGCAACCAGCAGTGCTTCTATACGACGAGGCATATTCCTTATACAGTTTTCTATTTTTGTTTTCATCATTGGGCTACTGTTAGATGCTTTAAAAAGAATCTCGATGCGTTCCCTTTTTGTGGTACGAGTACGTTTACCAACTTCAATCTTCATAAACTCCCTAATGTTTTCGATTTGGTTTACATCTGGTAAAATCTGTGTCTATTCAAGAACTAGAACATTATTTTCGTCTAAATACTTGCCTATAACTTTTGTTTTACGAGGTCAGACAATTAAGTAATGCGACAAAATTCAAAAATCGAGTATATTTAAAAATTAAGGTACATCGATCCCCTTCAAAGTAGTCCCCTCCCGCATCTATACACTTATTCCAGCGAGTTTTCCAGTTTTCGTAACAATTCTGGAACACTTCTTGTGGGACCTCTCCGAGTACCCTCGTCACAGATTCTTGGATATCTTCAACGGAGTCAAAATGTCGACCTTTGACGAATTTTTTCATATGGGGGAATAGGAAAAAGTCGCAGGGTGACATGTCCGGTGAATAGGGCGGTTGTGGTAACGTTGCGATGCCTTTAGACGCCAAAAACTGAGAGACACTGAACGCACTGTGACAGGGAGCATTGTCGTGATGCAGAACCCAAGTCTTCGCGACCTCTGGACGCACTCTGAGCACCATTTTTCGTAATTTTTCGAGCACATTGCGGTAGAATACTTGATTTACGGTTTGTCCAGGTGGTACGAACTCTTTGTGAACCACCCCTTTGCTGTCGAAGTAGCAAATCAACATGGTTTTCACTTTGGACTTGCTCATTCTCGCCTTCTTTGGCCTTGGTGCTCCAGGGGACAGCCACTGTTGGCTTTGTCGTTTAGTTTCGGGGTCATATTGAAAGAACCAACTTTCATCACCAGTAATAACTCGATCGAGAAGAGTAGGATCACTTTCAACCTGCTCGAGACAATCTTGAGCGATGTTCATTCGGTGGGTTTTCGTGACATGCACTACTCGCGCGTTGTTACAAAACACTAAACAGCTGGCGAAGAAATAATCGTACGAGGGTGGTCAAGGTCTCAATCGAGAGAGTAGGGATCTGCTATTACGGTGGCGGAGTCACAGGTTCGCAGTGTTACCACAGGCCGAGAAAAAAAATCGGTCGCATTACTTAATTGTCTGACCTCGTATGTTGGTCTGCTCCGTCGTGCATTAGCTTAAGACTTTTGTCTTTTAAAAACCACTCTCTCATTTGCAAAAATGGGCCAAATAATATCACCATTTCTGTAAATAACGCGACCAGGAAATTTCGTCCCCAATAAATGAATTGTTTCACCAGTTGTGTGGCTTGTTACTCCGTCCTACTGAAACTACATGTCTTCCAGATCAATATCGTCATATTCTGGTCACAAAAAATCATGTTCCGGTAACTATATATATATATATATATATATATATATATATATATATACATAGACACACATACATACACCTTACACAGTCGAATCTGTTTTTATGTATATCTTTTTAATGCCGTTTTGAAGTTATACGATACATATTGCATGCAAATTCGGGGTTTCCCCGTTTTATGTACATATATGAGCTGCAACGTCGTTTAAAGTAATTTAAATTATATTTTTTAAAATTTATATTTTTTAATTTAAAATTGTCTATTTTGGACTGTTTAAATTATATTGTATCTGTTATCGGTGAAGTAAGACCACAAACTTTAAATGCCTGCTAGAAACCAGTTTGCCCTGGATGTGTTGTAAACAGTGCAACTATTCAAACATCAGAATTACCAGCTGAAATCATTACTTTGGCACATGAAATTGGTCGAGAAGGTTTTGATACCTTTATCCAGAATGATGTTGGCGAATTGCTTGTGGATAATTGATATGATATTATTAGTATAAGCTTAGATATCGTCGAAGATTCAGAAAAAGATAGTGAAGCTGAAGAAAAACCTCTCCCCCTCATTGCAAATATAATTCAAAAAGGTTTGCAACTTTGCAAAAAATTGGAAAATCTTTTTCTTGATGATGACACAAATTATGAACAAGCCTTCAAATTTCAACGTGAGCTGAATAATTGTATGTTTGCATATCTCGAACTGTATAACAAAATTAGTAAAATCATCATCGAAAAGTTTAATCACTGATTACATTGTTAGAGGAAATAAATCAACACAGAACGAGGATGAAGTTGAAGCTAATTCTGCTTATGAAGAACCATTGTCTTTTGCTGTACAGATTTAATGCACTGACTATCTCTTCTTGTGATGAAAGTGATTTTGCACTAGTTTGCAAATAGTGCCGAACATTGTCAGATACCGACGATAATTCTGATGAAAAAATGTAAAAAGAATTACTGCTTTTCAATAAAATTAAATGAACAAAGTTTTAAAACAAACTTATTTTAAGTTTTATATCAATTTATTTCAGACTTTCGAAAGATTTTTAAGGCATTCTTATTTTCCTGAATTTTCATATAGTTTTTTATGCGATTTTGTATTTTTTTAATTCGTTGCTTTGGTTTTACGCGGTTTTAGAAAATTATAAAAAGTATTCCTTATTTTTCAGCTTAATTTATCTTTCTTTGTGCGATTTTTATATGTTGTTTTCTGTGGAACGTATAAAAAGAGACTTGACTCTATATGTTTGCGTGTATATGTGTTCATTTGCTTCGGTAATAAACGAATATCCATTATTGGAAAATAAATAAATCTTTTCAGAACTGACTCACCTTCGTAAAAAAAACAATTAAAACTAAAAATAATATCCAGTTTCCGTCACAAACAGCACAAGATAAACCCAAATTAGTCTACCGCCAATTCAATAATTACCGCGAACAGACAATAAAAAAAAACTACACACATTTATAGTCTCTTCGTCGGAACGTAATGACAATCAGTAAATCCATTTACATTTCTTGTTGTTTATCGACCCGCCGCTCTAAACTGGAAGGCTTAAAACACAAAGCTCCTTATTTGTTATCTAATAATGTTACATACGTGCCAGATTCTCGATTCGTTGTATTTCGCATACATTATTAACCGGTTCTGTCTTAAGGGAAGATCGTATCATTAAGCCGCAACGTTAATCTAACAGATGAGTGGACATTATAAGTAGCTATTATTTTAGATTTACCGCTTATGGGCGCCGGCGAACGGTCCGAGTTCGGATATCTGCGGAACAATGATCGTGAATAGAATGTTTTCGAACAGACAAACATGTATTTATCTGTTTAAAAACGTGCCGTGTGTTGCGCAAGAGAAAAGTCAGATCTTTAACTGATTTACACACACACACACATACATATATATATATATATATATATATATATATATACATCCATATATACGTATATATATATATATATATATATATACATCCATATATACGTATATATATATATACGTATATATGGATGTTTATATATATACATCCATATATACGTATATATACGAGGTCAGACAATTAAGTAATGCGACCGATTTTTTCCTCGCCCTGTGGTAACACTGCGAACCTGTATCTCCGCCACCGTAATAGCAGATCCCTACTCTCTCGATTGAGACCTGGAGCACCCTCGTACGATCATTTCTTCGCCAGCTGTTTAGTATTTTGTAACAACGCGCGAGTAGTGCATGTCACGAAAATGTCACGAAGCCCACCGAATGAACATCGCTCAAGATTGTCTTGAGCAGGTTGAAAGTGATCCTACTCTTCTCGATCGAGTTATTACTCGCGATGAAAGTTGGTTCTTTCAATATGACCCCGAAACTAAACGACAAAGTCAACAGTGGCTGTCCCCTGGAGCACCAAGGCCAAAGAAGGCGAGAATGAGCAAGTCCAAAGTGAAAACCATGTTGATTTGCTTCTTCGACAGCAAAGGGGTGGTTCACAAAGAGTTCGTACCACCTGGACAAACCGTAAATCAAGTATTCTACCGCAATGTGCTCGAAAAATTACGAAAAAGGGTGCTCAGAGTGCGTCCAGAGATCGCGAAGACTTGGGTTCTGCATCACGACAATGCTCCCTGTCACAGTGCGTTCA
Source organism: Acanthacorydalis orientalis (assembly GCA_034766995.1). Lineage (NCBI taxonomy): Eukaryota > Metazoa > Arthropoda > Insecta > Megaloptera > Corydalidae > Acanthacorydalis > Acanthacorydalis orientalis. The sequence continues at coordinate 8,541,798 of CM068319.1, read as the reverse complement.
GTGTCTCTCAGTTTTTGGCGTCTAAAGGCATCGCAACGTTACCACAACCGCCCTATTCACCGGACATGTCACCCTGCGACTTTTTCCTATTCCTCCATATGAAAAAATTCGTTAAAGGTCGACATTTTGACTTCGTTGAAGATATCCAAGAATCTGTGACGAGGGTACTCGGAGAGGTCCCACAAGAAGTGTTCCAGAATTGTTACGAAAACTGGAAAACTCGCTGGAATAAGTGTATAGATGCGGGAGGGGACTACTTTGAAGGGGATCGCAGCGATATACCTTAATTTTTAAATATACTCGATTTTTGAATTTTGTCGCATTACTTAATTGTCTGACCTCGTATATATATATATATATATATATATATATATATATATATATATATATATATATATATAATGTTAGGTTGATACAAAAATAATTGCGGGTTTTTCAAGATGCATATATCAGTTCAAATTATATTTATTAATCAAAATAAAGACTATTGGCCTGCACACATTTGTTCCAGCGGGAAACAAGTTTGTTTATTGTATAATGTTTGACACTACCATCGTAGATAGCATAAGAAGAGATAACATAATAGCATGGATATAAAAAATAATATGGATATGAAAACACAATAATAAGAGACGTATCTGACAGAAAAAATAGATTTATTACCAATCATTGACTAGAAGTCAGAAAATATATTAGGTTGGTGCAAAAATCAACTCTGACTCGTTGTATCTATTATGTGTCAATCATAAGCATTTCGTATAAAGTTCATTGCTTTTCATCAGTTCTTTCTTAAAAATCGTCAAGGTAAGAAATCTAATTACAACAATCACTAGAAACTCTCGAAAGAACTTACTTTTTGGTACGAAATCGACGGCAGTCAACTTACAACTGATGGCCACATCATATAATGTCACTAGTTTCTCTCCCCATTTATTAAATATTGAGATGTACGCATAGTTTGGTTATTCTTTGATCTAACTTCAAGTATATATATATATATATAATATTTACATTTATTAAATATATATATATATATATATAATATTTACATTTATTAAATATATATATATATATATATATATATATATATATACAACGGATTGTCTACGGCTGTCGTCGCCTCTCCGTCCCCAGTTTCTAATTCCTTCTGTCATAGCACATTTCTTCATCTAGGTTTCTTGTTTCCATTCGTCTCGTCCACGTCGTCTCTCCAACTTCTTCTTGGTCGTCCTCTCTTTCTCCTTTCTGGTGGTATCCACTCTAATATCCCCCTTGGCCATCTCAGTTCGTCCATTCTTTTTGTGTGTCCGAACCATGTCAGTTGTTTCTTCTCAATATCGTCAATGATATCTCCTACAGTATTCTTTTCCCTTCTAATGGCTGCATTTCTGACTCTTTCAAGTCTCGATCTTCTGCAGCTTCTTCTCAAAAAGTCCATCTCTGTGGCTAGTATTTTTTTCCTATGTGATTTATTTAAATCCCATACTTCTGAGCCATATATTAACGATCCGAATGAGAGGAAGAATAATGACAATCCTCGGTGTATATGATCCTAATATATATATATAGACATATATATATATATATATATATATATATATATATACACACAGATATATATATATATATATTTTCAATTACAAAAGAAGATCGAGGATCTATCATATTTTCAACTATATGTTGATTGTAGTATATGTTTATCACTATTTGGAAAAAAAAACATAAATATGAATAGTGGTGCAATTCAGAAACGTCCCAAAATAGTTATAATTTTTGACAAATTGTTTATTATATTATTCCCTTCTCTCGCCATATATCTCTCTCCATCTCTCTTTCTCTCCCACACCGCTTCTCTCTCTCTCTCTCTCTATATCTATATATATATATATATATATATATATATATATATAATCGAACTTGATTTTAGGGAGTACAGATAGCGAACACGGTAATGAGTTTACACATGTATCGAGCAAGTATTCATTTAAATTTTGTTTCGTACATATTTTCACTGAAACACTAATTTTTATAACGAGTTCATTTCACGGACAAACCGATAAAATTTTATCTTTTCAAAAAAATGTTTAAATATTCCCAATATCTGAAATCATAAACAGTTCACAGTTTCTAATACTTCTCTTATCTTACGCGCATGTTACGGAGGAACATCATGTGAATTTACCAGGAGTTACACTGTGGTGTAGATTGTCATCAAGTGATTTAATTGGACCATTCTTTTTTGATAGAACTGTGACTGATATTATTTACTTGAATCTGCTGTAGGAATTTGTCATAACACGCATTCTTGGGGTATTTAGTGATGAGGAGGATTTTTATTTCCAACTAAATGGTGCACCTCTCTACTACCATCGTGATGTAAGACCTATTCTTGATAATAATTTGACAAACAAATGGATTGGATGTAGAGGTAGCATTGAATATACTTACGTTCTTCAAAACTCACACCAATAAACTTTTTTATGGAGACTCTTCAAAGATAAATTTTATGGCACAAAACCTGTAATAATTAATGAATTGAGCCCAGCCATTGAAAGAAAATTCGCTCAAATACCTAATCAAACCACTCGTTCTGTTTGTGTTTCCATTGTTCCACGTTATCAGCAGTACTTGGACCAGAACTGTCATCCATTTGAGCATTTGCGATAATTAAAACAATCTGTCTGTCTTCTTTAACCCCTTAAGCGTTTATGTCGAGTATGCTCGTCATGAAAAGATGATTTTTTTTTGTTTAATGTCAAGTATACTCGTCATGTAGAAAAATTCGCTTTTACTATTTATTGTAAAATATAGGTCAAAAATACATATATTTGTAATTTTAGCACATTTTAGAATATTTCTAAGCAGTATTCTTTTTGTTTCGTGAATCTTACGTTTACTATCTAGAGAAGGTATTATAGGGTGTAATAGAAAAACTTGTAAAGTGAATAATGTTTTTATTTAACCTCCCAGATGATACTTATTGATAGTGATGAAAATATATCTTTACATCCAAGAAAACGGAAAAGAGCAATAACATCTGTAACGTCTTCTGTTGAAAATAGTGATGAGGTTGAAGAAGATAATGAAGATGCGGTTTTAGATACAAGGACACAGAAAAGCATATCAGTAATTTCAACGTCTTCTAATGAAAGTAGTGAAGATGAAGAAGGCAATGAACCCAATAAAGAAAATAAAAATTCAAATGTACAATTAAATATAAGAGGTGGAGAGCTAGCACCATTTAAATTTACTGGTGATCCTGGCCCAAATTTCACTATTTTCCATTCGTCAAAAAACAAATATGTGTTCTATATGCAAAAATTTTTAGATTATGACTTACTAAACATAATGGTAAATCAAACTAATTTATATGCTGAGCAATATTTAGAAAGTCGCCTGAATGTAAAACAAAATTCAAGATTAAAAAAATGGATGCCAACAAACAATAATGAAATACGATTTGTGAATTACTTACCAATAAAATTAAAAAAATTTCAAAGAAACACCCAAAAAAATATATCATTTTGTTATAATTTAACTCAATCGTACAGCAAGTCCAATTACCGTGTTTTCGTCGAGTATACTCGTCATCGCCTAGAAATAAACACACCAGTGCACATTCTTAAAATGAAACAAAAAGCTTAAGGGGTTAAGTGAAAACTCCACTTAGACTGAACAGTAACTCATTCGACAATTCAGCGTTATCCAGAAAGTAATTTATTATCTTCTATATCGGCTGTGAAAAATTCAAAAGTGGTATTAAGGTTAATTAAGAGTTTTAATATTAGTTATATCGTAATAAATACTAAAATGTATAATGATTCAAAGTAGGTTTACATTTTTTGGGACGGCCTATATATATCCTGATCAAACAGTTGGTATAATCTCATAAGACAGTACTGAATATGATGCCATCTGAAGAACAGAATATTAGGCATTGCATACTTTTCACATTCCAGTTGAAAAAATAACCGCTGCCAAACCTACAGGATTTACATTTATTCATCTTTGGAAGAAGATGTGATACATTAAAACATGCAAAAAATGCTAAAACGAAGGAAGATATCTGAAAATCTATTACGAATTCATCGAATAAAAGCTGGCATCTTTCTTTCGACGAAGGATTTGTCAGTTACCCGAAAGATAGGGCAAAATTATATCAAATAATGGGGTATATTTTTATAATTGGAATGTATTCCATTTTTCCGTAAACATTCATTTTCTATAAAAGAAGCACCGAATTAATTTGTACTCGTAATATTCAAATATTTAAATTAATTTTAAAATGCTGTTATTAAATACAATAATTTATTTTTGAAACATTACTTTCAATTACAAATATGTCTTTGTGGCATACTCGATGCCAAATTTTCCAAAGTTTCCTTTGGCATATTTCTTTAATCTGACACAATTTTCTCTTTCAATTCTGTAATGTCCTTATCTTCCTGCTTTTCCTTATCGTATATCTCTCGATCAGATATTTCTTATTTACTGCAAGATGCAAGTGACGAATTTTCGTTATTTGGACTTTGTGATTGGCTAAGTAACATTCATGTATTCATCATTCAGCCGTATATATATATATATATATATATATATATATGTTACCTTTTTTCTAAAAAAAATGAAGACAAATTTTGATGTCACGATGAAAAGTTATTTCAGAATATTTCTTTTCATAAATTTTTTATTAATTTTGCTTTGTTCCATTCGATATAAGAACAATTATAGTGTGAGTTTATAATTTTACCCATGCCGAATTTCAGCTATTGATCAAATTCACCGTTATCTAAAGTACCGTTAACTGTTTCATCATCCTAATGGCTCATGCTCCCCTATTTCAATAAATCCTGTTATTTTTATCCATTCGAATTATTGTCCATGGGTTCAGTTTTTACACTTCCCAAATTTGAGAGGCAAGTTTACAATTATTCACAGCACTGTATACATTTTCTCGATATAAAAAACCCACATTGTTCTTCACTTTGTCCGCAAGACAAAGTTACTCGATCTGTTAGAAAAAAAAATCATTTGTATGCAGTGCATTAACAGTTTTATAATATACAACAAACAAACAAATTGTATTATTAAAATTGTTGTACTTATCTTTTAGTAAATGTGTAGTACTTACTTTTTATTTTATTTGCAGTTTTTATGTTTTATGGAAATGTAATAAAATGGAGTTGGAGAATATCGTTTTAAAGGTAAAATTATTGCAGTAGAAATATGAAAATGAAATAGTGAATAAATTGGAGAAAAATTAATACTGCTGAAGCATGTTTACAAATATAATTTTAAACTATGCTCGAAACAAGCAGAATTATTTAAAGAAATTATCGACATGGGATTCCTTATTATATAACTTATTGCAATGGTTATTGTTCGAATTTTTGAACTGAATCTTCTATTAGCGTGTTAGCGAGGGTTAAAATAATACGGCATGTTACGAAAAACGTTACCATGAACATTGCTGCGAACGAGAGAGATCGAGCGAATATGATTGCATGAGTGTGAAAGAGAGGAGAGAGACTGCGCGCAGAGATACAACGCTGTGGAATACAGACGGGGAGGGGGTGTCAGCAGATATTGTACGTACCATTATCACGCATCACAAGTATACAAGGACTCTTCTACATTGTAACTCGTGATAATGTAGTTTAATTATGGTCGACGAGCGGTAACTTCAAGGAGTCTCTACAGGAGAAATTTCGTAGGTTATCTGTTAATCGACTGGTGACAATAGAGAATGTGTTACTATATTTCATCCGCAGCAAGAGAGGATTGTCAAAGTCTTCGCGCTCACTCAGTCGATCTCACTGATACAGTTATTCAGCAGTCAAACCTATTGTTTCTTTCTAAGACTTGGTTAAAGAATGAGGATCGAATCGATATCCCTAACTTCAATTATGTTGTTCTATATAAACGTCCAATCGTTCGATCTGGAGGAGTGGCGATTTATCACAAATCTGGTGACACAGCTAATGTTGTTACTCCCTACATGGATTTCAATTTTCGACAAACACAATCGATAGGAGTACCAACAACAGCTGCTGGAGATATATGTGCTGGCTGAATGTGTTGCGGAAAATGGAATGGTCAGATGATGGTCGCCATCTGCATTTCACCAAATCAGAAAATCGAAGACATTATCAAGTTCATACACAGTACTTTATTAATCTATACCGTTGAGGGAGCAAATCTAGTCGATGTCAATTATGACAATTTTGAGCCGAAACTTTAACGTTAACTTTTCTTCTGATGCTTCCCTTCCATTAAATGGAATTTCTCAGTGCAAAATCCTAATGAAGCAACTACGAGATCAGGAATTACAATCGATGCAATATTCTTAAGATTTCTCGTTAAATTTGAGTCAAAACTTTTTATATCATATTGCAGTTATCATACACCGATTGTCACATTTTTAGAATACCAGCAAATTGAATCAGAATAAAATTATGTTTTTTACTATAACATGTCTTTTCATCAATCAATCATATTGGTTGAATTTTAAGAGCTTTAATAATTAGTGAATCCTTATGAATTACTTACTTTTTATTCTATTCATTCCTTTCTATTTCTATTGTTATAATTTTTAATAATTTCAAAATTTTTCATTTTATTCAAATTAATACCCAACTAAATTCAGAAGCAATAAATATTTTTTTTATTTTCATACATTTATTCTCTATAAGAGAGATCAGGGATTACAGTCGATGCAGCATTCTCGAGATTTCTTGATAAATTTGAGTCAAAACTTTTTGTATCATATTTCAGTTATCATAAACAGATTGTCTCATTTTTAATTGAATCCGAATAAAATTATATTTTTTACTATAACATGTCTTTATATTATTAAACATGTAATTTATAGCGATACATCCTTCCGTATTTAATTACATAATGTCTCATTTATATTTCTGACCCTGTAATGTACAACAATCCTCCCTTCCCTACATCCACATAAAAATACTGAAGTTTCACTTCTGTCCTGTGTACCATGAACACACACACACGTTTTTTAAGGGGACCCGATGGTCTAGAATTTTCGAAAAATCGATTTTTTTTCGAAAGTATAGTATCTTAAAAATATACTGTTAAAATTTGATGACGAAATTCGGAGTATTTCAGGATCTACAGCCCATTAGAAGGTCAGGTCAGTTTCTTGAGAATATACTTGCTTGTAACTTTAAACGCGTTTATCTCGAAACTACTTTTTTTCGTATTGCGGGGGCCAGAAAAAAAAACTACTTGACCGATTTGTCTGAAATTTTAATATGTTATTCTGAATAGTTCTACAATAAATATTTTACGGAACTAATAGTTTCCGTAAAATATTTATATTTTTTTTATTAACATAACATTCAAAAATACTGGTCGTTTTCAAACTTGTACTTTTGACTACGCGCCATTTTGTCAAATTTTTTTTTTTATTCTACTTCCTGCGATAGCTATACTTATACTAATTAAAAATTCGTCAATTGTTTTATGTCAGATCAGAGGGAGAGATAAATCATCATTCACCACGCAATTCCATTTTTTTAGAGAGGGAGACTTCAGCATCATTTTTCTAATTTAAAAAATTTTTTTTTTTTGTCTTATCATTTTTGTGTAGTTTATTAGTAATAAAATAAGTGTAAAAAAATTGGAAAGCATTATTCATTACCCTCATATAGAAAAAAATTTTTAAAATAGCTTAAATTTTAGGCCGCTAGACCACCGGGTCCCCTTAAACTATGCTTGTGAGTGCACCAGAAACAGAAAAATCAATTAATGTTATGAAAAGAAATAAAAAAAAAATTTCTGCAATCGACAACTAGTCGTGATCAACTAAATGGACTGGCGACACTAAACATAAATTACCCGACAGCCCGTATTTTAAATTATTCTGAAATAATAACTGCATTTGCTAATATTAAAATGCGAAGAGCTTCTATTGAATAGTTTTTATATTTCAATAATTATTATATATCATTGAACAAGCATAAACATTTTATATTTTTTTTCTCCATAGTTTTCAATTTTGAAAGGCCTCAAAAATATCTGTTGCCCCAAGCCTCACATTTTCTCTAAAATGTTCTATGTGTATGTGTGTATATATATATATATATATATATATATATATATATATATATATATAATGTATTAAAGTATTATAAATGCATTTAACAATCAGTTGACTTAACGATGTACTTATAAAGTAGTTAAATATCTCACAAATAACATTCACGAATAATAAACAAAAACTTAGTAACTGACAGTATCATTTGATAAATTCCCGCAAGCTAGGTTTGCCCCAAGGGACTAAAATTATATATTACGTGTCAGTTAGTCCAAATGTTAAATGACAATACATTGAAATAGAAGACAAATAATATTAGAGGCTACCTTGAAAAACAGTAAATGTGTTAAAACATTTCAATGATATATATTTTTTAAACAAATACTTTTCTTTCTTTTTTATTGAAATATCCTTGTATTAAAATGTAATCTAAAAACTTATCGATAATTTTATATTCATAACTAAAGATCAACAATATTTTTATAATAAAGACTTGAATGTAATCTAACAATAATCATTTTATATCTGGTATGTTTTTCTAATTGATTTTTTTTTTGTTACAGGTATGTAAACAAGATTTCACCATTTATATTTTTGGTAAAGTATGCAATCACATTTAAAATTTGTTTATAACACACACAGATACACACACACACACATATATATATATATATATATATATATATATATATATATATGTAGATATAATATCTTAAAAAAATCATCATAAAAACATAAATGTTAACTCTTTCATTAAATGTATATTACCACTTGAAACAAGTCCTAATAAACTTACTAGGTATTCGAAATTTGACTTATAAATCAATTGTCGTAAACGTATACAAAAATGCACACACACACACACACACGCATATATGTATATATATATATATATATATATATATATATGTATATTGACTCACACACACATTGAGTATAATACTCGTATGTACAATCGTACAGAGAGCGGTATCACTAGAATGTAACATTTTGTTTTATGTCTATTTTATGTTCCATCTTATACACTAAACACATCGACGGTGGAACGCTCTTTACAGTCTATGGTAAACTGTTAACGCGACACATGGCCATAAAGTGATGTACCTTATTAGCCCATAAACAAGCCACAATACGCGATACGACTTTATGGAAGTAATCAGGTCGTTTCGTATACGTTTATATCAATTTATATATATATATATATATATATATATATATATATATAAAAGATAATTGTAATGGTATTGGAAGATTAGTAAAAAAGTTCTTAGTCAATTATTATTTAATTAAATAATGTGTATATAGCAATATTATTTACTATCGTCTCTTAAGTAATCATCCTCTAAATGATAAGCATTTAAACCGTTTTTACACGATTGTTTCTTTTAATGAAATATTTTTTTGTATAAAAATTCACTTCCTTTTTATGGAAAATTAGTAAAAAATTCTAGAGTAACTTTCAAACACCTTTTTCCAAGCAAAATAGGTTTACCTCATACGAAAATAGGGTGAAAATTTCCGGGTCTGGATAAGAAAAGAACTTTTTTTAGATTGATTTTCATTTATTTCTTAATATAATTTGCATGTAGCTCGAAACGTTTCTTTCAACGATATTCTAGAGCGGTTATGCCAGACTGATGAGCTGATTTATCAAGGTTCACAAAATAGCTATTTACAATGTTGCTGACTTCATTGTCGTTCGCAAATATTTTTCTATAGTCATTTTTTGAAGTTAGGAACGAGATAGAAGTCGATTGGGGCTAAATCTGGCAAGTATGGTGATTAGGCATGCAATTCGAACTTTAATTCATTGATTTTAACCATTGCATCAACTGATGTGTGGGCTGGTACATTGTCATGATGAAACATCACTTTCTTTTTCACTAAATGTGGCCGTGTTTTCTTGATTTCATCGTTCAAATACTGTAATAAATTTGCATAATACTCACTATTAAATGTCTTTCCTTTTCAAGATAGATAATGAAGCGTATTCCACGCGTATCCCAAAAAACAGTCGCCATAACCTTACCAGCCGATGGAATTGTCTTTACCTTTTTTGATGTAAGTTCGCCTTTCGTGGTCCGTTGTTTCATATGTTGTTTGGTCTCAAGAGTGTAGTGGTGGACTCAAGTCTCATTGAAGGTTATATATCGATGCAAAAATTTGTTTGGATTTCTCTATAGAGTGCCAAACAATCGATTGAAACGTCCTTTTGACATTACTTTTGGTCAGATGTGAACAAACGCGGCATCCGTTTAACGCACAGATTTATCATACCTAAATGTTTGTTTAAAGTATTACGTACCCGTTCCGTTGATATACTAAAAATCTTTGCTATCTCAATCACGTTCACTCCACGGCCTATCAAAACCCTTTTGTGAATTTCTTCGATCATTTCTTGCATGGTCACTTCAATGGGCCATCCACTGCGTGGTTCATCACTAGTGCTCATCCGACCAATTTAAGTTCAGCAACCCGATGCTTAACTATTGTATTCAATGGTAAAGAGTCTCCCAACGTTGAACTCAGCTCCTTTTTTAATATCAGCTGCATTTAAAATTTTCAAAAAAAAAACATATTTAATCACGACACGAATTTTCACTTTTTCAATTTTTAAAAACGATGCTTGTGGCGTTCACTTCGGCGGGCTGTTAAATCAATACTAAAGAATTTTTTGACTTGAAGCTTCGAACATGAGCAAATGAAGAATGAAATCATGCAACACCATCAAAATATTGAGTATAGTGACGTCATCTATATGTGAGGCCCGGAACTTTCCATCCTCACCTTATTTAGAACACCATGAACACAAAGTATAAAGATTTTTTTATGTATGTCATTTTAACAATTTTCGTTGTTCATACATGTCATATATTTACATTGTCATAAAGTTTAATTGTAATTTGATGAACATAATAACTTATGGAAATTATAATATGAAAATTTTAGGTTTTATATACATATGCGAGGTTTGGGTTGTATAGGCACATCTTCCAATAAAGGGTTCACTTATCTTTAGTATATGAGCATTTCACATTCAATATAAATAATGTATTTTTGACACATAGGGCATAACGGATAAACTTTTTAATAAGAGGTTGCATGGAAAGCCTCTGTTCACGTGTAGATGCCTCTAGATGTGTTTGCTGAGGGCATTGACAGATGTCTCGTATGTCATTTTGTAGTGAGAACATTTTCAACTAAAATTCAGTAAGCAGACGCCTCCTTTGATTACGCAAATGCTTTTATATATGCGAATTAAAATGAAACGCGATAAGTTGTTTTTCCTATGTGTACTTCTACACTACTTTGATTTGAAAAAAGTGCAGCTGAAGCTCATCGTTTCATTGCGAAAACTTATGGTGAATCTGCTCCGTCGGAAACAACTTGTAGAGATTGGTTTCAACGATTCAAAAGTGGTGATTTTGACTTTGACGACAAACAACGGCCAGGTCAATCGAAAAATTTCGAAGATGAACAACTGCAAGCTCAATTGAAAGAAAACCTTGTCAAACACTCAAAGAATTGAGTCAACAATTCGAAGTCGATGAATCAACCATTTTATGATGTTTACAAGCCGTGGAAAAGAAGGGAGATGGCTGCCACATGAATTGACTGAAAATAACATTGCTAATCGTTTAAACATCTTGATATCTTTATAGCATCATATAAATAATATCAATAGTTTCTGAGTCTACAATAATTTAGACAATATCTTTAATCTCACACATAAACATACACACACACGTACATATATATACATACATACATATATATATATATATATATATATAGAGAGAGAGAGAGAGAGAGAGAAGGAAAGAGAAAGAAAGAAAAGTTTCACTCTAAACGGGATAAACAAAAGTAATGTTTATTTTCCTTTTGTTCGTTTTTCTATTCGAAAAGAAAGTATATAAACTTATACATGGCATTATCAGTTTATGTTTATTACGTCAGTGTATGTATGTACATATCTATATCCATCTTTCTCTCTATCTATATATATATAAACCAGTAAGTCACCAATTATTTTCAATGAGGTATTTTTACACCAGTTTTATTTCAATTGTGACAGAGACAAGTAATGTTTTGTTATTGTTTTTTATCGTGCGGATTGTGAAGTTATTCTCTTGTTAATAAAAATATAATCTCTTTCTCTCTTTCTCTATACATGTATATATATATATAAATTCTTAGATTCATATATATTCTTATTTTTTATTATTTTCTGTCAATTTTCTGAACATCCTTCATATATATAAATGGTAATGTTACAGAAATAACTTACCAGCTCCCATTATAATTTCAAAAGCTATACTAATCCTTGTATATTAAAATTCCGACAAAATTCCAACCAGCTTCAATAAACACCCCATCATCATACCAAAGTACAGATTTTCTGTTGATTGTTAAATCACAGAAATTATTATTCAAGAGAATGAAACAAACAGAGGTTGAATTTTTATAAATGAGTGTATATAACAATTAAACAATTAAATAAAAAAATATCTTAACAACCACTGCATAATTCAAATCATACTTGAAATTCAAGATCTCCCTCAATGAATAACATAACCTTACATTTTAACAATTGAAACATTGAATTAATGGCTACGAAATAAAACGTTGTGCAATATTCGGTAAAAATAATATCTCTAATAAAACTTAATTATAACGGAGCTCGCTTTTCTTATTGTCGGAAGACCATATTTGAGAGAACCCTTTTGCAAACGATCTAGTAATAAAAATAGCAATGTGTATCTATAATTTTATAACTGAGTTATATATATATATATATATATATATATATATATATATATATATATTTTCATTTATGTATATGTGCTATCAAAAGTAACGACTATCTCACTAACGAAGCTGTGTTTCGTTAAACGTAGCAGAATTCACATCAAGAATTATAGTTACGACTCATTCGTCGTTTCGTTATAGCTTCGTTTTCTAAAAAAAAGAAGTTTTTCGACTCGTGTAATTAAAGAAAATGTATTTAGATCGATTGAGAATTCAGTAAGTTTTTTAACTGTACAAGTTTTCTATAGAAATGTACCGTTCGTTTCGACGACTTCGGCTTGTTTATTGACAGTGGGCGCAACTTTTTCTATAGAATCATTTTCTCTCTCTCTTTATATATATATATATGTGTTTTATAAAAAAAGATATATCTAAATTATGTAAAAGTGAGTAATTTCTTCTGATGTATTGCTATTTATTTGTTATTGATTTTCATACACATTTACTGTTAACAGAACGTTGTTCATAATACAGTTCAGACACTGTCAAAATTTACTTTCAGAATTGAATTATATTTTCATCTTATAAACCATAAAATATTTTTCTGTTCAAAAATGTTCAATAAATCATTATTGATCAGTTTTGATGGCTGTATATACGCATTTCGATTATGATTCTATCATCTTCAGAGCTCTAAAGTAAAATATTTTCTAAAAAAGAGTAAACTATAGACTTGTGTGTATATATATATATATATATATATATGTATACGAAAGAGATTTGAAAAGTTCTCGGCCTAACTATGATAAAATATAACTTGTGTTTTTAAATTACTTTTATTTTTCAATATGGTCACCCTGAACTTCAATGTACTTTATCCAGTGATGCTCCAATGATTTTATGCCGTCTCAGAAATCATTTTCTTGGAGGTCCTGATAATAGTGATTCACTGTTACTATCAGTTCTTCATCTGATAAAAATCGCCTACCAGCGAGGCATTTTTTAAGTTTTGGAAACAGATGGAAATCTGAGGGGGCTACATCTGGATAATGTAAGCATATTAAACATTGTTATATTTCAGTTATTGTAAATAAACCTCCATGGAATAAAAAATATTGTTTTATTTGTAAGAAGTGTATAGTGCAGAAATGTTTCACTAATTCTCTTACAGTTTATCTTGGATTATTTAAATATTCGATTTCTGGAATATGCGAGGGAGATTTGAAAAGTCGACAGCCTAACTGTGAATGAAAATAATTTGTTTTTAAATTACTTTTATTTTTCAATATGGTCCCCCTGAACTTCAATGCTCTTTATCCAGCGAGGCTCCAATGCTTATATGCCATCCAGTAAATATTTTTCTTAGAGATCCTTAAAATAGCGATTCACTGTGTGCTAGCAGTTCTTCATCTAACAAAAATCGCCTACCACCAAGGAATTTTTATTTTTTGGGAACAGATAAAAACCTAAGAGGGTAAAACCTGGAGAATAGGCTGGATGGGGTAACAGTTCGTACTTCAATTCAGCAAATTTTTCCATAGATACAACACTTGTAAGGAAACGTGCATTGTCTTGATGGAAAATTATTTTTTTATTTGATTAATCTGTTTTTCCTACGAATGGTTTCATCGAGTCTATCCAAAAGTTTAACGTAATACCGTTTCGTTATCGTTTGATCCTTTGAAAGGTGCTCAATTAGTAGAATCTCTTTATCAGCACAAAAAATTTAAGCCGTAACTTTTCTGGCGGATAAAACTGATTTTGCTTTTTTTGGTGGCGGATAATCGACATGCTATCATTGCTTTGATTGTTATTTTGATCCTAGAGTGTAATTGTGAATCAGAATCTCATCTATAGTCACAAATCTCCTGACAAACTCACTCGTATCTCTCTTAAATCGATCCAAACAGTCTTGGGAATGTGTACTTGAATGTGTTTATCATCAATTGTCAGCAAACGCGACAAATCTTGCCGACAGCTTTTTCATACCTAACTTTCAGTTATGATATACACATACACGCGTTCATCTGAGATACCCACAACCTTACCAGTTTCGGACACCTTCAATTTTCGATCCTGTAAAACAATATCATGGATAATTTCTTCTGTCGTTGGATTTTTCGGACCTTCACTACACGGGTTATCTTTTAAGCTTGCACGAACATATTTAAATTTAGCTACCTACGAGGGTGATCCCAGAAGTACCCGACCCAACAAAGAAAACACAAAAATTTTGGAAAAAAATATATTTATTTTTCAACAATCTCCTTTCAGCTCTATACACTTTTCCCAGCGATGTTCAATAAGTTCGATACCCTTTTTATAATAAGAACTGTCTTGCTCCTCAAAATACCCATTAACTGCCGACGTCACTTCTTCATCGCTGGGAAATCTTTGACCACTGAACCATTTTTTCAAGTTTGGGAACAGAAAATAATCCGAGGGTGCTAAATCAGGCGAATAGGGTGCATGAAGTAGCAATTCAAACTTTAATTCATTAATTTTGGCCATTGCAATAACGGATTTGTGAGCTGGTGCATTGTCTTGATGAAACAACACTTTCTTCTTAGACAAATGCGGCCGTTTTTGCTTGATTTCTTCGCTCGAACGTTGCAGTAAGTTCGTATAATACTCGCCGTTGATAGTTTTTCCTTTTTCAAGATAATCAATGAAAATTATCCCACGCGCATCCCAAAAAACCGACGCCATGACCTTGCCTGCAGATGAAACGGTCTTCGCCTTCTTTGGAGCCGGTTCTCCCTTTTCAGTCCATTGTTTTGATTGTTCTTTTGTCTCGGGTGTGAAGTGATGGACCCATGTTTCATCCATGGTTATGAAACGGCGCAAAAATTCTGCTTTGTTTCTGTGAAACTTCGCTAAACACTCAATTGAAACATCTTCACGACACTGTTTTCGCTCGAGTGTGAGCAAACGCGGCATGCATCTTGCACATAGCTTTCTCATGTCCAAATTTTCAGATAATATCCGATGTACCGCACTTTTTGAAATGCCTACTATGTCTGCTAGCTCGCGCACTTTCAGTCGACGATCATCCAGTAACGCTTTGTGGATTTTCTTCACCATTTCTGGAGACGTCACCTCATTTGGTCGACCACTGCGATGCTCGTCTTGACAGCTCGTACGGCCTCGTTTAAACTCTGCTACCCAATATTTCACTGTTGTAAACGAAGGAGCAGACTCACCCAGAGTAGAATCCAGTTCAGCTTTTATATTGGTTTGGCTGATGCCTTTCAAATAAAAGTATTGTGTCACGTAACGATGACCAATTTTCTCCATTTTCACAAATTCACTGAAAACATTCACTATTGATGGCTGCCAAACAAATACTAAACAACATGGCGTCCTCAAACTTGAAACATATGCTTTATAGATTGAAAAATATCACTGTATTAGAAAGTAAACAAACAACTACCGCCATCTCTAGGTCAGGACGGGTACTTCTGGGATCAGCCTCGTAGTTCTGTGCAGTTTTATACAAAGATGAACTATGACCCAGTACATTTTTCATCTCGTTAAATATTTCTGTTGGCGCTAAGCCTTCTTTGACAAAAAACCTCATCATCATACGATGTATAACTTTATCTGTTTCAACAACGGTACAAAAAGAGCTTTATTTAAATTAATGTTCACAACAAACTACTTACCTCGTTAATTATCGATTTCGAGGTTATGCATAAGATAGATATCGCTTTGTATGTATATATATATATATATATATATATATATATATATATACACACACACACACACAAGTACATAGTTTTTAACTTAAAGATTTTGTATTTAATAAGCTCTTCAAATTAATTGTAGATTTTCTATAGGTTTTCTAATGGTTTGTCTTATTATACGAACATAGATGTTTTTCATTCTCCAGTCTATCTTTTTTGGTTTTATACTTTTTAGTATTGCTCTATAACTAAAACATGTCCCACCCCTATGCGTATGTTTGATTTGTTCTCTGATTGGTTGATATCGATTACGTAATCTCTATTCTGATTGATTGATATCAGTCACATTATCAGTGTTCTATTTTACAGTGACATCTAAAGAGACTATACGATTTCAGTGAAAAACTGATAAGAAATTATTCAAAATATTGTTGTCACTGAAGCTTTAGAATAAAAATATTATTACACTTTTTAACATTGTATTTAATTATGTTAATGTTATGAACATTCCTAATAAAAATTTTATAACTTAAATTTTACTCGGATTAGTTGTGTGTATAATTTGTTAATTTTTGTTTTGTGTTAGTGGGGAGTGAGCGTTAGTGTGTGGGGACGAATCCCACGGGGTTGGAGAATTCAACGAGTAATGAGCGAACTCCCCAGTAAATATAAATACATATATAATCTTTTAATCTTTTTTAAAAAAAGAAACACAGCAATTATAAAAAGCAAATTCATATTTAATTCTCATTGAGCCACTGGTGCAATTTGGCACTCGAAATAAAATTTGTATCTCTTAATTTTTATACACTGTCATTAAATCAATAAAATATTATTGATTTTTAACGATTTTGATGATACTATACTTACAGAGTGACTCATTGTATGAAAAAAATACGTATAAAAGTTAAAAATATATAGTTAAAAATATATGTATTAAATAATGTAAATCAGGTAGAGATTTTAAATTATTTTTTAGTGTAATCGAAAAATGGTTGTATTTTCCGTCTGATTTGATGATATAAAGTGTTTTTCTTTAATAGGAACTTATAGAATACATCCCTATTTTCATGACGAAAGTACAAACAAAAATCTGTTTAAACTTTTTCTATTTCCTTACTTTTTACTGTTTAAATGTTGTACAACTGAAAATAAGTGAAAGTTTTCTAAAATAAAATTATTTTTTGAGAGAATGAGATATTAGCTTCATTCAACGCATTTTATTTTTCTGATTCTCGTTTTTACTGTATAAAGAGATTTTTTTCGATTAATAATGACCAAATCCGCGAACTAATAACCAAAAGGAAAAAGAGCATATCACAAAAGATTCTTTATAATATAAATATATATCACAATAAAGTTCTATCTCTGTAGGTAATCACTTTCACAAATGTACTTTTCTCTTACTGTACGAACCATACTTTTTTTCTGATCAAATATGTTCAATAAACAACCATTGATCATTTTTTTATTATTAAGTCTCGCCTTTATCGGTGCAATGCATCTCTCTTTCACATATTTCCGAAACTTTTTCTGATATCTTTATTTTAGTTACTTAATTAATTTCTCTCTGGGCATTTATATATTTCTGAATTTCAATCTATAATTGCTATTTCGTTTCTGTTATCTTTTGTTCTTTTTGCCATATATATTCTCATTCATTTTAATCTCTAATATATATATATATATATATATATATTATATGTATATATATATATAATATATATGTATATATATATAATATATATAACATCATATTACTTATTTATTTTAATCATAAATATAAAATAATTTATTATTAATCATTTATGATTGTTATTTATGCCATATAATTTTAAAATTGCTTTAAAATAGATATAATTAATGGTTTGCGAACAGAATGCATCACACTGCATATTCAACTTCACAAAATTGAAGTTTCTATAAAAATGTGGTCGATTAAAATAGTTGATATTATAAAAATATAACTAATGTTATCACAGTGTGGTTTCTATAGAAAAAGTTTAATTAATATTAGTATATCAAATTATATTACATATTTACTTAATTATATTTTCTTGCAATTTATATGAAATTTCATAAATATGTTTGTATAATATTTACGAGTAGCAGCGTATATTTATGTAAGTAAATATTATCTGTTATGAAGATAAACAGCAGTATTGATCATTTACAACTAACAAATAGTCGTTCATCAAAAATGAAAATGATATCTATGCAAAATATTATACCGTACATAAATGAATTAAACACAAATAATACGTATCAAATTTGAGGAAAATCCAATGATGAGTAATATAGATTATTTATATTCATAATTCATATTTTCACAAATTAGATTTTTACTCCTAATAAAAAGTTAAACATTATACTTTCATAAATGAATGTTTCATTCATTCCACAAACACTGAACACTTTTATGATCAGTAAATAATTATTGCTTATTTTTGATTACTTTTTAGCTGTATTTAGATGACAATACCATTATCCTTAAAGCACTGTTACAAAACATTTGACTAAGTGTGATTTTTTAACATCCCACCACCTTTCTGAAAATGAAATATCAGCATTTATTGGATGTATAAATTAATTCGGTGCTTTTTTTACAGAAAATGAATATTTACTGAAAAATAGAATAAATTTCAATCCTCAAAATATCTCTCATTATTTTGTTTAATTTTTGTCCATCTGTCTGGTAACTAATAAATCCTTTATCGAAAAAAAGATAGCGGTGTTGATTCGGTCGTTATGAATTTTCGAACCTCTTCCACTGTTTTAGCATTTTTTTGTATGTTTTATACCCAGAGGTATATTTGCACTAGATGCCGCCCTTGGGCCACCAATAAAATTTCCCTCCCTCCCAAACAAAATTTGAACTACAAAAATTTTTAGATTTAATTTTTTATTTCACATTTGAGCTACCTGTAAACCAAATTATGACTGAAAATAAAATTTCCAGCTTTTTAAAATTTTCCGCCTCTCAAAATTTGCCACCCTGATCAGTAGTCTATGTTATTCCTCTCTAAATCCTTTGCTATAAATGACCCACAACATCTTTCTCCAAAACTAAACAATCATTCTCGCAGCTTAGGTAGCATTTTTTTTCAATTGGAAAAGTATGCAATGCCTAATTTTTTTTGTTGCTTGTGAGACACAATCGTTTTCACTACTGTTTTGTGGGGTAATACTGTTTGGCCAAGATATACAGTGTTTTTTTAATATCATTTTTCTTAATAACAAATCATTTCCGTATAATATGCTCCTTTTTGGATGCTATCGTTTTCACTACTGTTTTATGTGGTTACGCTAACTACTTAGGCAAGATGTTTTTAAATATTAAAATTGGTACTTCAAAATTTTAGAACGATAGGAAAATATTTTTATATGAAACAGAGTAATGATTGAATCAATTTAAAAACATCTAATTATTTTTTACACCTAATATTTTCACAACTGAATTTTTCTTTCGCCTCCCAAACAGCAGATCATTTTTCTGTTAAAAAATTTTCAATAAATGATTATTATTTTTTTTATTGTTCCTTATCTGCATCTAGATGTCGATATCATTATCCTCAAAGTATTATTACAAAAAAGTTGACCAGCTCTGATTTTTTAGCACCTTACCTCTCTAAAAATGAATGCATCAGCATCTTAACATACATAAGTAATAATCGATAATCAATTAAAAAATGTTGATCAGAGTATTTGTGGTTTGTGGGGTTATAACAAATTTTGTGAAAAGAAATTAATATGAATTCGTCAATTTTAAAGAATTGACGTACGGAGAGAAAAAATGTGTTTTTCCTTTTTTTTGTTTAATAACTTTTATAAAATATTACATTAATCATTTGTTAGTGAAAAAGTTAAATTGTTAACAATATTATATATATATATATATATATATATATATATATATATATATATATATATATATATTAGGTGTAAAAATTAATTCTGTGACTTTAAATTGAATCAATCATAACTCTGTTTTGAATTAAAATACTTTTTCGTTATTTAAATAGTTTTAAATGCCAGTCTTAACATTTAAAAACGCTATATATTTTAACTAACCGGTTGGTATAACCTCACAAAACAGTACTAAACACGATATGGTCTGAAAAACAACATCTTAATCATTACACACTTATCGCATTCCAGTTAAAATAATGCTACTTGTTGATACCACTGGAATCATTTGTTCAGCTTTGGAGGAAGGTATTGTACGCATAAAATATGCAAAAAATACTAAAACAATGGAAAAGGTTCAAAATGCATTACGGCTTCATCGACTCAAAACCGCCATATTTTTTTCTACAACGGATTCGTCAGTTACCCGACAGATAGAAAAAGTTACACAAAATAATAGGAGATGTGTCGAGAATTGAAATGTATTCCATTTTTCCATATACATTCATTTTTTATAAAAATGGCATCCCATCAATTTGTACACCTTATGTATATATGTATATATATATATATAAGGTGTACAAATTGATGCGATGCCATTTTTATATATATATATATCAAAATAAATAACCACTTTTAAATTAAAAATTGCATTAAGAGTTATAATTTTAATTAGAAATGTAACTTATTTTCGAATATTTCACTTATGTTTAATAATAAAAAATTAAATTGTATAAGAACAGTAAAGATCAGTCTGCATATCTCATCGATAGGATATAAATAATAACTGAAATGTATGTAGGAGTATATATAAAAAATGATTAATATTTTCTCTCGATCGTTTCTTACATAACTGATGTAAATAATGTCGATACTGAACAACAAAATCGAACCTGTCGTATATCATTTGCACATGTCTTTTACTGAAAGTGAAAGAAGATATTTTTCTTTGTTGTAAGAACACATGCGTTTATATATATATATATATATATATATATATATATATATATATATATATATATATATATATATATTATATATATATATATATATATATATATTATATATATATATATATATATAATCGATTAAAAAATTATGAACTCATATAACTTAAAAATCAGCCTACTAAATTATGAGGTTGGTAGAAAAATAATTACGCTTTATGAACTTCAAATTCATAAAGATTTTTCTCAGCTAACTATTTTAAGTGGTCTAGAACTGTTGGATGAGTAACGTCTAACTTTTGTGCAAGCACTCGAATTGTTGTGGGTGGTTCTGATTCAACTAACGTCTTTAGTTAGTCGTTATGAACTGAAGAAGGATGTCTGTGACCTTCTTCATCTTAAAGGTTCTCGTCCCTAGCACAAAATTTTTGAAACCTGCACTCGTACATTCTTAAAACAATACTCATAACAAAAGCATCATTTTTATTTATGAGCAGTTTCTGCTACTTTTCCGCCCATTTTGAACTCATACAAAAAAATTACTTATATTTGCTTCTTTTCCATCTTTAATTCAATAGCCCAATTTGAATCAAAATTAATAATAAAACCAAAGTCGATTTTACCAAAATATAGACCGAAAAATTCAGTTTAAAATTATATTAACATAAACACGTTAAAATGACACTTTCATTGAAAAAAAATAAGTTTAGTATTCAGAAAACAAGCACCGCAATTATTTTCCTATCAACCCAATACAAGATTATCTTTTTAAGTACAAAAGAGCATATTAAATTCAGAAAAACTTATATTAAATCATTTTGAGATAGAAAGTGAATTTTGACTATTAATGAAATGTCAAATATCCATCTGTTTCATCAACCCAAAATATATTATTTTTCTAACACCGTTGTATTTTCTAATTACTCTAACACATTAATGGATATATAATTTATCCTTATCTATCTTACATATACAAAGTATACTTTCAATACATTTTCGATAATAATTGTTAATAGCTTATAAACATTACATTTCGTATTTTCATCTTTGTTCTACTTGTTTGCAATCTAAAAGAATTAGATTCATATGAGAAATGTTTGTATTTGTCTTAACCTCTTCTCCGGCGCATTCGCATATGGGTGTGGAAAAAAATTTGTATTAATTCTGCACCCACGCATATAGGTGAAGAACTCTGTATAGAAAAAAAATATGTGTTCGGAGTAGAAATTCTTTACCAGTCTTTCTCACACATGCCAGAGACATTTCCATGAGCATAATTTCATGATATTTGTGGGTTAGATTGTCTTTTTTAACCAATACTTAGAAAAAAATTAGTAGGTAGTGTCGGAGTCACTACTGCTAAGGTTTTTAGAGGAAAACGTCTTACTTAAGCGGTGTTGTCGGGGCGTGATGTTTGTAGGGTTGGTAAAAAAGAAATGAGCACAACAAATGTCTTTTTATTTATTTCTCACAATGCTGACTAATTTGTAAAATTTTGTTAAAGACAGGACAATGATACGAGTAGTACAATATGTATGCAACACTTATATCTCTAGATAACATTAAGTCTATAGTGGTATTCTTTAAAGTTGTGAAGTCAGTTGGATCCATGGCCAAGACCAATCTAAACTTGTCGTTCAGAAACTGTTTCAGACGATCGTTCGACGCATCAATATTAAAGATACTGGTGAGCAGAAGCGATATGTTGGGATCGCACAGCCAGTCATTAACTATTGTTCTGACATGCTCTGTGAAGTAAAGCATTTGTTGAAAAAGAAACATCTCGATATAGTTGAGTGGCACGTGTGTTGGCTTCAGCGGATACACGAAACCGTTAATTTTACTCAACGTCGGCACCTTTCTTTGCTTTGCTAATGTAAAGCAGTTTGAGCACAACATGAACTGTTGAACGTCTTTATCTGTAAATTCCTGTGGTAAGAATTGCATTATAGCTGCATTTGGCCGTTTTAAATTACTTTGGAACCATATGCGTAACAAACAGGACCCAACTTGTTGCCATAAAATGTCTTTTCAAAGTGCTCGATCTCCAGATGCCAATGGGTTTTAAACTCTAAATATCTATTCTAAAATGTTACATCTACTTCTTTTTCATCGCATTCCATCGGTTCCATCTCACTGTCGACATCTATTACCTGTGAACTTGCATCAGGCGCTGCAGCGTTCGCCTGACTTGTTGTTCGCCTCAACTTGTCAACGCTGCCTCATCCTCCACAATCATTCTGATACTGTCATAGGGGCCTTTTTGGATTCCTCATTCAGTCTTCTTTCACTTTGTAAACGTTTACGATACTTATTTACCTTCTTGTTTTGAAGATATTTGGACATTTTTAAAATTTTAGAGAAAATTAGTCCAGGTTCAACACTTTATCAGTGTATATCTTTTCAATTGCTCGCACTATTGTCACTGTTAGTATTTTATTTTATAGCATTTGTCCAGCTCTGTCAAACGATACCTCACACAACATTCTACACCCCCGCACTTTCGAGCTACATTAATTTTTCCGCGCGAAAAACCGATAATATTACACTACAATTTGGTGACAATGTTGTGGCGCCCTGTGACCTCACGCGCTTAAGGTTACCATTGCGTAACATTCTTACATCTTTGCTCTATTAAACCATGTATTGCTTTTTTGGATATGCGTTATAGTTTTAATGTTATTAAGATTTGTTGATTATACACAAAATCGTAACATCGACTTTCGCATAGTTTCCACCCATATTAAATCCGCGGTGTATGGCGTTTGCCGTCAAAAAGTCACCGAATTTATTATTTGAAATTCAAAGTAAAATATCACTCTATATTAGTACACCTATATATATATATATATATATACGAGGTGTGGTCAAAAAGTAACGAGAATTATTTTTTTTCTCAAAAACTATTCATTTATTCTTCAATTTCAAATTTGTTCCCTTCAAAGTAATCCCCCCCTGACATGATACATTTTTGCCAACGCTTTTTCCAGTCTTCAAAGAACTTTTCAAACTCACTTTTTAATATAGCTCTTAGCTCCTTCACCGTTTCCTCTTTTATCTCATCAATGGTATCAAAACGTCGTCCTTTCAATATTTTTTTCAACCTTGGGAACAAAAAAGTCACAGGGTGCCATGTCCGGTGAATATGGTGCCTGAGGTATCACAATAGTGTTATTTTTTGCCAAAAATTCACGCACAACTAACGAGGTGCGAGAGGGAGCGTTATCGTGATGCAGTTTCCACGAATTGTTTTTCCACAATACCGGCCGTTTTCGTCGAATCGCTTCGCGTAAACGGCGCATAACCTCCAAGTAGTATTCTTTATTGACAGTGCGACCTTCTGATAGGAATTCATGATGCACTATGCCCTTCGAAACAAAAAAAAACAGTGAGAAGAACCTTCACTTTTGATCGAATTTGACGAATTTTTTTCGGTCTTGGCTCACCAGGCAGCTTCCATTGCGATGATTGTGCCCTGGTTTCAACGTCATACCCATAAATCCATGTTTCGTCACCAGATATGATGCAATTCATAAATTCTGGATCGTTATTGGCGTTATTCAGCAATTCTTCGAGACATCTACTCGATGTTGTTTTTGATCAAAATTCAACAATTTTGGGACGAATTTGGCTGCCACATGTGTCATGCCTAAAATGTCAGTGAAAATTGCTTGACATGATCCATATGATATACCAATATCATCAGTGACTTCTCTGATAGAGATTCGTCGATCTTTTAAAATCATTCGCTTAACTTCCTCGACGTCATCCTCATTAATCGAAGTGTTAGGGCGCCCAGAACGATCATCATGTTCGACGCTTTCACGACCGTCTGAAAAACGTTTATACCACTCATAAATTGTTGGTTTACTCATAGTAGAGTCACCATAGGCCTTTCTTAACATTTCACACACTTTGCTGCACTTTATTTCATTTTTTACGCAAAACTTAATACAAATTCTTTGATCCATTTTTTTAATGAATAAAAATCGCCGAGCTCAAAAAACACGTCGTACCTTAGCGTCTGCCACTTAAAAAGTAAACAATGAAAACAGCTGAAATTTTTTTTATATTTTAGGGACATGTGTACCAACATAATAAAAAAAAATTTACAAACGGACTCTTCAAACCCGCGAAATTTAAAAATTCTCGTTACTTTTTGATCACACCTCGTATATATATATATATATATACGAGGTGTGATCAAAAAGTAACTATATCACTCTATATTCGTACGCCTATATATATATATATATATATATATATATATATATATATATATATATATATATATAATGTCGATAAATGATGTAAACGTTTATGTACTTCTCGAACTGCATGAACAACTCTTTCAACTGCAAAAAAACCACTCTTCAATACGGCTGACTTGTGTTCTGTTCCTTGGCCAGTAACCTCTTCGACATTTCTTGTATATCACGTTCTGTTGTTGTTGAGACCTGGTCATAGGTCCCACAATATCAGTCTACCATTCAACAATATTATATACATTATGTGTGTGTAAGAATGTTTGTATATTCCGCATCGAGTTTCCTCATGCGTGACCATCAAACATTGATCGATGCAGTAACTATTTACATGGACAATTGGTATTTAATTCGTTTACGCACGACATATCTGAAGAGTATATTTTTTTGAGATCAGTTCCGTACTGTTCTGCAAATCGTAAGTCATTAATGCGGAATAAAATCGTATACCGACAATCGAATAAGTCATAAAATCATTCTCGATGCCGTCGGCTGTTAAACAAGCGGAAGATTTCAAATTGTACTAGCGGAGGTTTTGGATTATAGTACAGTTTTATTTACTATTCGTTTTTTTTTTTTGTATAGTATAATTTGTTTTGTTTGCTTTCTATTCAGGTCATTTATTTTTATATGAGAATTGTTTGGGTGTTGTGCAAAATGAATAAGTATTTTATACTATGTTATTATTATTGAAATTTATGACATTTTTATACACAAGTAGGTTTATTATGAAAATTTATGATATTTATATATCCAATAGTGTTTATGAATTATAAAGCTCATAAGTATTGTTCATTTAAAATTGTAAGTTCTCTTCTTTGAAATTCTCTCAAATCATTTTAATTAGAAAAAAATATTAACCAAAAGTATTCATATAAAAATCTCAAGTTGCTTCTTTATCTTCCGTTTAATTATTTTTTTAATGAGAAACAATACTTCTCTTCTTTCTCTAAAGTATTATATTGAATTTATAACAGCTATGATTCTTATGAAGAATGTATATAATTATGACCATTATCCCCAGATTCTAATGATTCTTTTATGAATTAACGTCTCTTCTATTTTTTTACAATCACACACACACATAGGTATACACACACACATCCACATATATATATGTGTGTGTGTGTGTGTGTGTAAGGTGTACAAATCAAATTTTTCAAAGTAAGAAGAAAAAAATTATTTATATTTGATTTCATATATTTTATTTAATCGGAAGTATTTCATTTTATTAATAAAAACGACGTACAATTTAACAA
>CM068319.1:8507424-8512424 GCA_034766995.1 Acanthacorydalis orientalis | reverse complement strand
CCTGTGTGGCTAAGTTTATGTGAAGGTTACTTATAAAATAAATCAATATTTTTTTTTATAAATATTCATCGAAAAAAGTTACTAAATAGTCAATTAAGTGAACTCTCCTTTAATACATATTTGCTTTGACAGAAAATAATTCGATATTTTCCATAATTTTTTTTTGGCTGATACATCGATGTGTTTCAATAACAGTGAGGATATTATTCTAAAATGTCAAAAGTATAGTGAGTATGTTCTTTAATTATCAATAGGATGATTGAGTAATGATAGAGAGCTCAGGTGCTGATGATTTAAGCTTCCTAAGTGTCCTAAAATCTCAATAACCAACCAACCTAATAATAGAAAGTAGGATTTCTGAAGTGTAACTTGTGATAAAACTGACAAAGAAAGCGACATCGATGAGAAAGAAGAGCGTCAGTGGTTAGAAAAATCAAGCTATTAAAATTACAATCTTATCTCCAGTGTCGTGGCCACATTTATTCTCTCATTACCTAATTTTAAAATTTTGAGACATTACTCTCAATTTATAACTTATAAAAAGTACCGATCTGCAGGAAAAGTAATACTGACTGTTTGGAGGTGAATGAAGCGTAATTTTGTAGCTGTAAATATTAAAGGGAAACACTGTTATCGATATTATATGTATTCAGATCTCCTCAAAAATCATATTCAACCAGTAATCAATTCCAAACGATGAGGAGTTCTGAGTATTGGAACACAACAAATACTCAACCCATACTGCTCGTGTAACGGCGATGGCTATCGAAGAACTACACTTCATCTTCTTAATCCACCATTCCTACCAGACTTCGCTCTAAGTGTTTAAACTTCTTTAGACCATTCAAGGAGACAATGTGCCGAAAATATTTCAGGTCGGATGAAAAAGTGCAACAGGTAGCGAATGGGTGGCTACGAACGAGATTAAAATATGTTTTCTAAAGGAATCAATGCACTAAATAATCTCTGGAGGACTTGTAGTTCTTAAACTAACCAATTTTATTCGAATGGATCAAAACTTCTAGAACGCTCTCGGCATTGTATGACTTCTTCAAACCAATTGTCTGACCAAAACCTATGTCACATCAATCTAAAATCTCTTTAGTGAATTGTTTTAGATTTCTCATCAGAATTGACAATAAATATGGAAGAGAATCAAAGTAATTCCTAAAGTAGTTTAGAAAATAGTTATACAATTATAATTTAGGAATTACATTGATCTTCTTCCATGTTTATTATCAAATTTACTAAGAAATTTAATATAACTTACAAAGTATTTTTATAATCTTTTTGTTTGTCTAATCTAGTCAAGTAGATATTAGAGACTATGCTCTTATAGAATACTGGACAAGTGCCGAAGCTAGCAGTGAAACACAGGTAATAAATGAATACTAAACTCACACTCATAAACGAATTCTTTTTTATTTTATAAATTTTAAAAAAATCTAATTAGAATTGTCTAATAAATGCTATCAAAATTAATCAGTTTCGATTGTTGCCTATGCTCATTTCGATATCGGTCTTCATATTCAGAGCTCGACGATAATTAAAAATCTTTATGAATTGTGTAATAAAAATAATTTGTAAAAAAAATGTATCCACAATCACAGACCTGTATCGAGACATAAATGAATTAAAAGAACGAAGACCATCAACACAGATACACCACTATACATCTGAAACAAAAGAACAATTAAAATAGAAGAACCACAACTCTCTGTCACTGAAAAAGACAATAGTTTCATCGGTTAAAAAGATCTTAGAATCGATTTTTTGGGATGGAAAAGTGATAATCACGATTGATTATCTTAAAAAAGAGAAATTCATCACGATAATTATTACTGTAACATTTTAGAGGAATTAAAAGCTAAAATCGAAAATAAAATACCTGAAGTCAAGTAAAAAAACTGATTTTTCAGCATTACAATGCGCCAAGACAATCAGAGAGCATCAAAAGATAAATAATCGATGAACTAAACTTTTAGTTGATGACCTATTCTTCATTTTCGTTGCCCTCCGACTTTTTTCTTCCCAAACGTCCAGAACAAGGAGTTAACCGCTGAAATAGATGTCTATTTTGACAACCTCAACAACTCAACCCATTTAATAGTGTAAAGACATTGATATCTCTTTGGAATAAATGTATTAGGTCTAGAAGAGATTACACTGAAAAATAATAAAAAAATCACCGAGTTTTTTGTTATATTATATCCGATTCCGAGAATTTTCTGAATACGCCTTGTAAAATAGATATGATAGACTGAGACTCCTGCATGTAGCCCATTACATATTCAAACTCTTTAATAAAAATATTTTTTTTATTGTTGCGCATGCGCATTTCGTTAACGAATCAGTCTCAGAGAGCTGAGAAAAATCTGATAAATTTCGAATTATATGAATAGAAATTCGTAATCAAACTGAAAAAAAAATATTTTCGAAAGAGAATGTAACGACAATGATAACATTATTGTAACAAATATCCTCTTGTCCTTTTATATTTATTGAGCTCAAGATAATTTTGATTTATCGTCGGTATGACCGTTAGACCATGATAAGTTTGATAAACCAGTTCTAAAATAATCTAACGGAATAAAAAAACGTAAAAACAACTCTATATAATTAAATTATCGTAACTCAAACGAAATATCTAATGCTCTATAAAAACACACATTCATGTATATATATATATATATATATATATATATATATATATATATATATATATGTACATGTACATAGAAAGAAGTACCAGCAGCCTAAAGTAATAATTATTGTGACATTGTATACACTGAACGTTTATAAATTTATTAATTAGTTTCACAGATTTTTTACGAAACGAATAGAATGTTCACCCAGAAGGAACAAGCGAATTACTAAAAAGTTCTTGTCGTTTGACTATCAAACTGAGTCATACTTTCACTCTCTAATCATGCATGTTTTTGTAGTGTATTGACACATGCACATCTAATAATAGAACAGATTTCATTTATAAATATTTAAAAATACGTCAGCGGAGTGTATTCTGTAATATAATCAATTGATCAGTCATCTGGAACAAAATTAAACGATACGTTTTAGTTAGTTATTCCAGCGAGGAATTTAACCACACCAAATATTTAATATAGAACAAATTTAATTAATTCTCATATGTATATTTACTTGAACTGTAATATTTATAATGAATTGAATAATTTGGATAGATATTCTTTTAGAAAATATATATATATATATATATATATGAGAGAGAAAGGAGAGATTATTATATTTTTATGTAGGCATGAAAAATGAGAAACAAATAATTTTTATTATAAATAAAATAATTTAGATTTTTTATAACAAATATTAAATTTAATAACTGACTGGCAGTAAGTGAAAGCTCGGTTTTTTTTTGTAAAAGGTACATTTTATTTTTTTATTTTTTTATAATCTTAATCTGACAATTTATTTATTTACTTTTAACGATCTACTATCGATCTAGTAGTTTATCAATTCTATTACATTGGTGCAAAAATAATTGCGGTTTTTACGTATCGAGTAAAGACGCATATATCAGTTAAAAATTATATTTATTAATCAAAATAAATACCATTGTCCTGCACACATTTCTCTCAACGGGATACAAAAGGGACTGTTTATTTTATAGCTGTTTATTAAAACAGTTGTTTGCAAAAAATAACTTAACAGATATACTTGATATTTCACATTCATTCGTAATATAGGTCTGGTAGAAGAACGCAGCAACAATTTCAGATATAGCACCCATTCTCCTCTATATGCCATTTGAATTTTCCAAATTGTCTTCATACTATTTTTTATTTACTGTATTATTAGTTGAAATATATTCAAAATGTACCAAAACTATTATTTAAGAAAACAATCAACATCACTTAAATACTTGAAGAAATTAAAAAAAAAAAAACAATGAATACGAAAATATAAATATTAGTTTGGTGCAGAAATAATTTCGGTGTTTATGTATCGAGTATAAAAATGCATATATCAGTTGAAAATTATATTTATTAATCAAAATAAAGTCGATTAGCTTGCACACATTCCTCTCAACAAGAGACAAGTTTGTTTATTCCCACAAAATAGAATTCTGGAGTTCTGGAATTAACGAATTCAAAGAAAACGCTTTGAGCTGATGCTCAGTCTTTGAAAACTTTTTCTCGTAAGAAATTATTCAAATGTTTAAAAAAAATGATAATCTGTTGAAAACAGGCCCGAAGAATAAGGTGGGTAAGGTTAGGTTTCATAAACCAGTTCATTTAATTGATAAAGTTATTTGTGAGACGTTGTTATAAAGAAGAATTGGTCCTCTTCGATTGACTAATACTAGCCGCAAATGATGCAACTTCTCATACATTTTTTCAATTTCCTAACAATATTTTTCTACTGATATTGTTTCATCAGGATTTAAGAAGTTGTAGTCAATGATGCCACTTGCTGACCACCAAACAGTAACCATAATCTTTTTTTCATGAAACTTCGGTTTAGGAAACTGTTTTGGTGCTTCTGCTCGGTCTAACCATTGTGATGAACGTTTCTAATTGTTGTACAAAATCCAGTTTTTATCATATGTGACAATACGATCAATAAATGGATAATTTTTGTTATGGAAAAGAAGTGGATAGCAGACTTCGTATCGCTGAATTTCTTGCTGTTCGTTTAGTTCATACAGCATCCATTTATCCACCTTTTTTGTTTTTCCAATTAGGTTCAAACAACTGCTGAATAATCAACATTGAGTTCTTCTGTCACCTCTTGAGTTATTTTACGTGGGTCCGTAAATGGTTCTTAAATCATTATTGTCTACAGCTGAAGGACGTACGCGACCTTCCTCATCATCAAGACTTTCATTTTCATCAAGAAATTTTTGGAACCAGTATTGAGCTGTACGTTCACTAATTGACTCTTCACTAAAAAGAATTTGATATTTCGAACAGTTTCTGTTGCTTTACGTCCCAATTTAAACTCAAATAACAATTTCGTGCGAATTT